>JAGFZM010000126.1:1355340-1381579 GCA_017657215.1 Limnothrissa miodon | reverse complement strand
TCCCATACCCTTGTGCAATTAGATCCTGTGTCTGTATGCACGTGTGTGAGTTAATGTTTATACAGTATGTCCTGTTCATAGGAACAATATTCTTTGGTGACATTTGCTGTGTGTGTGTGCGTGTGAGAGAGAGAGAGTGAGTGAGAGAGCATGTGTGAGTGGTTATGTCTATGTTTACACACACACACCATGTAGCCTTGCTCATCCCCTGGTCGGTAGGTACAGTGTTGCCCAGCGGAGGCGAGGAGGCCCGGGAGGCTCGTGCTGTGGCGGAGACTGGGGCCTGCGGCGGCTGTGCCCCGGCTGCCAGCAGATGGAGGGATGGCCCGGGGCAGCAAGAGTCGGAGGCGGAGGAGGGGAGGGAGGAGGTGATCCCTCGCTACGTGGAGCAGCTGAGGGAGCGCGTGCAGGATGACATGATCCCGCTTGGCTGCCTTTCTCTGCAGCAGGTCAGAGCCACAAAAGGAGAGGGATCTGTGTCAGGCAGGCGTGAGCACTCACGATGCAGACGTGCACACTCACACACACATACACAGTCGTACGCGCAGCACACACACAAACACAGACATACAGAGTCGTACACAAACACACACATAGACTCTCTCTTTCTCTCTCTCTCTCTCTCTCTCTCTCTCTCTCTCTCTCACACACACACACACACACACTCACAGATATACAGAACATGCTGTATACTCACCAGCAGCCATCTCAGGCCCTCTTTAAAACAAAGTTCCATGAGCTGCCCTTTCATATGCCTGAGTTGACCAATTCTGCCCTATCAGGGATCTGGAATTAATTATGAGGAGAGATAGACTCAGCTTCAGTTTATGTGGACACACAGGTCCCTCCCAAAGCAGTTTCTGCGTCCTTTTTTGTGGAAAAGGGGAAAAGTATCAACTAACTGTTAATTTCTTTCATCCTTCTTTTCTTCCTCTTTCACAGTCATTGTGGCCCACTTTCCTTTTCATTTCGTTTAGTTTTTTTCCACTCAGACAAACGCATCCGAGCAGGGAAGACTAACTTTGCCTCCAAAGTATTCATTTCGCCTGCCTTGATGCGGCATAGTATTTTGTGACTATTCATTATTATTCATTTTTTTCTCTCCTCTTTTTTTCATTTGGCTTTGTCAACAATCCCAGCGTCCTTTCGAGAAAACTAGAGCGTGACTGTTGTTTCTGTGTGTGTCCTTTGTGAAAACAGAGGATTTTTTTTTCAAGTCCAATAGTAAACATGTGAGGAAGCTTAGGAAACGTCTCCCTTCTCACCACCACATCAGTCATCGGGGTGAGAAATGAGAAACACCGGGCTCCTTTGTCAAAAACACTCCGCCACTCCAAACATTATCAAATGCATAACTAAAGTGGATAAGAAAGAAATATTATCCAAAGTTATTTATAGTCCCGTAATCTTGTCTTGGCGACTTTGTTTTCGAGAACTGAAAAAGAGAATTAAGAGTTGCACATTGAAGTGCGGCCGCGCGAGGGAAAAAGTGAGAAAATTGATCCACAATACAGTACGTTACAGTGGATCAGATGTTATGGTAGATCTTGAGTCATCGCTTCCGCGGTGGATAATCAGCCTTATCTGTGCATAGTGGCGCAGATCTATAGTAGTGTTCCCCCCATAAAGGCATAGTCGCTCCCCAACTGTTCCTGCGCCCACTTTGCATTGAAAAAAAGCCCATCATCTACAGTACTCAAGCTTCCACATCTATTTTGGAAGAATATTGTCTCGTTCCTTTCGGTGTGTTTTTTTGTATATAAATTGTTCTTAACGCACAAAGCCTTTATGTCCCCTTTCATGAGAGTCTCGTCAGTCAGTGGCTACAATAGCACCTTCAATGGAGGAAAATTGCTGACTGAATGGTATCCCCCCAGAAATGCTCATCAAACGCGGCAGTGGTTATGTCTCTAGGGCCTGGCGCCGATCGATCGCCTGGAGATTGTATTACCGCGCTGTTGTTTAGGCACCGCTGCTTTCATTCGCACAACCGCTATTCCCTCTTGCAGTCGGGCCTGCAGTGAGCGGGTGTTTTTCTCTCTCTCCATCCCTTTTTCTCTCTCTGTCTCTCTGTCTCTCTCCCTCTCTCTCTCTCTCTCTCTTTCTTTTTTTATGTTGGCAGCAGACGGACGCGGGGAAAGGAGGGATGTCACCGGAGAGGGAGTGGGCGAGGAAGCGAGGACTAATGGCCTTCTTAAGGGAGAATGCAAAGGTACTGAACTGTGTCCAAAAAAGGGAAGATTACTCGAAGTATGTCCAATGGGATTTGCTGAAGGTGCCGCCTGTATGCTTGAATTAATTTCAATACTCTGGGCCTGCTAAGCCAGATAGCACTCTCACCTACCTCCCCAGGTGAGCGGTAGTGGCCAGTGGTTAGCAGGTCGCTTTTTGGTAGTAATTTTGATATTAAAAATATGAAAATATTTTACAGTGTGACTGTAACTACTGATAACTACATGTATATGGCGTGTTTTGTTGTCGTTTTCATAAGGTTCTAAAAAAATCTATTTGACATTGCTATGATATTAAATGATCTCTGTTCTGCTTTTGTTTTAATGTAATATTACAAAGGAATCGGACACCCAGGGACAAACCGAAGAGGAGATGATACTACAGGACAGGCTTTACGCCTCATTTCAACGGTATATTTCACACACACACACACACACACACACACACACACACACACACTATGCATGCTACATGCACACACACACACAGGCACCCCCTACACATGCACACACACACACACGCACACACACACACAGAGCCATCCATTGTTGACATCTTTTAAAATAATAATTTATCTACAGTATATTCTAAGAGGAAAACATTTACATTCTTCTGACATATGCGAAGGCTTGCTACGCTCTGTTTTGCATTGTGTTGTCTGTCCTGGTGTGTTTTGGCTGCCGTGAATGGCCTGGGGGGCCGGAGAATGGGTCCATGTCATTGGACGCAAGGGGCATCAACTCGGCTCCATCCACTGCCGACCAGGCGGAGGACTTGATGCGCCTCCGCGGTCCTCGCCTCTGGGCTGAGGCATGTTTAAGTTTTTAATAAATTGCACGGCACCACACTGGCTGTCGTAATAAAATCAAGCAAACACACATCACATCAACCTGCGTGTGGCCGCATTACATTGTGGGCCAGGATTGGGACTCCCAAGCTGTCAGAGATGGTGGAGAGATAGGAAAATGCATATGTGTGTGTGTGTGTGTGTGTGTGTGTGTGTATGTGTGTATGTGTGTATGTCATCCGAGGATTGTTATCCTCTAAATGTAAAATGTAAATGTGTGTGTCTGTGTGTGTCTGTGTACTGTATAACAGAGCGCCATTCCTCTGTATCCTTGGCCTTGTAAATTTCTCCTTGTATCATCCTTTGGTGGCTGTTAAACATTAGATACCTAATGCACATCACCTAAGGCTACAGTGGCTGGAGTTCAAAGGGAAATGATTGTAAAGCTGGTTCTGAAACAGAGACCGGACAGATTTTAGCCAGAGCTGTGGGTCCGGAACACGAAACACACCCAGCATGATGTCAAGCAGTCCGAAAAAGAAATATTAAAAATGAACTATTTTTTCTGACGGGATGCAAACTGCAAGCAACCAACAGACAAACCAGCGGCACTGTAAATGATATTTCTTGGTGAAAATGTTCACTTCTGAGAGGGATGTCTCCTCTGGAAACGGGAGGCAAGGGAGGGCATTGCTTTATTTTGAAAAATTAAGCAAGGAAGCAAGGAGGCAGAGCGGAGAGTGTGGGTTTATTGCATTAGGCCAGATAAGATTGAAAGGCCAAGAGGCGATGTGGGAAGAAAAAGAGAGAGACAGAGAGAGAGAAAGAAAGAGAGACTGTGTGTGGGCGTCTGTGTGTACGTTTGTGTTTGCAGTGGGTTATTAGATTCACTGCTGTTGGCTACAAAGTGGAACAAGCGAGGGCAATATGCAGGTGGCTGTTAACACAGTTAGGGCCCCTGTGCTTGTGTGGGTGTGTGTGTGTGCCTGTGTGTGTGTGTGATTATGTTTGTGTGTTTTGGCAGGGCGGAGGGACGCTTGCTGAAGGCACTACGTGAGCAAAGAGGGGAAGTTATCACTAAATATGGACAGTTGACGGTTAACACAGCAATGGATGAGCCGTCACATTCCACTGCCATGGATCCAGCTCTTCACTGGCAGGTGAAAACCTTGACCTTTGACCTCTAGGATGACAAATGTAAAAACGGTTATATTAAAGAGTACTCTCTTTATTTTTGTTTTTGAGCCTTGTTTCTCTCTCTCTCTCCCTCTCTCGCTCTCAAACACACACACACTCTCTCTATCAGTCTCTTTCTCTTTCTATCTCTCCTTCCCTGTTGATCTCTCAAGGGCTGGTTTCTTCTGCTTGGTTATGCATGCAGACTGAGAGGTTATGAAAGATGTGTTTACGAAGTAGGAATCGTTTTTACCAAAAAACTCAAATGATGTAATTACATGAAACCTTCAAATGAATGGAAAGTGTCAGCAATGCATTTTTAGTTTTGGCTCTCTTCCTCTCTCTCTTTCTCGCTCTGTGATGTACAGAAACACTTTCATGCAACACACACACACACACACACACACACACACAGAGACACACACACACACACAGACTCAATATGTATAGAAGGCCCACACAAAGACACTCACAAACAGGGTAAGGCTTGAACATAAAAGGCTCAGTGTTTACCATTTAAAGCTGGGCAGAATTGACTTTTCTCTTTTCCCCCCTTTCCTTCCTCTCTGTATATCTCCCAGTGTGTAAAAGCCTGTTTTATTTACAAAAAAAGAGGAGGGAGTCAAGGAGTGCTTGGGTATTTGTGTGTGTGTGTGTGAGAGAGAGAAAGAGAGAGAGAGAGGGAGAGAGAGAGAGAGTCTATCTATTTGTTAATGTGCATTTGTGTCTGTGTATGTGTCTGTGTATGTGTCTGTGTGTGTGTGTGTGTGTGTGTGTGTGTGTGTGTGTGTGTGTGTGTGTGAGTGTGTGTGTTGAGGATAGAGGCTGGCTAAGGCCTTGCCGCCACCATGCAGGCTTAGCAATGTAATGAATCTCCCATCAGCCCTTCCTGTCTGGGTGACAACTGGCTTTGAGGAAGGTTGTAAATGCAGGGGAGATTGTGGTATAATTCCTCAGACTGGCACTTCTGCCCCCCAGTCCCCATTCGATTATCTCCCAAATTGCTGTGTTTCAGGGAGATAAAGATTTTTTATGGCTTGCTGACTTGAAACAACCAGCACAGCCAGGAAAAGCAATGGCCAACCTGCCATGCATAGTAATTTCATTGGTAAATGACAAAATCTTTGTTTATTTGACATTTCCAAAATTACTGCAGCAGATGAATCTCAAATATAAAATGTCACATTTGGCATGCAAAACTATGAAAATATATTTCTGTGCAAAATTCATGGAGGCATTTAATTTAGAACGTGTTTAATAACCAAGTCTGCCTGCATCGCTAATCCTGCCTGGAGGTCCTGAAAAGATTGTCATATTTATTCACTCGTTTTTTTTTTTTTCCTCTCCCCCCTTCTTCATTCTGAAGCCAAAAATTTTAAGGGTAAATGTTCATTGTTAATTAAGATTTACTAATTAAAATGAAAATAATTAACGAGAAAGCTTAATCTCCGAATATTAGGCTATACTTAGAAAGAAGTTTTTGTATGTGGCATTTCCTCAGTGCTAAGAGAGTGCACTGTTTGTTTATTATTTTTTTTTTTTTTGCTTGGCTTTGGTGATCTGTCACTGCGGAAGCCTGAAAAGATTTGTCGGCGAAAGACGCCCCCCGTGCCAAAAAGAGGGGGAAGGGGCAAGAAAACAGCCGAGGATGTGTGGTTGGCTGCTTTGATCTCATCTGTAGGAGTGGTGTAATGCTATGGCACTTTCAACACAACTACGGCTCCGGGCAAACTAGCCACCTCTGATATGGAAAATTGGCTCACTTCACCTTTTACCTTCCTGGAAATCTTGACTTTTCCATAATGTGTGAGTGTGGTATGTTTGAGTATGCGTTCTTACGTCTGGGTGTTTCTGTGTGTGTGTGTGTGTGTGTGTGTGTGTGTGTGTGTGTGTGTGTGTGTGTAGATGGGGGGGTGTGCACGCCTCTCTGTGTGTGCACATTTGTCCATCTGGACCAATTGTAGATTATTACAGTGGAACTGAAAAGCTATCTAAATGATTCCTCAAAAGCCTGGCTCGTGTTATATCAATATGCTGTTCCTAGAAGCAGACGTTGTGATAAACTCCACAGCCACACAGAGGCCACAAAGACATATAAAAGGAGCTGAGTACATACTAGAACACTAGCTCAATTTCATACATTGTCACTTTTCTTAAATAATCACATTTTTGCCAAAAATGTGGGTTTTGCCCAAAAGTATTTTAGTTCATTTATTTGTAATTTCTGAAAAACCTGAAAAAAAAAAAATGACTGAGGCATTTATTTTAGGAGGGTGTCTTTGTGTGTGTGTGTGGTTGTGTGTGTGAGGGAGAGCACGCTACACAGCCATATACAGTAAGTAACAAATACGTAATAAATATTATTTAGATACCCCCTGCTGCTGCAGGGACTTGGAAGCCATAACCTTCTGGATGGGAACGTGTGGGCTAAACCGCTTTGCCACCAATTATGCTCATCTCAACGCGGCCTAAATTGCCTTTTTGTGGGGTGCCCTCGTGAAAGACGCTCAGAGAGGAGATTGGGTCGCATTACACCAGGGCTGATCTCGGCTCTCGTACTGTAGCTGGGAGCTGGCGGCTCCTGAGCGTGCCACGCAGAGGCTTCCCCTGTGGTGGCGGGCTACTGCCAGGCATGCCACATGCTGCGCCCGCTGGTTCAGGATTAGCCAAGAACCGGTAAGCGGGTACCACGCATCACTGTAGACCTTCCCTGTTTGGTGTGTGTGTGTTGTTTTATGTATGTGTTTCTCTCTGCAAAGGGAGAGCGGGATGTTTTTTTTCAAAGGATATGTTTGCTTCTGGAGGAACTGAACCAGCTGTGGTTAGACACCTTTCAGACTCTGCACTTCCACTGTATGTGTGTGTGTGTGTGTGTGTGTGTGTGTGTGTGTGTGTGTGTGTGTGTGTGTGTGTGCTTAATAAAATAATTTTAAGAGGAGTGGACCCCAAGTGAGAAATTCACCTATTTACCTTGCTTCACCTCAAATGAAGATATCAAAAACTTTACACACAGTTCTCTTGAACCTAAGTGGTAAAAAAATTTGTTAAATTTTATTTTGTTGCCCTCATAGTTCACTGACAAGTTTTGTATAGTAATGCTTACATATTACAAGTGAGAGATTTTTGAATGTATGGTGCAGAACTTAATTTTAAACTAATTGAAGGAAACACACTATCCACTATCTATTGTTATTTATTGAACATCAATGTTTTCTTTGGTACAAACTGCTTGTTGCTCAGTTGTCTCAGTGTTTAAGCTCTCCATGCTCGACATGTCAGGGAATATTGTATAAATACGAAGCAGGGTCACGTGACTCCACACACGGTAGTGTTTTTAAAAGTGAAGTAATTAAAATAATTGACCAGGAAAAATTTGATCGATTATAGGTTCTAAATGACGATTTCGATTACTTTTCGATTAATCGCCCAGCCCTGTCATATATAGTAAAGACCAATACGAACATTATCTTGGCAAACTTCACTATGCATCAGCCAACAATTGTCTTGACCCTCTTTTAATGCTCTCCTTAACCTGTCACACCCTTCTTTCGAGACAAAGTATAGCCTAGCCTTACCTCTCTAAAAAGTTTGCACTTCTTGCTGTCAGCGGTTTGTAGATTAAAAAAAAAACATAACAGGTCCTCATATAAAGTGGTGTTAGATGTCATTCCCCCTCTGGTTTCTCTGGTTGTGTATACAGTTGGATAGGTTGGCTTTAAGAAGTAACGTGTTGGTGTGCTCCGCACTTCCTAAAATGTTTACAGATCATTTGACAAAAATATAAATATTTACATACAGCCACATGTTAAAAAGCATTAGATTCATATTGAGCCTGTGACACATCCAGCTAAACATCACGGCTGTTTCTGTGGAAATGAAAGGGGCTGTCTTTTTTTCTGCAGGGGTGATCCTGCAGTCTTTAGTGGAGTGGTAATAAGTATCAGTTCTTCCGAAGGAAACCAATTCCATCCCATCCCTTTAATGGTAAACACACCCCAGTGCCCAGTACGGGTCCTCAGAAACATCAGGAGCTAGAATGTGTTCTCATGCCAAGATCCATCCTTGGCCCTAATTGCAGCCATCGTCTTTCTCACATTAGCATTCTGTAGTCCTTTGTATCTTTCTTTTGCCCTGTGCATCCTCTTCTTTCTATTGTTTCTGTACTTTTCCTAATTCTCTCTTGACTCTTTCACTGTGGTTTGAGGAGCTTGGTTGGTTTATCAAAAAGTGTCATATGGGTAGTGGCTTCTGTCCCAGGTTGCAGTTTGGCCAGGTTTAGACAGAACGATTTGTTAGCTTTATCTCCACGTTATCTCCACGTATTCATCAGACTGTTGAATTTTACCAGTTTGAATGAAAGCCATGGGCTGCATTTTAATCTCTTTACTCTACTGTACTGTAGAGTAGGAGTGCACTAACCCATTGTATTTTAATGATTAAAATTTTTAAAAAAGTTTTATAATTTTTTAGGCAACTTCATTAAAAAATAAACAAGTGAAGAGTTCAGATGCAAAAGCCTCTAAAAGCCATTTCAATTAATTTACAGAAATATATTTTTTAAATTTTGACAAACTATATATTCAGTCCAAATCCAATCTGATTTGTTTTTACATAATAAAAATAAGTGAATAAAGAATAAAAATACATTTAGTTTTATACTGATTACTTATAAAATATTATTAAAACCTCCTTTTTGAATATTTCTGAAAATGGATTTAGAGGCTTTTGCATCTGAACCCTTCAAGTATGGTTCAGCAATATTATTGCATTGTACTTGCTGTCTGTTGCTGTTTGTTGGACTAGGTCTAATTAAATGTGTTTCTCAGCATGAAACTACTGTACGTGACAGCATGTTATTTTATTGTATATGGCATCAGTGAAAAATCAAATATTTGGAAAGTTAAAAACCTGAGGAAATTCTTAATCGGAGAGGTGAAACATGCATTTTTTGTCGAGTAATATGAGGCTGGTTTTATAAAACTGACTAGCCTGAAGTGATCTAGTTAATAATTCTGGTTAATAACTGTGATATATCTTGTGGATCTGCTCTTCTCTCTCTCTCGCTTTCTCCGTCTTGTGCTCTCTCTCTCCATTCTGTCCTTTTCTCTTTCTCAGGTAGAGTGGGCCCACACACCCCAGCCCATCGAAGTGCGTCTGCATGGCCTGCGCGCAGTGCGGGACAAGCTGCCCAGGGGCCAGTACGCGGTGAGCGTGGCCCTCCACAGCCGCCTGGGCGGCCCTGCCCTGCGCTGGTCCCGCCAAGGGGAGAGCCAGTGGGCCGCCACTACGGAGCCCGTCGTGCACCGGGGCCGCTTCTTCGACACGGAACTGAACATTAACCAGAGCCTCTACGTGGTGAGTGTAGCACAACAGAGCAGAGCACCAGCGAAAAGAGCAGCGTGCAATGACACTCTCCCCTTCTGCCTCCTCTCGCATCACTGATTAGAATTATCCTGCAGTAAAGTTAGCACAATAAAAGGCCTCAAGACAAGGGACACAGACACTGGTAGTATAGCTAAAGATAGCACAATAAAATGCCTCAAGTTAGGAGACCCCCATACTAATACTATAGTTAAATACAATGCCTCGGCATTGCAGACACAGAAGAAGCGATAGAAAAAGCTTGTGTTAGCATAGCATTCAGCATAGAGAAATTATAGAAAAAGAATGTGTTAGCATAGCCTTACAATATGGTAACTAGAGCAGGATTGAAATTACTGCTTGTCAGTTAGAGATACAGTATGTACTCTGTGCTTGTCAACAAATATATGTTGCAGGTCCACGGTTGTGTTTAGGATTTTTTTTTTTGGTTGTCACCCGTTGAGGTGTTCTGGATTAATATCACATGAAGAGGAGTCATCTATGGTTGTCAGCATAAAAGCACCTCTATACGGTTGTCAGTTGAATGCCTGCTCTTGTGCTTCAGACACGATTACTGTAATGTTAAATTAGGATTTAGCAAATATTACCTTCACCTCAAACCAGTCCTGGGCCAGCATAGAACTGAGGAGGTGGGAGGTCGAACCCCAATTATGTCACTTTGTACCAGCTTAGTCTTAAGTAGTGTATAAATTAGCACACACTTTGTTGCCCCAAGGCAACGAGCCCACCATGTAGCAAATGCTGCTAAGGTTAGCTGTGTGGTAGGTAGCACTGATGATGTGAATGTAACAGCAAACTCACCCTCGTACTGTGTGTGCTCTTATTTCATCTAAGCTCTCTGTGGAGCACTATGTGTTTTCTTCAGGAGATGGACCTAATATGATTTGTGGCAATTGGGAGAAGTCTGATGCAGTCAGGGACCCCGATTTATTGAAATAACTCAAGAGGCAGAGGAAGAGGACAAATGCAAGTCCTTTACACACACGCACACACTCACCCACACAGACAAACACATATACATGCACACAGACCAGAGTACAGTCTGGGACGCGTGAAAGATGAGAAATAAAAAACACATCCTTCATCTGAAAGCAATTGTGACACCCAGAGCCTCTTGCATTAATATACTTTCCCGTTCCATAAGGGGTCACGTCGAAAGGAGGTTGGGGGGCATAGGCGACTCTTTGAAGTGAAATCCAATACTGTGTTTGCTAAATGCTATCTTTTAAAACAAACAGCACTAATGTGTCAGATACAATCACAATGCACAGCTTGCCATAAAGGCTAGTGCCAGGATGTGATGCAGTGGCTCCCCCAAAGCCTTTCTTCTACTTTACAATACTTTATGCACTGGCTGCGAGGTAATATATAGATTTGAAGAGGTTATGAAAAGTGATATTAAACAGTAACTGTGTCCATGAGGGTGGAAAGATGCTGTATTAAAATGGGATGGTGAACCTGCCCGCTTCTTGACTTGAGGGAAATCCAGAATGAATAAAACAGGAACTTTTCGAACACAGCATTTAATTCATGCATGTAAATCATAGCCGGGACGATATATTATTTATTTATATAAGGGCATAATGTTTTATTGGACTGAAAATGAAGTGCAAATGCTGTGAAAAATTCAGTGTCTCCTTCGGAGGTCTGGGGAATGCATCTTGTGGAATCATTTTGATGAGAGTGGGAATGTCAAAACCAGAAACCCAGAACATTATTGAACATTTGATACATTTCCAGAATAACTGAATGAATATTGGATTCAGTTCCTTTGTTGTTTGTTGTAACGTAATTAGATTTTCATCAGAAAAACGGTGTGCTATACACTACATTCAAATGACCAACATCTATGATGAGATTTCAAAGACCTTAAGCCGAGTCTATAAAATACTGAACAAAAGGATTGCCAACATTTTAGACCATTTCATCTCTGTTTGGCAGTTTTTAATTTTTTTCTTGAAGAAACTTGCCTAAAAAAACTCAGTATTCAACCACCTTACGATACATTCTGCTGTTTATAAACAGGACTAACAAAGGAAGGTTTAGATTTAAGAGTATTTCTGTAAAGATCTACCCACTATGCTTTTCATACGGGTTCTTGTGTCTGTCCAAAGACTGTCTCCAAATGGGGATTCTGAAGAAGGCCTTGCCGCCTCAGTGTCCGTGCAGCAGTCAAATCGCTTGTGGGTGTATTCACCAAGACCCACTCTTCTGATAATGTTATCTGGCACTCCTCCTCGCCACAAAAGATGGTGTGGGATGGCAAAAAAAAGAAATCTGAATTCAGACCCTTTCCCTTTATTTTCTCTCTCTCTGTCTGTGTGTGTGTGTGCGTCTTTCGCTCTGTCTCCTCCTCTGTCTCTCTCCTTCTCTCACGCCTAAGAACGTGGGATCTGATTCTGAGGTAAAAGGTTTAGTGCGGCATTTAGAAAGCCTGGTGTCATTCTCCCGTCGCTCAGACAAACCCCGTTTCGTATTTTTAGCTGTGAACATCATTGCTGCTTCTGCCGCTGCTGCTGTTGTCTTGCAGTCTGGAGAGGATGAGCAAATTTTGACGTTGGAGGCTCTTGGAATTGGCCTTGGTTCTTCTCCACCCCTCTCCTTGCCCACGTGTGTTGTGCGATTTTCGGTTGCCTCGTTTTTTTTTTTTCCTGCCGCGCAGGAAACAGGGAATTAGCAATAGTAGGAGGAAAGGGAAGGACAAGAACAGAGAGGAAGGGAGAGGAAAGGCAGACGCTTGCACTGCTGCACTTTCTCGTTCTTTGTTTGTATAGGTGTTAAGAGGAGCATCGCACTTCAGACTGATCTGTCGCATATTTGTGCAAAGACTATTGCAAAGACTGTATTGGCAGTAAGTAAAAAAAAAAAAGAAACCCAAAAGAGTGTTTACCTTAAGTAGGATGCAGAGTCGTCCAGCCCTGCTGTTTTTTTAAAGAGGGGATGGAAGGCGGGTGAAGATAAACTAAATCTCTGGCATCTTTGCCAGTCGTGATTCTTTTTCTCTTCTTTTCCCACGTCCGTGGTTTTCTTAGTCATTGTTCTAAGCCCTCCGTAGTTTCTTCATCCTCTTAACCAAAGGCTTTTAATTGAATTTCTCAAAGATGGAATGGGACCAGATAAAATACATCTTGGGGAAGTTAAGTCTTCTTATCCTCATGTCTGGAGATGTGGGCATTTTTTGCTTTCTTTCTACCCTTCATTTTTTCTTTCTTTCTTTCTTTTCTTGCTTTCTGCTTAGGAGTTAAGGCAGAAAGAGAGAGAAGGAAAAAAAAGAGAATGGCATGTCTGTTTTTGATGAAATGTGATAGTCTAATGGTTTAATGGCCAGTTCCAGTAGGCCAGCTCTGCAGCCATATGGGGTTTCTTCTTTTACTGAGTACTGAGCTTTCTCTATGCGCTAATCTTCCACACAGGCCTGTGAAAGTGCATCTCCTCACACCCTATTTACAGAAGGCAGAGCTCACTCACTGTTTTCCCTTCCTTCTTCAGTAAATTAATAATACGAAATATTTTTCAATATCCATAATATGCAATATTATGCCATAAATTCTATCCCGAGTCAGCCGGGGCCGTGTCATTTTTCAGGTGCGAACGCCAGGCAGATTAGCATGGATACACATGATTTATGTGATAAAACAAGTCTTCACCATTTTCCATTACCACTAATAGAAGGATGAAATATTCCCAGCGGTGATTGATGAAGTTCCGGGCACTTCCCTGTCAGTTCATTTTTTAAGACGAACGTGGCTCTGTCTGCAGCTCTCTGAGTAAATAAGAATCTGTGTTTGTTACCCACCACAACTGTCGTGTTTGTGACGTTTTATGTGTGTGTGTGTGTGTGTGTGTGTGTGTGTGTGTGTGTATGTGTATGTGGGCACATATGCCGACTGCTGTCTGGGTGATATTTGAATTTTAATAAATTCACAGTTGTTTTGAATCACATTTGTGCGGTGTATGATATATATATATATATATATATATATATATATATATATATATATGCTATATGTCCTTAGTCAATCTCTCAGCATCCCCTCATCCCCATGCAGACATGAGAACACAGGCAGCCATTTAGACCCACTCGCCGCAGTTGCCAAAACCAGTCGGTCCTCAGAGCACTGCCTGAGACATCCATGTGCATCATACAGGGTGCATTGTTTAGCACTAAATCTATTCCGCCCTGCGAGGGACATCTGTGGAGAGAAGATGCCTTTAAAAAGTCTGTCGACTGCTGCATGAATTTAAGAGAAGGCACACTAAATTGATCCTGTCGTCTTAACCCTGGCCCGTACAAAACAACAGCTGTACCCAAATGTTTTGGCACTCTCCCTGTCTGTCTCACTAATCCCACTCTTGGTCTGTTTACCCGCCACTCGTCTTGGTTTCTGTACATTCCCGTCTGATCTGGCATTTTGTCATTATATTGTAATCCAATAAAGCAGCCTTTAGTAACTGCAATTAATGCCACTTTTTGTTACATACATTATACTATGCATGTAACTGACTAGGGTGTGTTAATGAATACCAAATTCAGCTTTTTTGCTGTGTTAAGCAAAACAAGCTAATGTCTCAGTGACATTTTAGAGCCATCTACCCATTAACTCATATCCTGTCTCTGTTCAACCTCCATTTGTATTCTGATGGCAAATGCACTGCATGTAGGGCAAAATGTTTGATATATTGCAATTAAATAGCAAACATTGATATTCTGATAATTTCCTAAAATTTGAAAAGTAGAACACAATTACGGGACATGTTACAAGATACAAGTTGTATATCTTAAGCCTAGAGCTGTAGGTATTAATGTGTCTGGAGATAGAATGATGTTTCCTTGCCTGATGTATCCCATGGTGACAATAGTCTCTTTTACATTTACATTTACATTTACATTTATGCATTTAGCAGACGCTTTTATCCAAAGCGACTTACAAAACGAGGATAACAATCAAGCTACATAGCAGAAACCTTAAGGAGCATAGTGCTAGGGGATAGTGCTTCAGTTCATTTTAGTGCTAGGATAGCAGATGTTCTCTGAATAGCTGGGTCTTTAAGAGCTTTTTGAAGGCCTCCAGAGATGGCCCTGTTCTGATTGTTTTTGGTAGGTCATTCCACCAGCGTGGGACGACACATGAGAAGAGTCTGGATTGCCTTGGGCGAGGTGTCGGGACTGCCAGTCGACAGTCATTGGAGGACCGGAGTTGTCGGGGGGTAGCTTGAGCTTTTCCCTACATGTGTCTGTCTCTGACACATGGGCCTGTCTGTCTACCTGCTCCTCTGCCAGGTGCTTCCGGCGCCATGTGATGTACTGCCCTGCTCCGTCCTCCTGTTCCGGCTGCTGGCCCTGCCAGGCGAGTGCAGCCACGTGAGCGCCGTCGTCAGCTGGGCCGCCTTCCCTGTCTGCGATGCCACCCTCTGCGTCGTCCACGGCAAGTTCAAGACCCCCCTCCTCCGCGGACGCCCCGACCCCGATGTCGACCAGTTCCGCAAGATCGAAAGACTCGTGTCCACCGACCTGGATAACTGGCTCTGCAACCTGTACTTCCAGGTGGGTTCAGGTGTTCAGTTGGAATGGATGTTTCTTATGATGTTAGGGTTTTGATACATATTAGAGAAGTTGTGGGTTTTTTTTTTTTTTTGGTGGTTGACATTTACCAGGAAAAGCAGTCGATTTCTGTCCCTAGTCTTGATGAAGTCTGGATTTTTACATCCTACCTCCAGGGTTTTTACCACTGCTGTTCCCATGATTCTCTTGTTATTAGATTATCTGACCCATACCTGATTTAGCTAATCACAGAGAGCTTTTCAGATTTATCTCATGAGTTCCATCGAGGGGCTTTGGTGCTGGAGGGACAAAATGCACACTGCTGTTGGTCCTCAGACCGAATCAACTGAAAAGACCAAAACAACGGGACCCCGTTATTCAGTGCTGGGATTCTTTGACCGTAGACGGTCACCTTGACAATTAGCCAGTGAAGTCACTCTCCTGTTGATTTGAGTTTACATTTTGGAAAGAGCTTGATGTGCTTGCGGGGCCACCATAGTCAACCCCTCACCCGGTTTGAACCGTTTATTTTGTTGTTGTTGTTTTGTGGAGGGAGGGATGAAGGATAGGGGGAAAGGGAAGGGGGTGGGAGAGGGGGTGGAGGCGGGTATTGGATGCGAACGCAATCGGGGCTTGTGTGTGCTAAACGGCTTTAGCGGGAAAATTGGAAATTGGAGCCAGATTGTGAACAAACCACATCTTTGCTAAACATATCCGGATGCATTTGAGCTGATGCATTGATCCCATTACTCAACAGCCTAATTGAGTTAAAAGGCAGAACAATAGTTTCTCTCAGCACAGACACTAATCTTTCCCCCTCATCTCTTTGTTATTGTTATTAGCATTTATCAATGGTGGACCACCATCACTTCTGTATTGTTTGGTCGAGTAAATCTGTTTGCGTGTAAACAACTTACTAATAATCACTACGAATCATTTACCAGTCATACTAAACAGTGTCTAATAGAGGCAACAACATTGTAAAAAAGACATTATCAACAGTTTGTTTAATAGCTAAATTATTTTCCCTCTCTAGTACAAGTAGTGTACTGTACCAAGACCAAGCATAACCAAATGGGCGTATTGATGACAAACAGTATGCTATGGGATTAGGGGAGCCTACTGGCTTTTGAGTTAGAGTCTGATTTGGGTAATATTAACGTCAGCATTGAAAAAGGTTTTGATGTTTGATGCTACATGGAATTGGCGTTAGCATTGTGTTTTGCTGTGTATGTCTTTTAGCATATGTGTTATTTTTGTGTTGTCTGCACTGCTGTGACATGTGCACATACCCATACACCGACATGCATGCATTCGTATGCACACACACACACACACAAACACACACATACACACAGGTGAAGAAGCTCCCTCGAGGCAGCCATGGGGTTCCGGAACCCAGCGTGGCCCTGCACATCCCTCTTCAGACCCAGCCGTGCTCCAGTGAGAGGCCAGCACTCTCCCCCTGCTCCTCCTCATCCGAGCCAGGTAGGGTGCCAGGGGCCCCAACCCGGGGCACCACGGGGGGCAAATGCCACTTTAATGTCACCCCCCAGACAGGTGACAGGGTGGCAGTTTTCAATAAAAATGCACAGCGCATCCGCTGGGGCAGTCACGCAGTCAGTAGAGACATTACAGAGTTCTGCTTTGTTTAGCAAAGGGGCTTGTTAACGTGAGGAATATTCATGAAGGGAAGGAATGGGGGTGGTTGTGGTGGTGAGGTGGGGGTGGGGGTTCACAGATTTGCTCTTCACGCCAACACGTGAAATATCTTGACTTTGGCGCTGACATCAGTCAGTAGACCTTTCCTTTTTCTTCTTCACTTATTTAAATTTGTCAAGTGGCACGATTATTGAAAAGCTGCCTTCCACAAGGCATCTTTGAAACCAATTGTGATGACATTTGGCATTACGGACGCCCGAAAGTAACTGGTGCAACCGGAGTGATCACGAACCGCTGAAACAGAAAACACACACACACACACACACACACAAAAAAACACCAACAAAATGTGGCAGAGGGATGCCACTAATAGGAACTCATTTAACCTCTCCCTCATCTATTTGCATACTGATATTTTCAGCCTGTGAGCGCTCAACGTTTGTTTGGGAAACAACAGATGAGTCCCGAGGATCGCATGCTGAGATTAAAGTCATGAAACATGTTGCATGCATTTGAAAAAGGGACACTGGAGCACGGGCTGAATGCTGAACGGGTGATTTTCAAGCTCGTATAGCACGCAAGTATTAGCGAATAAAAAAAACAAAAAAAAAACGCAGCCCCCACCTAAAAACAAATTGGCAGTGGGGTGGCGGTGGAGGACTGAAGTACATTTTGTCACTGCTCGACACATTTTGTTTTTCCCTGCTGAGTCTGTCACTGCACTGTTCAGCACGTATTGTCGTTTTTTCCCCTCCTCTCTGTTTTTTCTTTTCTTACTTTTTCCTCCTGCTGGTCCAGCAGGAACAGACACATCTAAACACTTCATGGAGATAGCCTAGTTTGGCAGGGGGAATACAGGGTGACTTAGACTGTGCTCTGCTTTTTCTATGGTACCGTTATATATCACCACTCCATTCTACTTAAATGATATCTCAGCCACAATATGGAAGTGAAATTGTGATTAGGCAGACAAATAGCTGTACACTCAGCATCTCTCCCTCTCTCTCTCTCTCTCTCTCTCTCTCTCTCTCTCTCTCTCTCACGCCAGACTTCTTGCTTAAAACACTTTCCATGCAGGGCTATGGCCCATCTCAGGTCATGAAACATCCTGACAAGAGCAGTGGTGACGGCGTAATCAAACACAGTGTTCATTTGGTATTGATCTAGCACAAAAGGGACCCGAAGCCTTTGTTATTAATACATCATATATCTTTTTTTTTGGCGGGACTCATCTTTATTTAACAGTGCTGAGGAAAAGAGAGAGAGAGGGAGAGAGAGAAGAAAAAAGTTTCTGGGGTGCTCAGCTTTAAACATCACACAGGCTTTTTAATTACTAATGAGTCGTGACAGGTCTGCTGGGTAGCAACCTGGCCCATTTTAAACGTGATGCCGGCTGACAGCTCGGGAGTGTTCTCAGAGCGCCGGAACATGTGGAAGAAATTGGTCTTTTACATTTCACAGCTTGTCACTTCCTCTCCGCTGTGACCTTTGACCCCCTCACCGAGATCCTAACACCCCTACGAAAGAGGTGTCCCACACTGAGGCACTCTGGGAGATTTGTGTTCTCTTGTTTCCACTCAGGTGAAAAATAAATAATTAAATATGAATAAATAATTACAAAAAATGACAAGTTAAAAGTATTGAGAGTGTTGGCAGAAGTATATTTGGGGAGAGAAGGAGTGCTGTTGTGGATGAGGCTGAAACCAGGTAAGGGGGCCAAGCTGGAGAAGTGAACCCTATCTGAAACCCAAATAGCAGATCAAAAGGTGTCCCTTGCGGCTCGTCATGCTGGGGGTTAGGTAAGCCGAGCTGACGTCTGTGTCACATTTGCATGCGGGCGCGTTCAGGTTGCATTACTCCGCTGAGCAGGTTACGGCGTTCAGATAGAGAGATGCCGTCACATCGCGGACCAGAGATTGGAGAGACAACCTCAAATGGAAATGTAATTTCGGTGTGGAAAAGTAGATCTGTGTCTGTCATCCAAGCTAGGGGGCTGCTGCTGCCACCCCTGCTGCTCTTGCTGCTAGGATTTCCTGTTTCTCAGCCTTTCCGTGCTGCCAGGGCACTGTGGCTTTTCACAGTAAAATCACTGCTGCATCAACCTGTGACAGAGCTACTGTATCTATAGAAACCACCTTCAAAAGAAGTCAGGATAATGACAACATTTACAAAACATGTTTAGCTCTAAAAAAAAAAGTTACAACTTTCTATTCTCAACAAGTTACAACTTTCTATTCAATTTCCAATTATTTAAACAGCCTCATTATTATGTTTTTATCTTTTCCTGAACTAAATGACAGAAAATACAGGATAAAAGGTCCCACATACTGGACTCACCATTCTCCCCCTTTTGCTTCTCTGTGCATAAGACAACGCTAGAGGCGCCGAGGGTTAACTGACCTTTCACATTAACGGAATGATCCGGTTCCACTGGGTTTGTTTGAATTCAGACGACTAATTAGATTAGCTCGCCGCATTCTGATTGCCCCCACAGTGTATCAGTAACCACGGTGGCGTGGAGGATGGAGCTCGTAGGTTGTCTTTGTTGCTCCGCCGTAGCCTTGGGTGCGCACGCATGCATCATCATAAAGTGGCCCTTGAGCTCAGTGACAATTTCGAGGATTTTCCCTAACTAGCGTATCGGGCCTGTTTCGCTGGCGTACGCCACAACGGCGACAACACACTTCCTCCCCGGGGGGTAGAATTTTTATTTTTTTATTATTTTTTTTTTCTGCATCAAGTTGATCTCGGGATCATACACTCTCGATCATGTTGGAGCCTTACTCCAATTAATTTTCCACTGTCTGCTTTTTAAATGGACTCCTTAACCTTTGCTGCATCACAGTCTGTTTGCATGGCCATCAAACCTACATCATTGCTATCAATGCCCAAAAATGCTCAAGTGTTTATAGACTACGACGCTCCACTGGTTGAAAGCAAATACAGTTTGTAGTTTGAACTTGGATATAAAAAATATCTTAAAATGACATAACATAGCAAATATGTTAAGTAACTGATTTTTAAAAATCTTTTTCTTCAATCATGAAATAACTTCATTAGCATAATGGTACCTTTCCCATCACTTTGTTGCGTGGTGATTAGACCAAATTGTTGACCTTTGTGCAGTCATTACTGAAGTCATGCAGTGTGTTTATTTGCCCATCTTTGAAATCAAGCGTAGTTCTCTGGGGTAATCAATAATGCACTGACCTTCAATTCACGGCAAGGCTGAAAAAGAGAAAGGTGCAAGGGGGGCAATTAGGAGTCTAGGTGTAGCGGCTCTGAGGCCCCGACTGTTCACCTTTCACTGGCAGCAGCCTGCACGGTGGCCTCAGGCCTCTCACATACACACACACACACACGCACACACGCACACACACACACAAACACACACACACACACACACACACACACACACACACACACACACACATAGACACACACAGACACAAAAAAGAGAAAGACACTAGCACACAGATACGCATGTATGCACAGACAGAAACACACACACACATACACACACAGACACACACACTTTCATAAAGAAAGTGAGGAACACTGAAATACACATGCACATGCATAAACTGCACATTCAAACAATCACACAGATACAAACATTATAGCACTTACATACAGCATATTTCATTTACACTGCACTGATATTTGTACTGCAAAAGGAGCTTTTGATAGAAATAAATATTGCACCTTCTCTTTTAAACAAACACACACTCACAAACACACAAATCCACAAAAAGTATGGTGTGTAAACAAACAAATACCCAAATACACACAGACACTCTGTGTTGTTAATAGAAATAGACATACACACACACAAATACACTGCCTTGCACATAAATGCTCACACACACACGCACACAAACACACAAGCGTCCAGGGAAAAGCAGAGGATAACAAGGAGCCGTTGTTCGCCCTCGGAGAGAGGCGAGGTTATGGCAGCGGCCTCGTGAGTTCATGGCTATAGCCTATAGCTGTCAACACAGCCCTAATTCTGGCCCAGCAGCACCATCTGAGTCTCAGGCGCTGGGCGCAAGCAATTAAAGAGGAGGCCGTTGCATCGAGACCCAGATCAGCACCGCTGCCCCTTTCCTTCTGAATACAGGAGGGCCAGGGACCGGGACAATCCCGATACGAAACCGCTCTTACACACACACACACACACAAACACACACTCTGGGTACAGGATCTTAAAGCAGAGTCATGTACATATGAGGGATTATACAGTCGATGGACTGAAACAATAGGACAGACAGAAACAAACAGCCTTTGGATTTCCACCACACTTAGTAAAAGGGAGGTGTCTGACTCATCTGAAGTGTGACCAGATTTGATACACCTAGTGTGGTGTATGAATTTTAAATATTAACTTTTCCAGTGGTATGATTTAATTCTGCATATATAATTGTAAGTAGAATTTTAGTGAACATTAACTAACCGATGAAAGAAAACAATTTTTACAGCTCAACAACTCAGTTATGAAACGGATCCTAGTGTATTAAAGTCAACACACTTGGATAAACTGAATTAGAGATGATGAGATTTTAGCACTGTGGAAGAAAGAGATCCTTGTTTATGTGATATTTATTGGCATTATGAAATAAATAGGAGTTTAGTAAACACATAAATGCAAGATAATCTCATTAGTACACATACACATCAGTTCTTATTAGGTTTAACGTATCTGCAGGGGATGCTGCTTGTGAGTTCATTTGAATTTTTGGCAACCTTTCCAGATTTCTCGCTTCTCCGTCCAGTTCAAAGTTAGCGCTGTCATCGTAGCTGGTCCGGGCCGAAAAATACCCAGCAGATGATATTGCATGAGTTTACTGTACATACAATAGGCCTTTCAGTCGAACGTCTAAAAATAATCGCCAAGTGTCCCACTTCTTGAATAACATTTCATAGACCTTTTTAAATATGCCAAGGCATGGGTCATTGACTAGGCTCTTTTCAGGGACCGACTCCTCTCTCTCTCTCTCTCTCTCTCTCTCTCTCTCTCTCACCCCAGCTCCCCCCTTTTCTCTGACATTTTCTGTAAGGAAAACTCAATTCATATGCCTGACTTGCTGTTCTGTGGCAAACCAGTTAAGTCACTATAAAAGCACACCCCTCTTCATGTCTGCCTTTCACACAGGCATGCTACCTCAGAGCAAGTTATGAAATCGAGTGATGGTACTCCCTGTGACAGCTTAGCCATGCAAGTAAAAATTTGATAATTACGCAATCACTTAATGAAATAAAAACACATACCCCCTGCCTTTGAGAAATGAAGTAGGGAGGGAACAGGTTTAACCCTGACACCGCAAATGTTTACCACCTAAAAATAAGTAAATAAATAAATATAATGAAAAATAAAATAATAAACCGGGGTAATTAAAACTTACATATGGCTGCAAATTAAATCTGATGTCAGCTTCAAAATGTGGAAGAGATGTCAGAATCCTGCCAGGCAGAATCCTGGTACTATTAAACCTATTTTAGCCTTTAGAAGCCTTCCTGATATGTTTCCTACATTTAAAAGTTATTATTACTGATATATTTAATCCTGCAGCGAGAGAAAAATTATATCATCGGGGAAGTTTCCATATTTATTATATAGATGTGAGTAGCTAGAGAAGTGAGGAGTAGGAGGAGGGGGAAAAAATGCAATGAAAAAAGTTTCTCGTCGTGAAATTTTTACATGTATCAAGCTAAGGTTTACTTAATTAGACGCTTCAGGCAATGCAGGAAGCCTTTTTTAAATTCTGTGAATGTTAATATGCTAAATAATGCAAAACCCCAGCTCTTCAAGCATGAGACACACATCTGGCAGCTTACCATTTAAATTACAGGAAGCAAAGGAGAGAGAGTGTCTGTGAGAACGAGAGGGCGAGAGAGAGAGAGAAAAGGGGAAGAGAGAAACACTTCAAAAGTAATTTTCTAAAAGGAAAGAAGAATGAAGAAATGTATTACAACTAAATTTAATTTATTTTTCGATTTTTCATCATGTCTAATTGCGTGCATTAGAGCGATCGGAAGCCAGAAGAGGTTGGACTAAGACATTGTGTATGTGTGTGTGTGTGTGTGTGAGAGAGAGAGAGAGAGACAGAAGTGTGTGTGTGTGTGTGTGTGTGTGTCCATGTGTTGTGAAAGTTTCGTCACCCCAACAAAGAAAGATGGTAATAAGTGAGTCTTCCTCTTTTTATGGGAAAGTGATCTACCTTTACCAGCCTCTCCCATGCATCATCACCCTGTGTGTGTAAGGGGGGTTGGTCACAAATCAACAAAAGTGTATTAAAAAATACTCTTTCTCTGGAAATATTTTCAGAAATATACTGTGCAGTTTATTTTCAGTGTTTTCAGATAATATGGCTATGTTGTTCTTATTG
The DNA here is from genome assembly GCA_017657215.1 of Limnothrissa miodon. NCBI lineage: Eukaryota > Metazoa > Chordata > Actinopteri > Clupeiformes > Clupeidae > Limnothrissa > Limnothrissa miodon. Next base: position 1,358,412 of record JAGFZM010000126.1, on the reverse strand, counting down.
CATGTAAATAATAAGGCTTCATTTTGCAAAAGAAAGTTTTTCTTTTTTTGTGGGGGGTGGGGGGGATTTACTAATTGATTTCGCTCTTTGAAACAAGGATCATTTCCCCCACTCTGTTTATTCCAGGGAAGAATTCCTCTGGAATGCTCCCAATCCCTGGGCGTTCGGAAGAGAAAAGTGATCCGTTCACAGCCAAAGCCAAGCCTGAAACACAGCACAAGGTAACAATGTGATTTAGGAAACAGTTGCGCCTTGGAAATCGGGCCCCCTCTTTAACCCCCTCCCACCCCACAACTACCACCTCCCACCCCGTCCTATCCACCTCCTTTCTCATTATTATCTGAGATTTGTCAAAATACATTTCACACTAACAGGTATTTTTCAGTCTTCAAAGCCATTTCTGATCTGCTTGACAAGCCAAAGCAGCTCAGATTCTGTGAAATCAGCAACGCCAGCAAAACCTCTCCTATCCGCTATGCGTCTCTGCCTCTTCTCTCTCTGTCTCTCTCTGTCTCTCTCACAAACACACATACACACACACGCACACACACACACACACACACACACACACACACATAGAGCCAATCTCTAGAGTCAGTCTCGCATTTTTCATACCACATTGCTTTCTGTGTTTGGCAAGACTTCAGCTAAATTAATCAGAGACCCTTACGCTACCTGCCACACTCTAAAGTGGTAATTACACAACATTCTCTGCTCTCTTTCTCTTTTCGTCCTTCTTTTTCTGCCATTCTTCTACTGGTCTTCCTCCTCCTTTTCCTGCCGCTGATCTTGTGTAGCTGTATACCCTCACACCTGTGTTGCCCTCCCCACACACACTCACACACCCACACTATGTAACCCAACAGCAACTTTTGGGGCTTCCCTCTGGGATAGCCATGTTGTTGCTGAGAGCAGGTTAATGCCCGGACACACTCTCCTCGCCTCCACAAACACACACGGACTGTACATGCACACATACTCACTTCAGCTGCCACTCAACCTCACCCCCCCACCCACCCACACACACACACACACACACACACACACACACACACAAACACACACACACACGCACACACACACACACACACACACCTCGCTTTAAAGGGATAGTTCGGGTTTACACACATTTAACACATTTAACACTTTCACAGGTTGTCTAAAATGAAATAAAGTGGTTGACACCAAAATCTTGATGATTGCTCCTGTCTCGGCTATTTGGGAAATATAGAATCGCCTCTGCCTGCCTTTAAAATGGCTAGCAATGGGCATGTGTTGTTTCTATCCTTAAAACACTGGTTTAAAAAAAAGTGCTACTCATGGAGTGATTAGTGGCGCTTGCTGATGTTCCAACCCAAGTATTGTAGCAAAATACAGTTTCTGTCATGTTTTATTTGCCATTTTGTAAGTCCCATAGGGATCTATTTGCTCCTTCATATAAACAAAGTGCCAAATAAAACATGACGGAAGCTTTATTTCGCTACAATACATGTTTTGGAACATCATTGAGCACCACTAACCACTTGGTGAGTAGCACTTTTTTAAAACCAGTGTTTTAAGGATAGAAACAACACATGCCCATTGCTAGCCATTTTGAAGGCAGGCAGAGGCGATTCTACATTTCCCAAATAGCCGAGACAGAAGCAATTGTCAAAATTTCGATGTCAACCACTTTATTGCATTTTAGACAACCTGTGAAAGGGGCTTAATGTGTTAAAAACCGAACTATCCCTTTAACAACATGCTTCTCCATACATCCAGGTAAGAGCACACAGACACAAACACAGACACCAACATCAAGGAACACACTTCATAAATGTGTTACTTTTACCCCTTGTGCTGGACCTCAGTCCCCTTTCTCTCTTTGTAGGCACATGTGGCCTGCACGGCGTCAGGCACTCATGTAATAATTAACCGCCATAATCTCCAGCCTGCCCCAACCAGGGTGCACAGGATCCTCCTTCCAGGGCTTCCAAGATGGCTGACCCTGCTGGGGAGTGCTAATTAAAATGTATTCTTTCTTTACACCTCCCTCTCTCTCTCTCCCCCTCTCCCCCCCCCCCCTCTTTCTTTCCTCTCTCTCTGTCCTTGTCTTTCAGTGCATCTCTCCCTCGTCTCACTACCTGTCTGACCACCAGCTCCCTAAAAGAAATCACACTAGATAATCTCCCCTATATATCCCCTATAAATGTATTGTCAAAGAGGGTGGTGGTTGAAGAAGCAGCACTGAAAACACCAATGCTTTATATATCCCTTGTTTTTTTTGTCTGTCTGCGGAGGCCCTGTGTCTGTTTCTCTTTTGCTCTATTTGTTTAGTCTTTTTTTAATGACCGCCTTCATTCTAAAAAATCAACATTACAGTATGTTTAGGTTAAGGTGGTATACTGGGCATGTGCCTGTTTCTCTCTGTGTGTGTGTGTGTGTGTGTGTGTGTGTACACGTGCACATGCTAAAAGAAATGGAATGATAGCCGCCTCATTTTATTCAACTCTATTTACTACATCCTGAGCCAGGTTAGTTTTTCAGGTGGAGAAAGAGAGAGAGAGAGTGAAAGAGAAAGAGCAAAAGAGGGAGAGAGAGAGAGAGAGAGAGGAGGGGTGGTGAGGGTTGGAAGCCAAGCGAGCAAGAGAGAAAAAGAGAGAGGGGGGAGAGAGAGAGAGAGAGGTGGGGTTGTGAGGGTGGGAGGCGAAGCGAGTGAGAGTGAGTGAGAGAGAAGTAGCAAGAGGTAGAGGGGCATGGCGAGATAAAGCGTGCTTTCAAACTACGGGAAACTTATTAACATGTATAAGCACGAAGGATCTCACAAGTTATAGCGCAGTGGCGGCCTAAGCCCACCCAAGGGCATGTCGGAGCACTCGACAGGACGCGGCTGAGCAAGCTGTTAGCACGTTGGCGGCTTAACAAATAATATCAGCAGCCACGGTGGTGGTGGTGGTAGAGGTGGAGGCAGAAGCTGTGCTGGGGGTGGGGGTGGAGGGCGTAGAGGCAGCCCAAGTGCTTCTGTGAAATATTTAAAAGCCACTTCTTGACTCGGTGCGTCTGGCTGCCGTTTATGACAGCAAATGACTCCTC
>JAGFZM010000126.1:1326972-1354940 GCA_017657215.1 Limnothrissa miodon | reverse complement strand
GTGATGATTGTGTTAAGTGTCTGTGGTGTGTGTGTGTGTGTGTGTGTACATGTGTTTGAACGATGAGGGACGGGTGCCGTGCACTGTCACCACGCTTCCCTCCCTGATGAATCACAAGAGAGGCACTTCCTGCTTTGATTACAAACAACATCCAAGCGTATGTTTGTCTGTGTGTGTGTGTGAGAGAGAATCTCTCTGTGTTTTCATCTGTGTGTCTGAACCAGTGTGTACATGTGTGTGTGTGTGTGTGTGGTTCTGTGTTTGAGGGTCTGTGTATGTTTTCCCCGATTTTCCAGGGCATGATACAGAAGAAGCCAATCAACAAGATAAATAGCTGGAGCCCCAGTCAGAGAGGAAGCCCAGCTCCTCCTCCTCCTCCTCCTCCACCACCGCCGCCTCCTCCACCTCCTACTCACCCCCCTCCCCAGCTCCAGCCTCCCGCTCTACAGCCACGCAAGCAGGAGGCGCACTGGAGACTCATGACAGAGGAGCTGGAGGAGTACACATTCTCACTGCAGTGAGTTGCACAACTTATTATCAACTTTTTCCTGGTGTGAAACCTCCTTCTCCACCGTGTGTGTGCTCATGCGTGTGTGTGTGTGTGTTTGTGTCTGTGTGAGTGCTCTTATGGCGGTATCATCACAAGGCTTTCTTCAGTGTTTATGAATCAAAATGTGTGTTGTCTCTGTGGCTGTCTGTGTAGCTGTTTTGCTGTTTGTTTGTTGTTGTTTTTTGAGAATGTATGCTATATGCATGTTTACTGTTTCATTGACTGTTTGTGGGCAGGAGTTTGTGTTTATTTATATTAATGAAAATGTTTGCTTGACAGTTTTCTAGAATTTTAAAAGCAATAGCGATTTCTAGTATTCGACTAGCGTTATTTGTCAATCAAACATTTATAGTTCACAATAAATTGTAGTTAAAAATATATATCTCAAACTTAAATATATAGTTTAAAATGTTAGTCCAGGGGTGTCAAAGTTAACTTATTAATCATGTGTTAATAGTGAATAACAACACATATTTCCATGGGTGATTAGCATTATAATGTGAAATTAGTGGTAAACTGCTCCTCTACACCCTACAGCAAAATGGCCAGTTATATTACCTGCTTATGCAGTGTGAGTTTACTTTCTCTTTTTTCAGGTGAAGTGCATCCCGTGGTTAATGGGCGATGGGCGTGGATGTGCACATTTTTTGAAGACTGTAGGTAGCCTAGGGATTGAGCCTGCTTTATTGGACTGCAATGTCCGGAGTCAAACTACTTCCTGTTTGCTCCTCGTGTAGTTTGTAGCCATATGCCAACTGAAAATCCAATTTGTGCATCATAAATTTTGTTTGACTATAGAAAAGTTAAGATTTATTATAACTGACATGGAACATGTAAGCAAGCATGTATTCAAGATATTAAACGTCTGTAGGTTCCAGCGATAAAGTTTGCTGTGATAATCAGAGCAAATGTTTTCCATAGAAATGTGTTAGTTTTGAACAGATTTTTTTTGTAGCAATTTTGCGACTAATCGTGATTAACTACATACTTTTTAGAGATTAATCGCGATTAAAAATGTTATCGCCTGACAGCCCTATTTAGAATATATAGTCCAAAATGTTAAAAAATCTTTAATTTTTCACAATTTATTTCTTATTGTCAGTTTGATGTAGCGGAAGTGCTGCTAGATTTTGATTCAGTGTCCAACCTAAAACTGCAGTGTGACACAGAGACAACACATGCCATACATAATTGACTTTCCCCTTGTAATGCCCTGAAGCACCTGATAGGTTTGTGGCTTACAGCATTTTATAATAGTGATAATGTACCACAATAAGACACAACACAACAAATTATGCACATGGAAATTTTTTATAAACATAAACATATTTATAAACATAACCATTCATATTACGCATTTTATACGTTATTTTAAATAAGCTTATATTTTGAACCTTTACCAATTGTTGTTTTGCACAGCTAGACTGCTCTATTCCCTTCAATAAGACTTCCCAAAGTTTAACAGTCTGATATTTTTTACAGACCTGTTCTAAGTATAACAGAGCACTGTTAAGGAATGTGTAAATGAACGTTATCATTACCAAGTGAAGAGACTACTTTTTTGTCGCATAAACTATTGCTGTATCTATCCTAATAAGTAATTTTAATGTGACCGCAATGGTAAACACTGTTTCGTTTTCATGTTAGGAAGGGCCGCCGAGGTGTCCTGATATACAGTAGGGGACTAATGGCTGGGACGAAGAATACCACGAGACTGTTAAAATTAAGACACCCCGAAAGCTGCTATCCCGTTAATCTGCCAGGTGCAACTCATGTGTACTGTTTAGACAATAAGCAAGAAATAAGCTGGTCAGTCGTTGTATTATTTTCTTTGGCTACTGGCCACTGTGAGCTTGTTCTCTTTCGTTTCGAAGCCAAAATGTACGAGTGGATGATGCCTATCATCTCCTACTTTTTCTGAAGTCAATTTTAACCAACCCTTTGAAAAAAGGGCAGTAAGCGCTCTGACGCGCGCAGGCAACTACTTAGACAGCCCTGCATGACGTCAGAAAGTCTATATATTGACTGCGCTTACGCTTCAGGTCCTCTTTGCCTCTTTCACCTCGCCTACTGAGTGTGTTTCTGAGTCGCTTTTCGTTTGCTTCCGCAAATATTTCTAAAACCAACGGCTTTTTTGAAAGTCCACCACAAAAGTTATCGAAGCTGTGGATGAGGACGGCTCATGCGCGGCTCCCACCAACCGTCCGACCAGCCAGGAGCGGCGCAAGAGGCCACAGCGATCCTGATACGATCGCGTGTGCGCGGCAGAGCATGTCATGCGATCACCATCCATTGACTGCTATGCCTCTGTGTGCTCTAAGAGGCACGGGTCTCCGCTCTGCAGTCCCCAGCTCGGAGCGTTCCCCCCCGCTTCGGCGGTCCTCTCTGATCTCACCCCCTTACGGAGCGCTGAGTTTGCCTTGTTCACAAGCACTCCGCACACACACTATCGCCCCTCTGGGGCAATGTTTCACAATGAGCCCCGGCCCAGGCCGGAGGACGCTCTCTGTTCTGTCAGCGCTGTCGCGCACTGGGGCACCGACTCGGTCTCCGCCGCGCGTTCAGCTTACACACGCCGTGCGCTATGCGCCTTGCGTGATGTCACGCCTCGACGGCGCCCAGGTGGCGCCGAGGCCTCGGCTACTGTCACGGTCTCCGCGTCCTCTGTCCCTCTCGCCGGCGATGCATCGGAGTCGTTCACGGTCGAGAAGCCCTCCCCGTCCTCTCTCGCCGCTTCTGTCGGTCGATTTATCGTCCAGATACGAGCAGAACTGTCTGCCCAGTCTGACACGTCTGCCATGGGCCAGACGGGAAACTTCTCCCCCCTCTTCGAGGTCGTCACTGACGCGCACTCCGGGTCGGTCGCCCCGCGGGGCGTCGCAGGTGAAGTGCGCGGCTCACCGACCACCAACGTCGCTGACACGTGCTCCAGGTCGGCCGCCCCACCGGGCGTCGCAGGTGAAGTGCGTAGCTCACCGACATCGGATTTCGCTGACGTGCACGCCAGGTCGGCCGCCCCACGGGGCGTCGCGGGTGATGTGCATGGCTCGTCAGCCACGCGTGAGCGCCCAGCGGTCTCACACACGGCTTACTTGCCCTCAGCCCCCACACTACGTCGGGTCTCTGCCCTGTCAGTCGAACGCTCTTCAGCTTTGCGGACAGCCTCAGTCTTTGACCTCGGCCCCCCCAATGCCACTCGGAGGCAGCATAGCACTTCGTTTGTCCTTGCTGCCTCCTCATGCCGCCGCTCAGCTCAGGCAGAATTGGGCAATATGCACAACGTCACGCTGGGTCCTTTCAACACTGCAGTTCAGGTGGCCACCCCCGCCCTTCAGAGGTGTCATGGAGTCAGTGGTGCCCCCCTCCAGGGCCCCTGCTCTCAGACAGGAGCTTTGCGATCTCTTGAGAAAGGGCGCTATTCAGCGCGTAGATCCGACGCTCACGCGCGCAGGTCGTTACAGTACGTACTTCCTTGTACCCAAGAAGTCGGGCGCTTTTCTTCCTATTCTAGACCTCAGAGCGCTCAATGCCTCGCTCAAACCTCTCACCTTTCGCATGCTCACGGGGCGCATGGTGGCGGAGTCAGTCCGCCAGGGGGATTACATGGTCACCATAGACCTTCAGAACGCCTATTTTCACATAGGTATAGTCCCCAGGCACAGGCGTTTTCTACGCTTCGCCTTCGAGGGCAGAGCTTACGAGTACTCAGCCCTCCCTTTCGGTCTGTCTCTAGCACCTCGGTGCTTCACCAAGTGCGTGGAGGCGGCAACCGCTCCTCTACGCACTCAGGGGATCAGACTCCTCAATTACTTGGACGACTGGATGCTGCTGGCGGGTTCCAGACAGCTCCTAACGTCACAGGCTCACACTGTTTTGCGTCACCTGCACAATCTGGGCTTCTTAGTAAACCTAAGCAAGTGCATGCTCTCTCCCTCTCAGGAGGTCGAGTCCTTGGGCGTGAGGCTTAATTCACGCTCAATGAGAGCGACGCTCACTCCGAAGAGACTTCAGGACTTCAGGGCGTGTCTTCGCCACTTCAGACTAAGTGCCTGCGTTTCGGCCAGGCTGTGTCTCAGACTGACGGGCCTCCTGTGCGCCGCGGGTGCCGCTGTCCCACTCGGCCTTTTACACTTACACCCGCTGCAGCTCGCCTTAGCGTAACTAGGTGTGTCCTCCAGGTCGAACCCCACCCGTCGGATCTTAGTGTCCAGACGCATGTGGCTAGCCCTCGCGCATTGACGCAGGCCGTCGTCCTTCACCAAAGGCGGCGCCCTGGGCGCTATAGCCAGATGCATGACGGTGACCACCGATGCGTCCAAGAGCGGCAGGGGCGCCGTTTGCTGTGGTCGCCCCGCCAGGGGGACATGGGACGCAGCCTCCAGGAGATTACACATCAATGTGTTAGAGCTCCTAGCTGTCTTCTGCGCTCTGAAAGAGTTTCTCCCTCTTCTCGGAGGAGAACACGTTCTTGTGCGTACAGACAACACCATTGTTGTGGCGTATATCAATCGCCAGGGCGGCACGCGCTCTCCGGACCTGTTTCGCCTGGCGTACAAGCTGCTCACCTGGGCCTCCCGCCACTTCCTGTCGATCAGGGCGTCGCACTTGCCAGGTGTACGCAACACAGGCGCGGACCTCCTCTCCAGGGGTGTTCCGCGTGCAACCGACTGGCGCCTCTGCCCAGCCGTGGTACACAGCCTCTGGTCCCGCTTCGGGCGGGCACGAGTCGATCTTTTCGCCTCGAGAGAGAACGCTCACTGTCCAGCGTGGTTTTTGCTGGAGCGAGATGCGCCGCTAGGGTCAGACGCGCTGGCGCATCCGTGGCCGCGCGGTCTGCTCTACGCTTTCCCCCCCTTCCTCTGATCCGTCAGGTATTGGCCAGGATCAGAGCGGGGGCTCACAGGGTGATTCTGATCGCCCCCAATTGGCCATCTCAGAGTTGGTTCTCAGATCTGGTCTCACTGTTGGACGGCCAGCCGTGGACCCTCCCTCTGAGGAGGGATCTCCTATCGCAGGCTCACGGGTCGCTGTGGCACCCCAAGCCGGAAGCATGGAGACTGACGGCTTGGCCCCTGAACGGGCGCGTCTCCTAGAGAGCGGCCTGTCAGGCGCAGTTATAGAGACTGTTCAGGCTGCTAGAGCTACATCCACTAGGTCGTTGTATACACTGAAGTGGCGTGTATTCAGCACGTGGTGCAGAGACGGAGGCTGTGATCCTCTAGTCTGCCCTATTGGCGAGGTGCTTGCTTTTCTGCAAGACCTGTTTGATCAGGGTCGTACACCCTCTACTCTGAAGGTGTACCTCGCAGCTATTTCAGCATGACATGTTGGCTATGCTAGCGTTTCCCCAGGCGCTCACCCCCTTGCGTCGCGCTTCATGAAGGGCGTCAGGCGGCTTCGCCCCTCTTCCACACGTTCGGTCCCTACTTGGGACCTGGCCACTGTCCTACGCGGACTGGCCCTTACGCCCTTTGACCCTCTGTCGAGTGCCATTCTAAAGATGCTTTCCCTTAAGACTGCGCTTCTGCTCGCTCTGGTCTCGGTGAAGCGCGTTAGCGATCTGACTGCCTTGTCAGTCAGTCCTGACTGTCTTGAGTTCGCGCAAGATGACGCGCGGGTAACGCTGCGACCAAATCCCTTTTCTCGCCCGAAAGTGCTGTCTACTGACCCTCGTTCGAGGGTCATTGAGCTCTCAGCCCTTCCTGAAACGGGCGGTTCTGTGCCCGTCACTCTGTGCCCGGTCAGAGCGCTTCGTGCCTATTTGACGCGTACGCAGAGCATCAGGAAGACGAACCAGTTGTTCGTCTGCCATGGCGAGCGTGCCAAGGGTCAGGCCTTGTCTACCCAACGCATGTCGCATTTTCTTACTGAAGCCATACATCTGGCATATGAGGCGGCGGGTGTTCCTCCGCCTGCTCATGTCAGGGCGTACTCCACCCGTGGAGTGGCGGCTTCTTGGGCCTTCTGGAAAGGCGTCCCTATGAAGGATATCTGTCTGAGCGCTTCGTGGGCTTCAAGCAACACCTTCGCGCGTTTTTACGCATTGGACGTCACCAGGCCGGGTGTAGCAGAGAGTGTTCTCTCTGGGCCCGGCGGCGGTCCCATGGGTCTTCCCACCTCGGGCTCCTCGGTGTAGGGCTCTTGAGGCTTGGTTGTAGTGATCCACTCGTACGCTTCGGCTTCGAAACGAAAGAGAACGTTACGGATACTAACGTATCCTCGGTTTTCTGAGTGAGAAGCCGAAACGTACGCTTCGGGCCTCAAGTCGCCGACGCTGGCGAGCTTGGCAAAGAGGACCTGAAGCGTAAGCGCAGTCAATATATAGACTTTCTGACGTCACGCAGGGCTGTCTAAGTAGTTGCCTGCGCGCGTCAGAGCGCTTACTGCCCTTTTTTCAAAGGGTTGGTTAAAATTGACTTCAGAAAAAGTAGGAGATGATAGGCATCATCCACTCGTACGTTTCGGCTTCTCACTCAGAGAACCGAGGATACGTTAGTATCCGTAACATTATACATATTTATTCCAATGTTGCTAGTTCTGTCGTGTACTATGGCTACTATAGTTACCATTCATAGGTGCATTGATATGGTACGATGAATAATGTTACGTGATCTCCATATTCTCTGGAGGAATAATAGACACCCTATTAGTCATCCCATCAGAAAATAGTATGTATTGTCTCTGGGGGATGAGATGAAAAAGCTTTATTCAAGAAAGTTTGAGGCTCCCATTACTCTGTCAAGAGTTATTCTGCAAGGACCACCAAAGATGAAAAGTTCATTAAAACGTTTTCATATAGTATCAGACACAAAACAGCACACAGTGATTAACAATATCAAAGTCATCTGAAGCAATAGTTGAATGTTATGACCCCTAAATTTGCATCAAGTTTATTGTATATCTTACATGGACATCCATACTCATTATATACTAGTTGTCTGCAAACAGCAGATTTGTGTCTTATGTCTTACAATTTGATTGTTTGGTTGGTATCTGATCACATAGTAGTATATTTTATTATTGTAACTACATACCTTTAATGTTATGGTTAGATGTCTTTTAGAATATTCACCAGTGTCCATTTGTGGTCTAGCTGCAGCTGATAATCTGTGTGTGTGTGTGTGTGTGTGTGTGTGTGTGTGTGTGTGTGTGTGTGTGTGTGCACTGTTCACAAGCCCTGAGCAGACTGAAGGTTGAAATCCTGCACAGGTCACACACTCTCACCTTCTTTGTAATTTGAAGTATTGGCCTTAGATTATTTAAATCCTACAGTACATTTGTCATTTTATCTCCTCCCACTCCCGTTACCGTAAGTACCTGGATTTGATTCCCTCCCATATTTACTCGGTCCTGCTACTGTATCTTCCTCTCCCTCTTTCTCTCTCACTCGCTCTCTCTATCTCTCTCTCTCTCTCTCACTCACACACTACTGTACCTCCCTTTCCCTCTCTCTCTCTCTCTCTCTCTCTCTCTCTCTCTCTCTCTCTCTATCTCTCTCTCTACCTTGGGCCCCTTTTTGTTTTCGTTTTCTGTCTCTCCCCCTCCCTCCCTCTCTCTGTCCTCCCCAGTGAGCATGCAGGAGTCCTCTGCCGTTACGCTGCTACACTCATTCTTTATCTCAGAGTTATATTACAGTGATTGAGGGCTATTACTGCCATCTAGAGAATCACTTGAGACTGAGCTGCCTCGTTGATGAGAAGGCTTTGTTTTAGTGCTGTGAGTTGCAATGCCATGCATTGCACAGTACTGCACAGTGCAGCCAGACAGCTCACAGTGCTGTGCAGTACAGGCAAAGACCAGATGTGTCATTCATCCCTTGGACTCAGTGGTCAATACTACACCCCTATAGCAATAATGCATATGTTTTATGGTATGTTATAACATAGAATGAGGTTTATAGCTAACTGCTGCCTCAATTGTTGTAATCATTGTAATTATTGTAATTAGTGTTTTAATTAAATCATATATTCAGAGTTAGGTGATATGTTACAGGTGGATGGCTAGATTGCTTTCGTTCTCATGAGCACATGATCTGACTACTTCTGTAAGTGTGAGTGATCTTTGTATATAGATCATAGATATAGATATAAGATTATAAATCTTATATAGCACACTGTTGTTTACTCCTTTTTGGAGCTGAGAAATCATTAAGTAAACAGAGTGATCAGGCTAAATCCTTTAAAAACACACACATTTTGCAATGAATAAAAAAATGAGAAAAAAAACTAAGAAACATATTGAAGTCTCTCATAATAATTCATAGATAATTAATGGACTCTAGATTCATAGCAGAAACTCCCACAGCATATAGTTGTAAACCATGCGTAACACAAAGTGAAAGCGATGAAAGGCTCCTGGCATCATACGTATTTATGAAGAGTGAGGAGACATTGAACACTGTCTGCTTCTCACAATGCACAGAGCATGAATAGTGTTTGATATTTTGAAGTTTATCAGGATAGGGCAGAGCCTGCACAGTCCTTCCCCCTTCTCTGAGCTTGATTATGTTCCACACATTTTATCCCTCCACAGATTTACATATCAAAAACTGAACTGTTGGTTGCTAACCTCAAAAGCAGCTTTCCAAAACATTCGCGGCACGTTAATAACCGTAGACCATAAATTACAATTTCAAAGAAAAACACAATGCTCTAAAGTGCAAGTATTGACAATGGTGGTCAATTGCAGCAGAAATTGAAAAACACATTGAAAATAAAAAAAAAGGAAAAAAACATAACCAGGAATGATTTGATGAGCTTCTCCCTTACTGTCGGTATCTGTTTGAAGGAGACATGAAAGCCATTTTCTGACCTCATACCTCTCATTTGATGTCTGTGAGTGTAGTCCTTGCCACCTTTTTCTGAGCCATGTAAGCAAGAAAAATCAAAGCCTACAAAGAAGATTGAGGTCTAATTTGGAGCTTTTCAGTTGTCTCTTTCTGTTTCTCTTTCACACACACAAACACACACACACATACACACACACACACACCTTAAATACATAACTCATATAGTTTAAACACATAAAGTTTGGGAGAAAGATCGTTGAGGGTTCCAAAAATTTGAGGAATAGTACACAAGGCAGGGGCAAAGAATGCTGTAAGGACGGCCAAGTCTATTATTGTCCTATATCAGGACACCTCAAATCTGTTATCCAGCTTATCACCCAGTTGTAATATTTGTTTTTTTTTTATTTATTTGTTTTCTTTAAGCAATAAAAAAGCATCTGGTTTGTACATTTTGTGTAGTCAAATGCTTCATGGGGAAATAGATCCACAAGACTGCTCAGTTGTTATGGTTACTATTCTAAAGAGCTTTGATATGACAATGATTAAAACTTTCTTTTCACCAGACCTATGTCATAAGTGCCCTGTCATCAAGGGAATATTGGACACTCTGTCAGCCAATCATAAAACAGTATTTCATTATACACTATCAATCTGAAACAGACTCCAGACTGAGACATTTTATGGTGGTTTATATCTAACCAATCTCCCACTTACAGTATTATTCACAGGGTTGCTAAAAAAAAAGTATATGTAAACTTATAATAAATATATAACAAAGTAAGAAACAATAAAGATAACCTAAAGGCTTCCCCAAAGCATTACATTGAGCTTAATACTCTGTAAATAAATACTCTGTATCATCCTGTCCTCCTCCAACAAATACTTATCCCCGGGTAACTGTTGCCTCTGTTGAAGAGTAAGCGCATGTCTTATGTTGTTCATCTACAGTCATCTCTGTCAGGTGATTCACTGATGAGGAATCTGTTCTTTTAGTCATTACACACACGCTGGACCTTGCCTGACATATAAGATAATATTAAAGTCTTCATTAAAGAAAGGGCTTGGCTTTTAATCTCCTTCCATAAAAGTTAAGTTTTAATTTATGCCCGTCGTTATTTAGATATAACTTCTTCTGTGCTCCAGTTTGCCTCGATTTAAATGCCTCTTTGATGGTAAAATATCTAACTGAAACATTCAGCCAATCCAAAAATAAACTGAAAGGCCCCTTACACATGTGTGCTTAATAATGCCATTAAATAAAAAAAAGAGGGCAAGAATGGTTCATAGGCACGCAGGAATATGACTCAAGCACTGTGCCGCTTGCTGTAAACAATCTCAACTAAACGTCAATGTCAGTATTATGATCTGGTGCTTCTATTTGTACATGTTTAGTCATTAATTAGACAAATGAATGCTGCCCATATGCCTGTATTGATATGTAGTCTGTGTTTGTGTGTGTGTGTGTGTGTGTGAGTGTGTGTGTGTGTCAGCAATGTTACCCAACTAAATAATTTTTTCCCCTTTTCGTTTTGGGGAAACCTGTTTTAATCAAACTCACTCTCACATAACAATTAGGTCTAATTAGCCCAATTATCAAGACTCTAATTACACTGAAATGTACCCCCTAAATCTCATATCAATTATATCTGTGACTTTTCTTGTTATAAAAAGAAAACGGCAAAGATAAGATAGACTGTGGCAGCCCCCCTTTGCCTCCAGAGGCCGGCTGATGTTGCCAGAATCTCCACACTCATTTTGCACTTTCAAAAGTGAGAAAAGCTCTTTTATATTAAAACACATGCTCTACTTCTGGTTTGGCTTTAAAGAGGTTAGGCTAATTTTACATGCTCTTTGTGAATTGGTCTGCATTTTGTGTCTTCTGTGTATTTTTTTCCCACTTCTTATTCTCTCAGTCTGTATCCATGACAACTGTATTTACTGAAATTTGATAATATCAAGTCTGGGAGAAGTATTACTCAGCTGTTTATTATTTTTTAAATTGATTTAAATTATTTTTCTATGAATAATTAGGAGAATCAGAATATAAATGTTTCATGTCTTTTCCTAAAAAATCTAGTAAGGGTCTTTATAATCATTCAATTAATGATGATGTGATTAGTAACAAATGTCTTTTGTTACATTCTCATCACTTTAACATCTTATATACATTCACTTCAAGACATCAGGAGTTTCTCTAACTGCCCACTTTCCAAATTTATAAAAGCATTTTAGTCCAAAACCCTAAATGAAGCCATTTAGAGCACGGTGACCTATTCTTTTTCATAGTTGCCACCTACTGCTCTTACTGTAATCAACTCCTGCATTCACCACATTGTCACTCAGTGCCTTTCGTGATGATTAGATTTGCTGTTGAGCAAATATCCAGACTCCAGCTATTCAGAGAGCATTCAAAAACCTGCTTAAATCCTACAGTCTCAGGTTGGCTGGCAACAAGTGCATTGTGTGTGTTTCTTCAGCTTTACCATAAAATCAAGGAGCATTCTTTAGGTGTATCGAATCATGTTACGACTGTTCAGTGTGACTGAAATCACACTCCAAGGATGTTTTGTCTAATATTTAACTGGAGAAAAAACTTGACAGAGCTGCTCCCAGGACCGTAGAACACCAGCCCAGTTCACAGCCGCGATAAACAAAAACACCTGAAACTAGAACTGTTGGCCAGCCAGCCAGCTCTCTTCAAAACCCGACCTGCACAGGCTGTGCCGAGCGAACCGCGCCACAATCTTAGCAGGGGTCAATCAATTCTGATGTAATTCTCAACATAGCTGTGGTTAAAGGTGCCGCTGGTCATTTCCTGTGCCAAGAGGCAGGAAGAGAAGTGTGAGCCCAGCCCCCATGGCCCCCATGAGGCCCCCTGAAATATATATTAAAAAAAAAAAAAGCAAAAACAAACGAAAACACCAAGCGACTCATGTGCTTGCCTCACCTCTCCTAGGTCACCACAAACACACTCCCACTTCAAGGAAATGGGAGCTGTCAGCTTCCCCCGTCTGCGAGCCTTCTGGCCCCCATGCCATTGTTGGTTGGCCCGGTTGAGGTGGGCGACGTGAGATCTGCGCAGGGCCGGGCATGTTAGATGTGTGCGCCGCATTTCCCAAAGCCCTCGTATCACGCTCTCTGGACGAGAGCTGTGCCCAGTGCATTCGAGGGGTCAGGTGCGGAGGCAGAGGTTAGTTTGCTGTGCTACTTCTCGGTTGCCCTCATCTCAAAGCACCCAACATGGCCTCTGGTGGCGTCCATCATTTGAAGCAAAAAAAAAAAAATATCACCGTGGGTTGCTGTGGCAATGTGGGAGTGATAAATATGATTTTAGACTTAATTTTATTTAAAAAATAAACTATATTGCTTGCAGATACTGTAATGACTGTTGGAGAGACTGCTGTATTGATTTAATAGAAACGGCAGCTCTGCATCTGTATTTGTCTACATAAATTCATAGGATTTGGCTAATGGAATAGAGTGCTGTTCGCAAGCATAAACTGAACATTTATATAGCGGACAGGTTGGAACAAGTGATTTTATGCATGAGTTTTTGGGATAGCAGAAATATCTGTCAAAATACATATTTTATCACATTAGCGTTTTCGATTTTTCATTTGCACAACTCGTGTGGTTGTAGTTGTGTTATGCCAAACTGATTACTCTGTAACCTTGCTTGTTGCTGCTTGCCCTTAACAATTGGTATTCGTTCCCAAAGCCTCTTATGTCTTGCCACAATCTCCTCTTTATTCTATTATGTGGCTAATTCCAACATTTTTTTTTTTTGCCTTCTTTGCCAGCGTGAAAAACAGAAAATCTCTCTCTAAGCATCTCTGAAATCTCCGAGCATCTGTCTAAACACGTATTGGTTGATTGAATCAAGTAGCCCTTTCACACATTACGTTTAGTATATTTTTTAAAAAGAATCAGGCTAAAGCAGAGGTGGTACAGAGTCCATTTTTCTCTTTCTTTTTTCTTTAAACTCCCCTCTTGTTAAGCTGGCAGGCTGCATCTCATCAGCGGTTTCCCCTCGGGGCGATGCGGGATCCCGGCGGACGTTGCCGTATCTGAGCGGTTCTCTGGAGGGCCTGGTGGGCTCCGGGGCCCCACAGAGCCCGAGCAAGACGACGGGAGCTCTGGAGGAGAAGCCTGCCGTGGAATGGGGCCCTCTGATTGAAGGCTAGAGAGTCGCTCGGCTGGTGCTCCCCTGCCCACACAGAGCAGTGGGGATGAGACGAGCAGAGTGACGGGACTTTGACACCACAACACTTCCACCGGGACACCACGAGTGTGTGGGGGGTTTGAGAAATTGTGTGTGTGTGTGTGTGTGTGCGTGCGTGTGTGTGTGTGTGTTTGTGTGTACATGTGGGGGTTGGGGTTGTTTGTTTTTGCGGAGCTGGCTCATGTGCAAGAATGTATGTTTGTGGTGTAGAGTTTTTCTGTGAGTTCATTAATGGGTGTGAGCACTGAATGTGTGCACTCATATGTCTGTGTGAAGTGTGTCTGTGAATGTCTGCTTCTGTGCAAACACAGCATACACACATGCAGATGTGTGTAGCGTGTGTTTTTTGGCCACGACTTCACAGCTGCAGGCGTGTGCATTTGAATGGCAGCCTCTGCATTGGTGTCATTCATCGTTGCAGTGACAAGACAAGCTCCCATGAATGAAAGCTGTTGGATTCCAGCATTAACCCTAATGGTTGCGCTTTCAGTCCTCCATACATTTCACTCTAGAGGATTTCAACCAAGCATTTGTGATTACTTGTTTCCTCTACTTAATCAGCAGGCTATTACACTCTGAAATATCGTGCTGCGAAACATTGGATTTGTTCTTAAAGGTCACAGGAACACTTAGGTTATGGAAAAGCAATCTGCTTATAACTGCTGTTTTTTGTGAATCCCAGGTGCCATGATGAAAACCCTTTTGTTTCCACTGCATTTATTAATCACTGCGGGACCTGCCATTTGCATGTTTTTGTCAGTGCTGAGTACACGCAGTCCATAAAACAGCCACATGTTGCACTGATTTAAACAGCTACCTCACGTACTCAAAGCATCCCAGCACGTTCTCATGAAATCCATCCCTCCATCATACCGCACCCCCCACCCCCACATACACACTACACACACACACACAAAAACTTTGCTGAGGGGAGGGGGGAGGGACTCTGCTGAGTAGTGCAGTACCTCCTCTCACTCTGTAATCTGCCCATCCAGCCCAACATTACGACTAATTTTTTTTACGGGGACTCCTACACTTGCTTCACATGCAAGAGCTGCGTCGTATTAAAAAACGAGGCAGTCAGCCATTAGTCAAACAAGGGACGCTAATTAAGTGGAACACGTTTTTTTTTTTATTCACCACTTTTTGATTAGGTTAGAGAGCTTCGGCTCCCATCTCCTCATCCTCTCTCAGCTGCAAATAATTCTGATAATTTGGCAGCGTAGCATTACTATTCTAATTATGTGATGTATTCCAGTTGGACCGCTGACTCACTGTGCTATAATTCTCTTTTACAATACCCCAAATACCTACTGCTTTCCCATTTTCTCAATGAAACTCATTTACGTGGATCTCTACTGTGCCAGCATCATGTAAAATGGGCTGCTTGTTATTAAAGAAAAAAAACCCTAGATGTTGGGTAATGGCTGGCTTGGAAAAACATGCATGTAAAAAAGCTAAATCTGAAGAACTTTTAAGGACTCCAAAAACATGTTAGCCCATTTCATAAGTGCAAGTGAATGATATCCAATCACCCAATTACTCAAACCTTTAGGGGGTCCCTGCCTGTTCTACTTTACACAGCCCCAAGGGGTGTTTTTCGCAAAATATCAGAACCTGGGCATATGATTATCTTTTAATATGCATTTGGAGAAAGAAGTCAAGTAATTCTCTCGAATCGTAAGTTTTCAGCACATCCTGTTTTAAGTTTGACCTCCCAGGGTGAGCTGTTAGCCCACAGTCAAGCTTTTTATGCTAGCAGCTTTCCATCAGCCAGTGGTAGACCTGTTTCTACAGGTGTTAACTGTTAAAACTAAGATAATTAGTGTAAAACTAAAATATGTGATACTATTTCCAGGTTGCACATCAGTATCTCAGCTCTCATTAGTGCTGTGAATAAAGGGATCATTAGTTATGAAACAAAGTACTTCTCTCAAGAATACAGAACTCTCCTCTCCTGTAGTGAGGACAAAAACACTTTCATTTGGTGATGGTTCTCTGGCTCTTGCTAGCGTTGTCCTTAGTTAATCAACAGTAGGCTCGGGAAGGTCTGGTTTTTCCACTGTGCCTCGCTCCAGTGGAATGACATGGTTTCCACTATAAGACCCCACACCACTTGATTGTAGTTTCTTGACTCCCGCCCCCAACCCCAGGTCTAATCTACCCCACTTTCTCACCCCACATCCCTTTAGTTTATTCTGCATTTCCCAAACCACTTTCCAGAGTGCAAAAATCATGTGGTGGGAACAGTGCCCCCAGTAACTGCAACAGTAATACCAGTGATTTCAGAATGTCACTGAATGTACGCACAAATTCCTTAATGCTTGTGTGTAGCTTTGTATTATATAGTATGAAATGATCAGCTATTTTATCTAGTATATTAATAGCATTAGGGTTAGCATTGGTATTAGTCTGAAGCATTGGTATTAACACGTTGCATTGTAAAAATCTGTGGCTAGGCTTCTTCCATAGACTTTTTCTTCACTTTTTTCAAATTTCGGTTGCTCACTAAGGTGTTGTTGTCGCAGCTTAAGCCTGAGGTTGCACATGCAAGAGAAATCAAAAATCGCAGCTTCCTGGTCACAGACACATTACTGTATCTATTTATTTTTTTACTTCCTGTTAAAGTGTTGTACTTGCTGGATTTTGCTCTGTTGAATAATGCCTTTTTGAGATATGAGGAGCCCGCCACAGTACATGGAGTAGCACTGGCATGTTCTCACACTCTCTCACAGTGACAACCCTGAACAAAAAAGGCCGTCAGCTTGTCAAAGAAGCAGCTATGGCTTGTCTCACATCAAAGGCCCCAGGTCGAGTTGCTTTTATGGAGGCCTATGAAGACTGCCTTGAAGTCGAACATGCTCCTTAGATGGCTTAGTGGGAAAAGCGTGGCGCAATGAAGAAGACATACGCTTATATTGCTAAACCTGCGGTTTACTATCAATCATAAAAAAACAGAGGCTTGTTTTTTACGAATCATGGACGGGCTTCCTGACACCTGTTAAGTGAAACTGCACCTCTAAGAAGAAATAAAGACATTCAAAGAGATACTTCTCTTCTGCAATGATCTTCTATCCATGATTTAGAGACACATGAAGATTCTTGTTTCCTTTGAAGGTGTTTTCCATTAATTCGAATACTGAAAGCTTATTAAATACAGCATGAAAGAATTTGTGTCATGAATCCCATTCACACCTTGTCGAACACTCTGTTAAGTTCCTGTGTAAGTTGACAGAAGATCTCCTGTGTCATTTTAAAAAACGAACTGCATTTTTCCTGTCTTACATATCTTTACATACAGTACATTATTCCCTTGAAGTCTAGTCTCTAGAAGCAATGTCAACTAGGCTGTGGAATTGAAAAGAGTTGCTGTATATGATTGTCTTCATTTATAAGTAGCCACACTGTCTCAACTCTTTGGAAATTCAAAGCAAAACCCGATTCCTTCATCTCTTGCCAACTCGAGGTGCTGAACTATAAACATCAAAGTTATTATATCTTTTGCTTGTTTTCATACTCCCGTCTTTGCTTGGCTGTGCAAATCTGTCACATTCTGATTATTGACATATAGTCACATGACTTGGAGAAACACAAACATTCCGGTGTGCTCTGTAAAATGAGGACCCACCCCACCCCCCTCTCCAACCCTTTACTATCCTTTCTGTTGAAGATTCTGAGATAGAATCCATTCTTTGACAACTAGGTTGAAAAAAATGGTTTTGGCGCATTTACAAAACAATGCCTTTGGCCTGAATTCAAGGAGGGGGGTGACAGCAAATAACTTAATCCTCAAAATAAAGGATAAGTCCGGTCTTTAAGTGGCCCCAGATTTAGAGCCTTTAACCGAAGGCGAAAATATTTCCCAGGGTTACCTTTTGCTCTTTCTCCCCTGGAGCCGTGTTCACATAAATCAGCTTTAAAGGCAACACCACCACCTCACTTACTTTGCAGTTATTACCCATGCCATCTACAAGGCTTAATACTGTGCATGTCCCTGCTTGTTGCATGTCCCTGCTCATTTTATGTTACAAAAAAAAACAAAACAAGCAGTGGTGTTTGTTTTCTCCTTACATAATATACACCTTACACACCTCAGGTGAAGGCATTCTTGAAGAAGCATCTAATGAGAGCTGGTGATTAAAGGTTATTTGCAATTTTAAACGCATCGTTTTTTGCCATTACTTTGTCAGTTGTGCAACTGTCTTGGTGAACAACATCCGGGTGGTGCTTAAATTGGGTTGCCTTGAAACGTCTTGGCAGCTCCCTGAGTTTTTGATGAGCGTTTCAGATGTGCCCATGCAAGAACTTGCTGTCACATTAAATGGACAGGTTGTGATGCCGTGCAGAAAATTTAGCCCACGTGACAGAGCTCACTCACTGCAACCCCAATAACCCCCCCGCCCCATCTCTTTTTTTCTCTTGTTCTCTCTCACCCACCTTTCTCTCCACCCACTCAGCCTCATTTCTTTTCAAGACATCTATAATTGTAGGTGCAAAAATTAAATCAATTAGGTGGCGATAACAGATTTCACATCACACTATCCATAGCTCATTGAGAAGGGCTGCTGCAGAGATAGCTAAAAAGATTTTCCGTTCATGCATCATCAATATCTTCATTACACAAAGATGAGAGTCAGCCCTGCAATTTTACATTATATGTTGTGACAGTGAGGCATCTTGCCCATGTCTCTGACACGTGGGCTTTTTGTCGACAGGGTAATTTCACTTTTGCAGATGTGCAGAAAGCAGCATTGTGCTGTGTGGTGTGGAACAAGTTGTTATATGGGTGATAACAAGGACAGAGTGAATCCCTGAGCAAACAACAGTTTAGACTCAGCTCTGCATTAGACAATACAATGCAGAAACCCTTTGCTCTTTAATATGCTCTTTAACATGCTCTCTCGAAACTAGGCTACCTCTCCTAACACACAGCGATCCTGTGTAGCTCAAAAGATTCAATACAAAACTCTGAAACTATAATGTGAAACAATATTATTATTATTATTATTATTATTATTATTATTATTATTATTAAGAAAACAGCCATACTTCCTAGTCTTAATGCTGAGGCACAGCCCAAGTTTATTCTAGTATATGTTTGGCATCCCAATAACTAAGTGTCTTGTATTTGGTTGATGGCAAAGGCTTACATAGAACCCACGTAGGAAAATATGTTCATAATGCTGTCCAGGCAGTTCAGTGATCTTGACTGTCCAAACATGACCTTTGTAACCCAAGTGTGCTTGCGGGAACATTTTCAAAACAACTTCGCTTACAGCATAGCTTAGCTTTAATAGTCAAGAGCAACACTGTTTACCATGAGTGAAGGAAATATCTTGGCTGAGCCTCTTTAGGGTGTAATACAGTATACATATTTGTCCCATTGTTGGAGGTATGCCGATGGAGCAGAACTAATAGGACTTGGAGAAATAAGATGGCTTAGTCCTGCCTGTGCTCGGTAGAACAAACTTCTGCTGAGGTTGTCCTTGCTGCGCTGCTAAAATGTCTGTGACCGTGAATATTTCTCTTCTCTGCAGAGCAAACTTGTTGACACTGCAAGTTTTTTTTTCTCTTCGTGAGCGAGGAGCGAACCAACACAAGCTTTAGAACGGCTCCCTTCTCCTTCTTCCTTCTCACACATGAAAACTTTAGGCGATCTGGTGTTTATCTTCTAGGGAAACCTGAGAAGTCCAAATAATTTAACACTTCAGAGCGTCTCTTCCCTCCTGGGGCCAGGGGCCATCTCTCCTCAGTTCTCTTTCGTTTCGAAGCCGAAACGTACGAATGGATGATGCCTATCATCTCCTACTTTTTCTGAAGTCAATTTTAACCAACCCTTTGAAAAAAGGGCAGTAAGCGCTCTGACGCGCGCAGGCAACTACTTAGACAGCCCTGCGTGACGTCAGAAAGTCTATATATTGACTGCGCTTACGCTTCAGGTCCTCTTTGCCTCTTTCACCTCGCCTACTGCGTGTGTTCTGAGTCGTTTTTTCGTTTGCTTCCGCAAATATTTCTAAACCAACGGCTTTTTTTGAAAGCCCACCACAAAAGCTTTTTTCAAAGCTCTCAGAGGGATTCCGTCTTGCTCCAAGTGCTCACGCCGGTCCCTAACTTCTGGTACCTCGAGACGCAAGATGTACCGACTGTGATCGGCCCATGGCGCTCTCCGACCGCCATGCTCTATGTTTCATCTGCATGGGGAGCGAGCATGCTATGCTCGCATTTTCGCGACCAGATCTCTGCTCGGCTTGCGAACGCCTCTCCCCTGCGGCTATTGCCAACAGAGCGCCATTTTTCGTGGGTTCCACTGGTAGTCCAGGGGCGGCTTCTACCCCCGTTGGCGTCAGTGTTCTCCCCGCCCGCCAGTCTATCGATTTTCCCCCGGCGTCCTCGCACCCGGATGGGCTAATCGACCGGTCTTCAGTGGCTACTCGGCCATCGGTTAGCTTCTCAGCGGCTAGTCAGCTACCAGCTAGTCAGCTAACCACGGCCCACCTGGCTAGCCCTGCTAGCTCCCTCGGCGCTGCCTTTGCCCGCGCGGCTACTTCGCCGCTCCAGGTCGACGATGACGACCCAGTTATTGAGGCTGTGGACGAGGAGGAGCTTGCTTCCTTCCTCTCCGCTAAAGGATGCGCCACCGTGGAAGATTTGCCACCGGTTCTGAAGACCCACGCCGCCCAGTTAGCTTCTGAGCTAGCTTCCTTGGCTAGACAGGCGGCTAGACGGCTTGGCCTGCCTCCGCCTCAGCGCTGTCTGGGAGGGTGTTTCGACCCCTTCTCCGGCGCGCTCCCCTCACCTGATGCCCTCCTGCTCCCTGCTCACCCCACTGTCGTGGCTGATGCGCAGGCCTCCTGGGAGGCTCCCTTCGCCGCCATTGCCCCTATCCAGGGCCACGCGGCGTTTTACGCGATGGACGGAGCGGGCGCCAACGGCCTCATGCAGCTCCCTCGCGTTGAGGATGCGGTCGCTGGTTGTCTAGCGCCATCTTCTGCAACCACCTGGACATCGCCTCCTGAGCTTCCTTCTAAGCCGTGCCAGCGCACGGAGAAGCTCGTCTCTAAGGGGTTCATTTGTACAGGCCAGGCGATAAGGGCAATGAATACTGCCTTCCTTCTCTCCTCTCTGTCTGAGGAACTGGTGGCAGATCTCTCGGCGCAGCCGTCGGATCTTACCCTCCATCAGCTGCACAGAGCTACCGCTCTCACCTCGCTGGCCATCAGGGCGGCCATTAAAGCCGACGGGCGCTCCCTTGGCTCTTTGGTCGTCATCGACAGGCACCTCTGGCTGAATCTCTCGTCCATGCCAGAAAAGGAGAAGAGACATCTCATGAACGCTCCCATCTCCGCTGATGCTCTGTTTGGCCAGGCGCTGGAACTCCAGCGCGATCGCTTAGAGAAGACGAAGTCGGCGGCTCAGGCCCTGCAACCCGTGCTTCCTAAGCGTCCCCCGCCTCAACCAGCCGCTCCGGCTGCGCCTCAGACGCGTGCTCGCGCGCCTCAACGGACACAGCAGAAGAAAAAGGCGGACGCACCCAAAGCCGCGCCACCGCTGGCTACCAGGTCACAACCTCCTTGGCAGCGCTCTCGCTCACGCGGACGCGCGGCTCCCGCCAACCGTCCAACCAGCCAGGAACGGCGCAAGAGGCCACAGCGATCCTGATGCGATCGCGTGTGTGCAGCAGAGCATGTCATGCAACCCCTATCCATTGACTGCTATGCCTCTGTGTGCTCCAAAAGGCACGGGTCCCCGCTCTGCAGTCCCCTGCTCGGAGCGTTCCCCCCCGCTTCGGCGGTCCTCTCTGATCTCACCCCCTCAAGGGGCGCTGAGTTTGCCTTGTTCACAAGCACCCCGCACACACACTATCGCCCCTCTGGGGCAATGTTTCACAATGAGCCCCGGCCCAGGCCGGAGGACACTCTCTGTTCTGTCAGCGCTGTCGCGCACTGGGGCACCGATTCGGTCTCCGCCGCGCATTCAGCTTACGCACGCCGTGCGCTATGCGCCTTGCGTGACATCACGCCTCGACGGCGCCCAGGTGGCGCCGAGGCCTCTACTAACGTCACGGCCTCCGCGTCCTCTGTCTCACTCGCCTCCGAGCAGTGGGCATGCAACGCATCGGAGTCGTTCACGGTCGAGAAGCCCTCCCCGTCCTCTCTGGCCGCTTCTGTCAGCCGATTTATCGCCCAGGTACGGGCAGAACTGTCTGCTCAGTCTGACACTTCTGCCATTGGGCAGAGGGGAAACTTCTCCCCCCTCTTCAAGGTCGTCGCTGACGCGTGCTCCAGGTCGGCCGCCCCACGGGGCATCGCGGGTGCAGTGCGCAGCTCACCGACCACGAACGTCGATGACGCGTGCTCCAGGTCGACCGCCCCACGGGGCGTCGCGAGTGAAGTGCGCTGCTCACCGACCTCGGATATCACTGAAATACACACCAGGTCGACCGCCCCACGGGGCGTCGCGAGTGATGTGCGCGGCTCGCCAACCACGCGTGAGCGCCCAGGGGTCTCACACACGGTTGACTTGCCCTCAGCCCCCACGTTACGTCGGGTCTCTACCCTGTCAGTCGGACACTCTTCAGCTTCGCGGACAGCCTCAGTCATTGACCTCGTCCCCCTTAGTGCCACTCGGGGGCAGCATAGCACTTCGTTTGTCCTTGCTGCCTCCTCATTCCGCCGCTCTGCTCAGGCAGAATTGGGCGATGTGCACAACGTCGCGTTGGGTTCTTTCAACAGTGTTGAAAGGCTATCAACTGCCGTTCAGGTGGCCACCCCCGCCCTTCAGAGGTGTCATGGAGTCAGTGGTGCCCCCCTCCAGGGCCCCTGCTCTCAGACAAGAGCTTCGCGATCTCTTGAGAAAGGGCGCTATTCAGCGCGTAGATCCGACGCTCGCGAGCGCAGGTCGTTACAGTACGTACTTCCTTGTGCCCAAGAAGTCGGGCGCTTTTCGCCCTATTCTAGATCTCAGAGCGCTCAATGCTTCGCTCAAACCTCTTACCTTTCGCATGCTCACGGGGCGTATGGTGGCGGAGTCAGTCCGCCGGGGGCATTACATGGTCACCATAGACCTTCAGGACGCCTATTTCCACATAGGTATAGTCCCGAGGCACAGGCGTTTTCTACGCTTTGCCTTCGAGGGCAGAGCTTACGAGTACACAGCCCTCCCTTTCGGTCTGTCTCTGGCACCTCGGTGCTTCACCAAGTGTGTGGAGGCGGCGATTGCTCCTCTACGCGCTCAGGGTATCAGACTCCTCAATTACTTGGACGACTGGATGCTGCTGGCGGGTTCCAGACAGCTCCTAACGTCACAGGTTCACACTATTTTGCGTCACCTGCACGATCTGGGCTTCTTAGTAAACCTAAGCAAATGCATGCTCTCTCCCTCTCAGGAGGTCAAGTTCTTGGGCATGAGTCTGAACTCACGCTCAATGAGAGCGACGCTAACTTCGAAGAGACTACAGGACGTCAGGGCGTGTCTACGCCACTTCAGACTAGGTGCCTGCGTTTCGGCCAGGCTGTGTCTCAGACTGACGGGCCTCCTGTGCGCCGCGGGTGGCGCTGTCCCACTCTGCCTTTTACACTTACGCCCGCTGCAGCTCGCCTTAGCGGAACTAGGTGTGTCCTCCAGGTCAAACCCCGCCCGTCGGATCTTAGTATCCAGACACATGTGGCTAGCCCTTGGCGCTGTAGCCAGACGCATGACGGTGACCACCGATGCGTCCAAGAGCGGACATGGGGACCCGGTGTGCGCAACACAGGCGCGGACCTCCTCTCTAGGGGTGTTCCGCGTGCAACCGACTGGCGCCTCTGCCCAGCCGTGGTGCACAGCCTCTGGTCCCGCTTTGGGCGGGCACGAGTCGATCTTTTCGCCTCGAGCGAGAACGCTTACTGTCCAGCGTGGTTTTCGCTGGAGCGAGATGCGCCGCTAGGGTCGGACGCGCTGGCACATCCGTGGCCGCGAGGTCTACTCTACGCTTTTCCCCCCTTCCTCTGATGCGTCAGGTGTTGGCCAGGATCAGAGCGGGGGCTCACAGGGTGATTCTGATCGCCCCCAGTTGCCCATCTCAGAGCTGGTTCTCAGATCTGGTCTCACTGCTGGACGGCCAGCCTTGGATCCTCCCTCTGAGGAGGGATCTCCTATTTCAGGCTCACGGGTCGCTGTGGCACCCCAAGCCGGAAGCGTGGAGACTGACGGCTTGGCCCCTGAACGGGCACATCTCCTAGAGAGCGGCCTGTCAGGCGCAGTTATAGAGACTGTTCAGGCTGCTAGAGCTACGTCCACTAGGTCGTTGTATACACTAAAGTGGCGTGTGTTCAGCACGTGGTGCAGAGACGGAGGCTGTGATCCTCTAGTCTGCCCTATTGGCGAGGCGCTTGCTTTTCTACAACACCTGTTTGATCAGGGTCGTACACCCTCTACTCTGAAGGTGTACCTCGCAGCTATTTCAGCATGCCATGTTGGCTATGCTGGCGTTTCCCCAGGCGCTCACCCCCTTGCATCGCGCTTCATGAAGGGCGTCAGGCGGCTTCGCCCCTCTTCCACACGTTCGGTCCCTACTTGGGACCTGGCCATTGTCCTACGCGGACTGGCTCTTACGCCCTTTGACCCTTTGTCGAGTGCCAGTCTAAAGATGCTTTCCCTTAAGACTGCGCTTCTGCTCGCTCTGGTCTCGGTGAAGCGCGTTAGCGATCTGACTGCCCTGTCAGTCAGTCCTGACTGTCTTGAATTCACGCAAGATGACGCGCGGGTAACGCTGTGACCAAATCCCTTTTCTCGCCCGAAAGTGCTGTCTGCTGAATCTCGTTCGAGGGTCATTGAGCTCTCAGCCCTTCCTGAGATGGGTGTTTCTGTGCCCGTCACTCTGTGCCTGGTCAGAGCGCTTCGTGCCTATTTGACACGTACGCAGAGCATCAGGAAGACGAACCAGTTGTTCGTCTGCCATGGCGAGCGTGCCAAGGGTCAGGCCTTGTCTACCCAACGCATGTCGCATTGGCTTACTGAAGCCATACGTCTGGCATATGAGGCGGCGGGTGCTCCTCCGCCTGCTCATGTCAGGGCGCACTCCACCCGTGGAGTGGCGGCTTCTTGGGCCTTCTGGAAAGGCGTCCCTATGCAGGATATCTGTCTGAGCGCTTCGTGGGCCTCAGGCAACACCTTCGCGCGTTTTTACGCATTGGACGTCACCAGGCCGGGTGTAGCAGAGAGTGTTCTCTCTGGGCCCGGCGGCGGTCCCATGGGTCTTCCCACCTCGGGCTCCTCGGTGTAGGGCTCTTGAGGCTTGGTTGTAGTGATCCATTCGTATGTTTCGGCTTCGAAACGAAAGAGAACGTTACGGATACTAACGTATCCTCGGTTTTCTGAGTGAGAAGCCGAAACGTACGTTTCGGGCCTTAAGTCGCCGACGCTGGCGAGCTTGGCAAAGAGGACCTGAAGCGTAAGCGCAGTCAACATATAGACTTTCTGACGTCACGCAGGGCTGTCTAAGTAGTTGCCTGCGCGCGTCAGAGCGCTTACTGCCCTTTTTTCAAAGTGTTGGTTAAAATTGACTTCAGAAAAAGTAGGAGATGATAGGCATCATCCATTCGTATGTTTCGGCTTCTCACTCAGAGAACCGAGGATACGTTAGTATCCGTAACGTTTATTGTGACTTGATGTAAGAAATTGCTTGCAACATCCTGTGAGTTAATCCTCTGCAAATTGCACTCAAATTCAACATCTCCAGCACTTTTGTAC
The DNA here is from genome assembly GCA_017657215.1 of Limnothrissa miodon. NCBI lineage: Eukaryota > Metazoa > Chordata > Actinopteri > Clupeiformes > Clupeidae > Limnothrissa > Limnothrissa miodon. The sequence goes on along the minus strand of JAGFZM010000126.1, from coordinate 1,329,650 downwards.
AACAGCTGATGACTCACTCTGCAGGGTAGCTTTGTGTATTGATTAAGCCATGAGCCAGAGTCTTAGACATATCTGATATGAGGTGATGTGAAAGGCCCAGCGCTTGTTTAAATAATTTCAATCATTTTTTAGGAGAATTATTTTACTTCTAGCTGATGACACTCATGTTATTCAGTTTGTCTTGTTTCTAATCTGTGTTGCATGCTGACACTGTGTGTGTGTGTTTCTTTTTTTCTCTCTTTTGCTCTCCACCCTCTCTCTCCCCCTCTCTTCTGCTCGTCAACCTCTTTATCTCTCTCTATCTCTCTCTCTTTCTCTCTCTCTCTCTCTCTGTCTCTCTATTAATCTATTTCTCTTCTTACACGATTGTTTTTCTCTCTGTATGAAAGGGAATGGTTGAACACAGGGCTAAAGATATAGAAGTACTGTAGATAGACTAAAAGCAATACTTGCAGGTCACTGTATAGTACAGTACACTGTACAGTATGATATGTTTTCATGTTTATAAATTTGTGCTTATGTTTAAAGTTTTGTTTGTGGAATGTGTATTGTTTTCATCTGTCAGTATCTATTCACATCAGCAATCACCTCACTGTTTGTTTGTGTGTGTGTGTGTGTGTGTGTGTGTGTGTGTGTGTGTGTTTGTGTGCGTGTGTGTACTGTATCTCCGTGTATGCATATGTGTATAGCGGCACTCTTTTTTAATTTTGTGTGTGTTTGTGTGTGTGCGTGTATGTGTGTAGATGGCCATTTCCTCTATGCTTGTAAGTGCTTGTACAGTATAAATAAGAGTGGATGGACCCGTGTGTCTCCTCTGTGTTTTTGTGTGCTGTGTAGTAGGTGAGCTTATGTACATATGCTGTATCTCGTGTGTGTCTCCTTCCTCCTCAGACTCCAGCACTCCTGTGGTGGTGCCGTTAATGGCGGCAGCAGCGGCGGCAGTGGTACAGGCCTGCCGTGCGGCGGCTCGGCATCTGAGCGCGGCCGCCTGGCCCTACGCATGTTGCCATGCGAGCTGGGTCTGTCGCCGAGGCGACACTGCTGCGCCCGTCTGCTGCAGCTCGGCCTCATTATCCCATTGGTGGCTTTGATGTGGTTTGTGCGTCTCTACCTGCATTACTGCAGCCAGTGGCTCTTCCTGCAGGCCATTGGAGTTCCTGTCAACAAGTGAGCCCTGCCTGCCGCCTTTGATTTCTCACTGCCATCCTGCATGTCTTCCCCTTTCTCCCTCCATCTCTCTTTCTCTTTCTCTCTCCTTCCATCTCTCTTTCTCTCTCTCTCTCTCTCTCTCTCTCTCTCTCACTGTGTCTCTGTCTTCTCTATCATTTCTCTGCATCTTTTTTTTCCTTTTTGTTGTTCTCGCATCCCTTCACTCTCTCCCTCCCACCCACCCCCCCTCTCTCTCTCTCTCTCTCTCTCTCTGTCTCTATTTTCTCTATAATTTTTCTGAATCTTTTCTTTCTTTTTGTTTTTCTACCAAACATTCCTTGTGTGTCATACCCTTTTTGTCCTCCTGTTACAGCAGACACAATCAGGATCAGGCGTTCCGCACCCTCTCTACATTACAAATAACTAAACTGCAACAGTTCATTTATACTACTAGCAACAGTTGTCACTCATGAACTTAATATGTAAATATTGTGCTTGATGATGGTGCGAGGCTGTCTAGCCTCACAGTGAGATGTAATGTTAGAAACTAGGTGATATTCTGTTTGACAATTTGTCAGCAGCATAGAGCTATGAAAGCCTAGAGCGCTGTGACTGCCAGCCAACAACCGTATTGTTTGTTGAAAGACACTTGTCGCCTGGTCTATCAATTGGCCCTAAGACATGTAGTCTGTAGTGTGTTTACTGTTGTCTATGCTACATAGTTAGTGAATCCCATTGAACCCACTGAACTAACATACAAAATCATAAGCTAACACTAGCATGATCATATGGGGTACATGAGGCATTAGTAGCTATGACATGAACAAAAGCTGTTTAAAACATGACACATACACACACACACACACATATATACACACACACACACATGCACAGAACCACGCTCTCATCTCACCCAGACTTGCACACAGACGTCCAGATCAAACATCGGTGAGCTCCATCATCTGTAGAAAATCCCCCCCCCCCCATTAGTTGTTTAATAAGCCTGCTCTAAAGCCATAATGACCCCACGTGGGACGGGCTCACTGACTTCAACCTGCCGTCCCTGCGGTTTCCCTCTCAGCGCGCATTATTTGGAAAGAATTTATTTTATATCATTTAGTAGACAGCGTTTTTGTCCCGCCATAAACCCAGAGCATGATGCTGCGGTCTTGTAATATGGGAATGCCGCATGTGGTGTTGATTTAATTTATCGCTTTTCTGAGTGGGTCTGCGAATATGCTTACAAACCAGATTTTACTGCACGGGGGAACAAACACGAGCATTAAATCATGGAAACCGACCTGACAGAATGGCATAAAAATGCAGGGCAGGGAGGGATGGAGAGATAGATTGGGTTGCAGAGTGAAAAAAAAGAGGAGAAAAGAAGTGAATATGGAGTGAATGGATGAAGGGGTGGAAGAGTTAGAGAGGGTTCAGGGTGAGGCGGGGTGAGAATAATGGGGGGGTTGGTGGTGTTGGTGTGTGTGAGTGTGAGTGTGTATGTGTGTGTGTGTGTGTGTGTGTGTGTG
>JAGFZM010000126.1:1299380-1320046 GCA_017657215.1 Limnothrissa miodon | reverse complement strand
GACTAGTAGCTGACTGCCACTAGCCTGGGGGGTGGGGGGGGGGGGAAGTCCAACCCTAGATAACATTAAAAAAGTAAGAGGCCACTTTCTCTTTTTTTATTGCTCATCAGAAAGAGTCTTTGAGGTAAAGGTCAGCACACCTATTATGAGGTTAAGAATTGCTAAAACACGAGACTCAAACTAACCAAGAAATCCAGGTCCACTCAAAAAAAAGTTAGTGCAGAATACAGTAGTATGACCTTTTTTAAAGTCTGAAAGGATTTTATTCATCTATTTTGAAGCTTGCTGTTAAGTGCAAAATTGTTCAGCAGGACCATTTCACTGTGTTAAGAAGGAGATTAGATTCTTCAGTAATTTTAGTGGTGAGGGGGGAGGGGGGTGGTACAGTAGTTACACCCGAGTAACATTTGTTCTAAATCACTCGCAGGCCTTGGTTTGAGGACATCTCGATCACAAACAATCCCTCCAAATTACACAGCAGACAACTTCAGATCAATTTACACTCTTTTTTTAACTTCCCCTGCTTACTTTTTCAGGCTTCACAACGATGGCCGTGTCCTGGACGTCTACCAACGCCTCCACTCTTCCGAGGGGTCATTTTTTGTCCCTCAAGATCTAGAAGTGTCCAACCAGGAACTGAACTACATCATCAAGAAAGCCGAGCAATGGAGGGGGTTCAATGGGGAAAGACGTAAGGTAAGTTTCTTCAAACCTAGTCATCATTAACCCTAAACTATCCCTAATAGCAATCTTTCTTACGCTGATCGAATGACAAAAACAGTCAGCTGTAAAGGGTGTTATAATACATAATAATCCTAATAATCAGTGAAAGTACTATTTTTGAATACTATCCTCCGCTCCTCTTCAGTATCTGTGGTCTAACTTTGTGACACCCAGTTGGTGGTCATCTTTCCTAAATGTTCTTGTTGCATAGTTTCCCAACTGCTAAAGTTGCTATAAAGTCCCACTCCAGTGCTTTCAACTGTGGAAAGCACTAACTCTGTAATTAGATTCGAGTTGTTTAGAGGAAAATTGAGCTTACCATTTTGTGGACGACTTTCAAAAGGAAACATCCCCTGAAGTTTCTGATTAAGAATACGGCTCATTTAGCTGATAGTTTCTCACAGTTGTTCCCCATATCGTAATCATCCACACACTAACTGAACTTTCACAGTATTACAACAATCAGTGCTTACTTCATATTGTCCCTAATTTGCCTTTATTAAACTGATAAAACACTAACACATTAAACACATTTGCTAGTGTGATGAAAACATAGGCTTATTGCATTTTATGATTTTTTACATTATTCAGGCAGGCAATTTTTCATTTAAATAAGATGGGCTCTGCCATTATTTCATAATTATTGTAGCAATTTTTCCATGCATAAGAGGGTCACTTTCCTAACTCAGCAAAGACATATCCCTATTAAACTAATTTGCCTACATGCAAATTTTTGTCATTTTTACCTCATTAACTATTTATCGTTAGACATGAAAAAATGTATTCATGAAAGCAAGGAGAGCAGAGCTGAAACTAATATTTTGCAACTCTAATGATTTTTTGCATCCTTAATTAGATAGAATAAGGTTGATATGATTAGGTCAGGATGTAGTGTTTTTCATTAAAAATACATTTCAGAAACTGTATTCCAAATGTGCCCTTGCAATTAAATAATGAGGCTGACGAACTCCTTATTATGGACCCAATTAATATAGGCGAGAAAGGCGTAATTTTCATAACAATGGGCCACAAGGCTTTCATTAACTAAAAGAGGAGGGGGAGAAGAAGGAGAAAAACAATAGCTACACATACTCTGACGGTGAAGGACGCTACCACCTTCCCAACCTGTGTTGTCAACCTGTGTACATGTATACAAACAGAAAGTGCAATCAAGGAGCAGCATGTTTTGTCTGTGAAAGCCGTAATGGCGACCTTATCATGTTGTAGTAGCTGACGAGGAGCTGACAAGATTTTGTCTCCTGTTTTGTCTTTGTTTCTTGTTTCATAGCAGTATAGTATAGCGTTATGCTTCCCAGTTTCATGCTGTGAAAGGAAGATGATCACTCACACTGCTATAGCTCTGCAGAATATGTATTCTGTATCATGTTAAAGTGGGCAACATTTTGATCCACTTTGGATCTTTAATAAGTTTCCTGCACTGACCAAGGAGCCAAAGGTGTGATGTTTGAGACAGGTGCTCAGTGTGAACTCGTCTAAGGAACAGGGTGAGCTCATCTAAAGGACAGGGTGGAGAGTTGTAGCTTTTCCTCCTCACTGACCTGAGATCATGAGGACACGGCATACACAGAAACATGCAGGTTTGTTAGTTAGTGTTGGTTATCTAAATAGCCATTTATGTTGCCCAAGATCCTTTTCCAAAAGCTTGTGCTTGAATCTGCACTGTGCTTTGTTGACATACTTTAGTTGGAGTGCTGTAGTTCTAAATGCAATCCATTCTAAAGTGCAAGGAATGAGGCAGAACTATGTGCTTTTGATGGAAAAAAGCTCTTTCACCTTCCAGGAAATAATTGTCATGCACAGGAGAGGAAAATGATGACACCCAGTGTGTGTACTGTATGTCTGTAGAACGTTTTGGAACGTGACATATAGATCCTAAGTCAGGGCTATACGTTTTGTCTTTCCCTAAGCCTCTGCATATGAAGAGGAAATGAGAGTCGTTGAGCACAACATGTGCTGGTACTGTTCTCTAATCCTGTGGTCTCTCCCATTACTTGAGCCTGATACGTTTGTTTCCCTCAAGCAGCAGAACAATAAAATAAAAATGGAGGATTCTTCATTCAATAACAAATTTCCAAATGGCCTGTTATCATCAGACTTGTAATTTTCTCAGGGTAACCATAAATCTTAATCTGATTCTTTTTTTTTCCTCCAATTAAGTTTATATTATGGTTCACTTTCTTTTCTTCCAGGCTCTGGGATGGGTTTGACATCCTATCAAGCACTGTTAAAAAGAATGTCTTGTAATAGTATTGCCCATTTAACTGCCATACTGTTTTTTTACGATATTTGGCATATCGTTGTGTCCATGGCTGTTGAAATATATTCGTAATGTGCCAGCGCATGCCTGCTGGAGTTGTTGTGTAGGTAAACTGCAATGAATTTGCCTTCCGTTAAGGTTGGAAGGGACACCAAGCCGAGGTGATCTATGCAACTCCTGTGTCTTTTCTGTTACAATCGTCGTGAAGTGCTGAGCTTAAGCGAAAAGAGTCGGAGGTACCAAATCATACAGGGTCCCTGTAATGAGCGCATTAATTATGTAGAGGCAGTGATGCAGATGGACCTAATTAATTGTCTGCCATCACCCCCTTGATTACTGTACCTGGAAGGGAGGTGTTCATTGCTGTAATAGTTTGCAGGTATGCAAACTGTTTTGTCAGAGGGCCGTGACAGTGACGGAAGAGAGGGCTGGTTAGCGGTAATCTTCTCCGTAATTCACAAGAACTTTGGGTGACATTGCGTTAATGGGAGCCCGTTGGCCCCGGAGATGTTTTCGCAATGGAGATCGCGTGGAGATTTGTGCGCCTGCCGCCGAGCCGTTTGTCTCCCCACCACTGCTCCTGCCGCCGCCGCCACACGTCTCGGTAATGTGTAACCACGGGGCAAAATTTGGGAACACCCAAGGTGCTTCGTTTTTTTTTCTGGGAAAAAAAAAACTGACAGGCGGCAAACCTGTCGCGGGGGGCATTAGAGAGTGGAAGAGGGTGTGGGTGTCACAGATTGGGACTCTAATGATGTGCAGCCTGTGTGAGCTCGTTTTCTTCCTTCTTTCCCCCCAAGAAGTCTCAGCACTCCTTTTCGGTATCTTTCCTCCCTCTTTTTTTTCTTCTTCCTTCCTTTGTTTCCTTCTCTGTATTCATCAGTCCTGTTGTTTGCTTCAATGGACAATATTCTCTACTAGTAATCTTTTTTTATGCTAATATTGTTAGGGATTTTATAGATATTTATTTTACTATACACAGAAATCATCTATTATTATTAAAATGACCTGTAGGCAGTAGATTTTTTGTCTCCAGAAAGTCTCTTTTTTATCATTATCAGTGTAGCTGGGTGAGGTAGTAAGCTCTTTATGGTTATAAATTATTTCAAAGCTCAGTTCCATACAAATTCAAATTCTGTTCATTAACCCAATATACAGGAACAATCACACCATGTAGTGCTATGGCTGTCAATTTACCACTCATTGGAAAGAATAGGAAGCATTTAAGGATATACAGAACACGGCAGGAAATACAGATAAAATTTACTTTTACATGATACATGTAGTGTACGTTCCACTCATACACTTAATGTCCCTGTGCGTTCATTTGAATTTTGCATTGTGTTCAGTGTGCACTGACCTTTACACCTACTGTACGCCTACACATACACATACACAGCTTACTCAACATATTTCGTAATGTGGGTTAATTTGGGTGCCTATAGCATAATGCTAAATCAATGCTAATACTCCTAGAGAGATTTCCTGTTAGTGACTCCATCACCACCCTGGGAGTCGGTTTCCAGGAGGGCTCACAGCCCATGACGGGAAGGTCCTGTCAGGGGAAAACAATGGTTCCTAAAAGCCCTCATGGACAACAGGAACCCAAAACAGGAACACAAACACAGGGTTTTTACTTCTCCCCCTTACCCCAATACAGAAGGGGTCAAGGGAGGATGGCACCTGCCTCACCCATCATCTTGCCTAAACACACACTCACACACAGACTCAAAGAGTCACATACTTCATTCACCTCTACACACGCGCACACACACACACACACATGTATAAACACACCACCCTTCAGTCTTGTGGGTGTGTGTGTGTGTGTGTTTATGTGTTTCTGTGTGCCTGTGTGAGTGAGTGTATATGTGTGTGTGTGTATGTGTGTGTGTGTGTGTGTGTGTGTGTGTGTGTGTGTGTTTGGAAGTGCGGGTTGCAGTCGTGTGTGGACACATTAGGACTGGGAGCAGCTTCTTCAATTACAGGGGGCTATTAGTGGACAGTGCACTAAGCCTGAATGGCATGGCTTGAGGCTACAGGCATTGGGAGAGCCACAGCCGCATTAGGGAGCTCAATATGAGATTTGACTGAGAAGGGGACATGCCTGGGTTGGTGAAAAGGTCACAGACTTTTTGGTGGGCAGTAATGTGTGAAAGCGGTGATGGCGGATCACCCCCCACTCCCCGCACCCCCGCCCCACCTCCCTTTACCTTGCCCCCAACCCCCTATTTCTGACCTCACCATCTCCACCACTGCCCTCCCTTCCTCAGGTCAGAGCAGACCTGTCGGCCTTTGTTAGCACCTCAGCGACCTTTGGGGCATCCGCTGGACAAACCATCCACGGAGGTCACAGGTGAAGAAATGTTCCTGCTGCATTGTTGGGTAATAAGACTTTGCACTGCCCACAAGTCAGTGTTGATCGAATCTGTTGTTGCTATGGATGAAACTGCGTCCAGATGTTATAGTGTATCGTTGCACTTTAGAAAATGTGATTTAGTGTTGTTCACTGTAGCACACCCATTCTCTTATTGTACTTTATCCAAGAGGAGCGACTAATGCGGTTTGTTAATGTCACCTCGGTGTGAATATCTGTTCTACGTGAATATGCATTGGTTTCTACTATGGAGTTTCATACTCAAACTGAACTACTCACTTTTCCAAGGAGCTCCTGTTACAAGATGTTACCCTTATGGATCATAATCTCTCATCTCAAAGAAAATATAGGTTACAGAAAGTACATTAGATGGCAACAGATATCCTTTCAGTGAGTGCAACGTAGTGCACTCACAGGATTATATATACATATAATTACAGGGTGTGTCAGGAGCTTGCCTAATGTGCCCTTCACTTTTTAATCCAGAAACAGGATATTACAGGATATTGTAAAACTTGCCCTATCTCAGTTATCCAGGGCTGGCTGTGGATAGGGCTTGAACTGAGATCAGGTTGGTGCTTTTAGCCTATAATGATAATCAGATTAGCCTCGGGAGGCACTGATCCCGGATCAGTATTTAGAGGGACTGCAACCCCCCCACACACCTTCTCTTCCCTTCTCCACACCCCAGTCCTGGAGAGAGGCCAAGAGCACAGAGGAAGCGCCCTTTGATTCGCAACGGGCCTCTTGAGCGTCACATGAGGAGAAGAATGAAAATATCATCCAACTGATTGTTTTCCGACGTTGTTTTCCTTTTTTTCTCTCTCCCTCTCTCTCTCTCTCTCTCTCTCTCTCTCTCTCTCTCTCTCTCGCTCTCTTTCACTCTCTCCTTGTGTTCTCCTTTCCTTTTTCTTTTCCTTTCCTTCATTCTCATTCTTACGCTAAGAAACAGGGACGGGGACGACGGTACTTTTCTTTTAATTTCATCGTAATATGTTGCATGCCTTGTCAGCTGTCAAAACACATCCAGCTGGAAGCCACAAAATTGGGTCCACATGTTACTCAGAGCAAAGGCCTGCTCTCTTGCACCCTGTCTCCTATGGATTCCCGGTGCTTTTCACTTGCCATCCGTAATGCAAAACAGAAGGTACAAATTGGACTGTCGGCCAGTAAGTGAGCAGTTTTTTAGTGGCTCGCCGAGCAAATGAGATTTTTAAAAGAGAATACATCTTGCTCCCTGTGTTTCCTTTCCCCCCCACTTTCATTTTTTTAAGTAGCTGATGCAACTGCATCTACTCAGAATCAAATTCTTCGCATGGGGAGAGGATGTTTTACTAATGGCGGCTGACAAAAGTCAATGCGGTTGGTTGCATTTTGTGTCTTGCTGTAATTAACCTAAATCCAGGGGTGCAAACGCTGCCCCAGTGTCGGCCTACCATCCGTCATGAGAGCAGAGAGATGCCTGGTGATTCAACAAGCCAGGCCTAATGCCCAAAACAACTTAAAAGAGACATAAATCTAAACCAAAACGTGAGAGAAATTCACAGCAACCATTAACAACAAACATCAACAACAACAATATTACCTTAGCCTTACCACACTCCTAAGCCCCAGACAGGTTTTTGCAACCTTATAGTCACCATTTAGTAGTGTGTAAACCATCAGCCTGATGACCCACCTTCCAGAGATGCAGAACCTACATAGCATACCGGTATGCCTACCACATCCTTAACCACCTAAACTCTTCCTTTTCATTTTATTTATTTGTTCAATGACCTTTACTTTGTGTAACCTTGGCTCAATGGAATGCCCAAAGGGACAGCACTGTTGACTGTGGCAGGTGCCACACCTTTCCAACGGGCTGTATGACATGAAGCTTTTCATGTTATCACCATCATGACTTTACAGATGGTCTGATAAAAGAAAGGTCATGTGGTCACTCCATGTCTATTTTGTACATGATGGCTACTCTATATGGTCTTGAATAAATGCATTTAAAAGGGACTTTATATAACATCAGTGTATAAAAGTATAGTAAAACATGGCTGAAAAAATGTGTAAATGAACAACTACTTTTCCTCCTGGCTTCCTACTACCCTTTATATAATCCAAACTTCTCATGAATTACACCTAAACTTCAATTAACAAGTTTCAATTAACATTATTTTTACCAAGTCAACTTTATCTCTTGTACCCATTGAAAAAAAATTGTTCAGATAAAGTTTCCCTATGCAGAAATGGGTTTCACACAGACCTTTAGGTATTCTTAAAGAACCTTTGGAATGTTTTTCCTTGAAAGTCGTCCCCAGGAGGCTTTTTTGCTAAATGAACTTGTGATTTAGATCCTCGAGCCCTTCAAGTCTTAGCAGACTGGAGATCTGAGATCTGACACACACACACACACACACACAGAAGACTCCAGATCCTAAGCCTTAGCCTTTAGCTCATCAAAACAAACCTTGTGAAAATGGATCTCTTCAAGGCATCAGTGGTTCACGCGCCATACAAAGTGAATGATCCATTCGGCAGAGTTGCTTATGGATTAAAATGGCTTATTTGCAGTAGATAAAGGGAGATTAGTGACAGTAAATTATGCAGATTTGCTTCCAAGATTATCCGGCGTGAGATACCATCACCGTTTAAACTCCCAAGTTATCCTATTTATTTTTACTGTAAATATTCATCCCTATTTGTTTGTCGCTGCCCCCACTACTCCTTTATAAACACCATGAAAGACGGGCATCTTAACTGCCAAATATGTCACGGTTACACTGGAATTCTAGTCCAGTTCAGAGTCTGAATCACTTTTTTCATTCAATTCACCAAGTATACTTACTGTGCATACACAAGCAACTTGACTTTGGTAGGCATTAACTCTTCATACATTCAACAAATAGACATGGATAGTGCACTGACATGTAGTAGTATAGATATACATGTAGTACTTTACATTGACATGTACTGTAGTAGTATACACTGACATGTATAGTAGTAGTATACTTTGACACGTGGTAGTATGCATCATCAAGACAGCCATCTGCAGTGCGATCTTGGAGGTGAAGCCTGATATCTAACTGAATAAAATATGATTTTCAGTAAGACGACAGGCAGACTGAAACAGGAATATTTGAACTGCAGTTAACAACACTTTGTTAAACAGCTGTAATTTAAAAACGGTCGACTGTTTTTCCCCCGATTGCACTGTAGCCAGATATGTAGCTGGGGCCTGGCCAGAAACATTCGGAAGTGAACACAGAGACATAATTTGTGCCATCTTCGAGCCGTCCTAATTGCACACGAGCAACATGCTTGACGTCCTCCCGCTCTCCTGCTCAAGAGACGATGCAATAATAGCAGATCTATTTCCATTTTAATGGCTTGGCTTGGGTTGACTTGTCCTGCGTAGCCATGCGTTGTTGGCGCGGTAGCAATTGGAAGGTGGTGGAGGAAATGTGGGGGGTTGTGTTTCTGTCGATTTGTGTGTGTATGTTTGTGTGTGTGTGTGTGTGTGTGTGTGGGGGGGTCTGGTCTGTCCTGCCTCTCAGACAGGAACAGGCCTTGAAATACATCTGTGTGTGTGTGTCTGTGTGTGTGTGTGTGTGTGTCTGTGTGTGTGTGTATGTGTGTTAGTGTGTACGCGCATGTGTGCACATGTGCTGCTTGCTGAACTGTGTTTGAGTGTGGGTGACTGCGCTCTCTCCCTCTCTCTTTCTGTGTGTATGTGTCTGTGTGTGTGTGTGTGTGTGTGTGTGTGCACCATAGTGTGGGAGTGACCGGGCACTGCACAGACAGCCACTGAGGAGTCTTCCCTACCCAGTCACAGATGCCCACAGGCAATATGAGTGTGTCCAGAGTGTCTGTGAAGATGCATGGCTGTGTGTGTGTGTGTGTGTGTGTGTGTTATTGCATGTGTGTGTCTGTGTGTATGTCAGTGTGCCCGTTAGTTGTGATATAAACAATATGTGAGTTTGTGGTATGTACATATTAATGCATTTCCTACATGTAATGTGTTTGTGTGTGAATGTCTCTGTGTTTGCGTGTGTGAGTGTGTGTGTGTGTGTGTGTGTGTTTGTGTGTGGGAATGACTGTGGTGTGTTTAATGATTGGTGTTAATACACATGTGTGTGCTACACTAAGTTGAAGGGTTCTTCTGGTCTTCTGTCGGCCATGTTCTATCATGTGTATATGTGTGTGTGTGTGTGTGTCTGTGTGTGTGTCTGCGTGTATGTGTGTGTGTGCTTTATTAGTTAATTGGCATCTCCTGGCCCTTTCTTAGCCATCTTGGAGCCCTGTGTGTGTGTCAGTGTGGTTGTGTTTGTGTGTGTGTGTGTGTGTATGTGTGTGTGTGTGTATGTGCGTACGTGTGTGCTGGGGCTCTTTGGATTAGAGGGTCATAAGCGGCAGTGCCAGTGACAGCGGAGCAGTGGTGGTGGTGGCGCCGCCGCCGCTGCCCATCTTCCCCAGGCCGGGGCTTCCATGTGCGGCTGACACATAAATAACCCAGGCTGTCCGCCACCCAGGCAAATTCAAATGCACCTGTCAACGTGATGAAGCACTCGCCCGCAGGGAAGCATTGTTTACATTTTCACTCCACTCTTCGCAAAAAGTGAGATTCTAATTATTTTCCCACTGTAAATTAAAGCCAAGTGGGACAGAAAACTGAAAACCCAAAGGATCGGCGTGGCGGAAAGGCAGAGACTATATATATATAAATGGTGTTCAGGGACAGGGAAGCGGGTGGGTGGTATGGAACAGGAAGGTCAGCAGCTTTTTGTCTTGATGAAAAGAAAAAGGGGAGAGGAAAAAAATGAGGCAAAGGAAAGAAGGGAGGTGGAAGCTGAGGTGAAGATCTCGAATAGGCACAGACACACAAACACAGTACATTTACACAGTCTTGAGTTTGCTGTTGTGTTCATTACACACAAGATATTCAGCCAAGTGGAATACATTTCACATTTCATACATAATAATGTGCCAAAATTGCCCTGCATTATTTGTCATCCCAGTGACTTGAGAAAGAGAGAGAGAGAGAAAGAGAGAGAGAGAGAGAGAGAGAGAGAGAGAGAGAGAGAGAGAGAGAGAGAGAGAGAGGGAGATTTAATTAGTCCAAAGGAGCATGGAAATAGAAGGTAAAATTAGAATATAAAGGAGAGGAGGATCTGGATGAGACTGTGTGGTAATGATGGTGCTCTCTCGTTTGGATCAATCACACAGCTGATTTTGCCTGCTACAAAGGCATAGTTTCCCAGCCCCCTACACACACACACACACACACACACACACATCATCATCATCCCTCTCCCCCTCTGACAGTGTTGTTTGGTTACATGTCATTTATTACAAACGCCAAATTGTTGTAAGCATAATACATAACACACAACGAGCCTAATATATGGGAATACATTTTCACACACCCACATGAATAATCCTCCTGGACCTGATAAGCACAGTGCATGATAGGTGACCACAGTCATGTGTTTCTCTGCATTCTATGTGGCTATGACTATATCTGGAAGAATGAAACTGTTACAGTCAAAGTTGGGCTATCTAGACGCAGATGTATTTTTAGCTCATAACATAACACAGTAACACAGTAGTCTATTATCTTTTTGGAAGGTATCTATCACTTAAGAGTTTTATTGCCCTCGTTTTGGGTTAGCGCTACTCCTAAGTTTTGTATGCTTTTTTTAGAGATGGATGTGGGTCAGTAGATGCATTGTCTCTCTGCTAGTGATTTCCCTGCTTTCAATGTTCAGCCACATCCCATCTCGTTTGTTTAGTCATAACAGTGCCTGGGATTAATTCACAAATGCATATTACTCCATTTTGAGACAAACAAGGCACACTCTCTCTCTCTCTCTTTCTCTCTCTCTCTCTCTCTCTCTCACTCTCTCTCTCTCTTTCCCCCTCTCTCTCTGTTACTTTAAGAAAGCATTGTACGCTGGTGCACACCCACACTTAAATATTACGCTTATCGAATTTCGGATATCCATTTTTGCAAACATGGAGACGTGTAATCACATTTGCTTTCATGCAGGCGCACACTGGCTTGAAAAGCGCTGGTGCTGTGGTTTCTAGTTGATCCGTACTTCCTGGATCTTGGCCTGTCTGTGCGTTTGCCCGTAACGTCTGCAAATCCTGAATTTATGTCTGGGCTGGGAGACATGGTTTGATGTTTATAGTCCTCGAAAAAAGGTAATGGTTGTCTCTCCTGATGCAAGTAAAGAGACTGATATGGACTATATCAGATTTCTAAATACAGACGTCAACAATAAATCGAGGCTAGATTGGTTGGAATTAGGTTAGCTCACTTTGAATGCTATCAGCTTAACCCACAGCTGGTCTCCCTGAGAACACCCAGGCATTGAATCTAAATCAGTCACTTAGTGCTATCCGATGGAACAATGGGGCCAAGAAAGCACTCAGTCGCGCTCATGAGAGCCAAGCAAACACCCAAACCAAGGCTTCTTTTATTTCCTCATTGCATTTCATAAATGATTCAAAAGGAGAGCCATGATGCAACGTATGAAATGTTATCTCAAAATTGTGCGTTGTTGTCATGGAACCCTGTATGTGTCTCGTTTTCGTCAAAGAAATTTCACATGCAGATTAGTGTGTAACTAGCTTGATGAAAAACAACCACAAGAGCAGATTTAGCATGCGGGAAAAGAGAGAAGACACTCATTAGACAACACCTGTTACATTTACTCAACTGCTATTGCATAAGAGCACATTTGACATAATCTGGTCTTGGCGGAGACTAAATGCATGGCGGTATGTATGTAAAAACATACCACAGAAGGGTCATTCGAATGCCAAATCCTCTAAATTGTAAAAAAAAAAAAAAGAAGAAGAGAAACAGTTGTTTTCCTTCAATTGTTTTCAAGTGTAAATGTGTTTACACCGGGCATAGGGGAACACACAAAGCATTTTGTAGAATTTTCAGTCCTTATTATTAATGGAATAGTCATAGATGACTGAATGTAAAGTAAGGCACCACTCAAAATTCCCTCATAACAGTGTAGTACCCTTATGGCAAGTGGATACAAAAATTTCAAACCACCTTCATGACAAGAGTACTCCAAGCTTGAAGTGATGAAGTAATATTAGGTCGCTCGGCCAGCTGTGTATTTTAAGTTTCTTTCATGATTTCTTTGTGATGGCTTCACAGTTCTCCTTTGAGGACGTACAAAGAAGCCCTTCACTCGGGGCTGTCTGTATTCAAGAAGTGTCTAATTATGTGCTTTAATGGCTCTCGTGGTCTTTAACGACCGCGAGTTGTGTTTAGCCAACAGTCTAAGTAGTTCAAGAAATCACGACACAGGGTATACACAAAAATTAAGTCTCTCCTTCCCTGTGACCCTGCCTCGTAGCCTTCCCCTTCCCCTCATTGAGCTCGGCTTTGTTTTTCCAGACGAATCGTAATTACGGAGCCAATTAGGGGGTCACCTTGAGTTTACAAACTCAGCTGCGGCCTGAAAACTTCCTGGTGCCTTTCACCCAGACTGAACCTGTCGGAGTCACACAGAAACACAGAGAGATAGAGAAAGAAAGAGAGAGAGAAAGAGAGAAAGGGAGAGAGAGTCATGCTGTAATTAGGTCCCTACCCTGTTCCTGGCAGTGACTGGGCCTGCCCTGTCCTGCCTGCCTGCCTGCCTGCTTCCTCCCTCCTCGATCATGGAGGCAGGAAGGTGGGGGTTGGGGGTAGGGGGGCCTCCCAAAAAAAATCTGTTTCCCATCTCAGAGGATGAGTTCCTCCCCGAGGTAGAGGCGCTGGCTCTGGTCTGCTGTGCATCTGGACCCAGATTGGGGCGAGGTTCTGCCAGCATGCCACCAGATCAGGCCCACTTCCTTCCAGGAGGCAGTTGTTATCTGGGTGCTTATTTTGGTGTTCAGGCACCAGCGTCCCGTATAAATCTCTCCTTGGTTTTTGTAGGCCTTGAAGACCCCAGGTCTCCCAGGATGGGTTATTTTAGACTCCCCAGGATAGTCAGTGGTACTGGCCTGTTCTTTTGCACTCTGTGTTTATTTTTAATTGCTTGAAAGTCGGTTCAAATCTGCATCAGACAAGCATCTTTCTTTCTTTCTCTTTCTCTCTCTCTTCTCTCTCCCTCTCTCTTATCTTCTTTCTCTGTTTCTCTCTCTCTATTTCTCATCTTGCATGCCTGTCTTCATGTAGCACATTAGGTGATTAAGGCTGTGTCTACAGCGTGCTCTAATGTGGTTCATACATATTCACTAGGCTGTTGCTCGCATGTGTCCCTCAGTGTGTGTGTGCGTGTGCGTGTGTGCGGGCGTCCTTGCGTGCATGTCTGCTGCATTTGCATGTGTTTTTGCTGCACCTGGCTAGAGGTCAGAGTGATTGCGCTGCGTGCACTCGTGATGGAGCTGGCACTGCTCTAGCTGGCTGGCTGGCTGGCTGGCCGGCCTCCTGAAAGCAGCCCCAACCTCTGACGTTATCGGGCGGAGGCACCGCGATCTTCACACATCGATGCCTCTGCATTCCATGACCTATATAACATGTTACACGCTCTGCTTGCTCCCTGTGTTCTCCTAATAGAGCGAGGCACTGCATTACAGGTACAACATGAGCGCCGGCATGCATAAACGACAACACGGCCCTGGACACGCGTTTGTGTGTGCGCCTGTGTGTGTGTGTGTGTGTTTGTGCCAACACAACCTGATCCCTTACCTGCTGCAACATTACTCCGTATTAGTTTTAAGTCAGTGCTCAGCAGGGAGCTGCCAGTGTTTTGTTTTTTTCCTTTCCGTATATTCTTCCGATGAGCCCAAACCCATTGATCTTATTCCGAAATGACGCAGAGAACAAGCCCACGAAAGCCACAGACTGCTTTGGAAGAGGTTAGAGAGGGGTGAATAATTTAGCAATTTGATCCCCCTGCATTCTTGACTTTTTCGTAAAGCGAGTTCAGCCACCAATGGTAAAGAGCAGGGCAAATTAAAGAGGATTACTGTCAGCTGTTTAGGGGTTGATTCTTGCAGGGAGCTAAGCTGTGGTCACAGGTACAGCCAGGTAATTGAGCCCAAGTGAACATTGGTGCAAGTATGCGGCGCTAAATCTATTGCTGCCTTTTAATCATCAGGGAGTGAACACCCACCCTTTACAAACATGCACACACACACACACTGAGCCTCTTTCTTCCTCCATCCTTCTGTCCTTTCTTTTTTCTCTCTCTCTCCCTCATCTCTGTAACCTTTCAATCACAGAAATGCATACACACACACACACACACACACCCCTCCCCCCCCACCCCCACCCCCCCACACACACACACACACAAACATGTGGTACCTCTGTGTTGGCCTCTCTTTCCCTCTCTGGGTGTTGACAGGCTCCATGTAGCTCATTAAATTGCTGTGCTTACTGTGTGTGTGTGTGTGTGTGTGTGAATGTACTGTATGTATGTGTATTGTGCTCTGCTATGCTGTGCATGGATATGAAAGGGCATGTGTGTGTGTGTGTGTGTTGCACAAGTGTGTGTGGGTGGGAGGTGGGGGGGGTTGTCTGAGGCAATGGTGGTGGTGTCCTGTATTGTCATCAGTGGGCGATGCCACGTAATGGTTGGTTTCAGCAGGGGTTCCCTGCCTCACTAGGTGGCAGTCTACGACTACATCTGGACGGAGGAGGAGCCTGGAGTGGTGAGGGCTGGCTCGGACCCCCCCGGGGCTACGCCTGCAGGGGAGGGCGGAGGAGGCGGCGAGCGGAGCACACACGTGTCCATCTACACACTGCACCTGAGCGGCCTCAGACAGCGCTACAGGCACTTCCTCCGACAGCCGGACGGGGCCATCGTGGAGGTGGGCATCCTTGCTGTCATATTTGCCTTTTTTTTCCAAATCTCTCTTTGTCTTTCTCTCTCTCTCTCCCTCCCTCTCTCTATTCAACTCTATCTACAACTGTGCCAATACTTTACCATTACCATTACATTGCTGTTCTTTTATGCTCTTCTATGACTGTTTTGACATACACACCTTCTCTTCTACCTCTTTATTTTTCTTTAATTCAGTTGCCATTAGCCTGTTTGGTACTTACTTATTAAATATTCACGTCATAATGCAGAAAAAATGGTATTGTAAACATCATGAGAGAACTGCTATGTGCAACACAGAGACTGACAGAGACTGACTGACAGTGAGAAGCACATTGTCTGTGTGTGTGTGTGTGTGTGTGTGCGTGTGCGTGTGTGTGATGCATGCGGAGGAGAGTAGTCAGCAACATCATATGGCAGCAGACTTTGTCACAGATGTGGCTCAGAAGCGGTCCGAAATAAGGAGCAGCTCTGTGCCAGAGGCTGCAAACTACAGAGCTGTCAGGCAACCGGACCCTCAAGGACGGCAGGACACAGACACAACTGTACATATCCTCCTACAGACACCCCCATACACACACACACACACACAAACATAAACATACACACATACACACACACACAAAAGAATCCCAGACACACAGACTCCCTCTGTTCCCTGAGGCAACTCTACCATGGACAGCAAGGAGAAGCACAGCTCACCCCAATGGTGATCCTCGCGCACGTTCCCCCTGCTAATTCTCATTTTTTTCCCCTTTGTCTAGGAAACGTTAACGGAGAAACGTTCGCTAATACATGTACTCACCGCAACCCCCACCGCCACCCCTGCACATCGCGCTTCACACATTACCGCATGCAGTCAGGCAGCAGTGAGCAGACTGCAGCCCAGATTGCCGTCTAATTAAATGTACCACTGATTTTGCTCGCTAACAACTGCTAGCACATGCATCAACTCCCATCCCCCCCCCCACCCACCCCGAGAGCAACCTGGATTGTCCCAACAAAATTAATATTTTAAAGTTCCACGTCAAAAACAACAGGAGAGAGACAGAAAGAGAGAGAGAGAGAGAGAGAGAGAGAGAGAGAGAGAGAGAGAGAGAAAGAAATACAGATTTGTACAGAGTGCACGTCAGTGGCTCGCTCCCAGGCAGAGCGCGTTACCTAATGGCAACTCAAGCTTGTTGTTTGACTGATGAGCAGGAGCCGGAGAACACAGCATATTTATCAGTCACAAGATAGGGGCAGCACACGAATCCTACCCGCAAGTGAGCCACACATTTTCAAAACAAGGTGCTTGGTTGTTAATGGGCTAAGAAACAGGCCTAGAGTGTTTGCACACACTCACACACACACACACACACACACACACACACACACACACACACACAGAAGAGTTGGTGCCTCTGATGCATCAAGAGTTTTTCCCATTGTGATTTATTCATGACGTGCGCAACGTGGGCTTCATCTGGAGGACTCTCACGTCTGTGTGAGATGGGAGATGGTAGAGCATGAGGCGTGGAGGCCGCCGTGCTCCCTGTGTTCCGGGCCTCGGCTCTGGAGCGTGTCATTTTTGCGCCGCTCAGCAGCACGAAATGTCACGCAGTGTCACGCCCGCGCGTGTGTCTGGGCTCGTGTGACGGGAGAGCGCCGCAGCGCGGGCTGGCGCGTGAAAGACGCTGATGGCAGCCATGTCTGCAGACCCCGAGCAATGGTGACAGTAATGCCGGCACAGTCTTCCCTTGCTCAACCACACACACACACACACAGACACACACTTGTGTGTACACTCACACAAACATCACAGAATGCCAACATCTCTTAAATGGTGTTGATATACAGCCCCTTTACATGTTCATTCCTTTGCACAGTACACATTTCTTTCACTGCCTTTCCATCTCTTTATTCATACTAGGTTGAGGTAGAGCAATACATTCATGAATATCCAAAGGTCAATTCCAAGTCACTCAAGCATTTTATTTGTAAGTGTGCAAACAATATGTTTCGTGGTGCTGTGAGGTTGTGTGTGTGTGTGTGTGTGTGTGTGTGAGGTTGGGGGGTTGGTGGCAGGGGGTTGGGGTGGCAGGGGGAGTACTGTGTACAAACTGGGCTACAGATTCGAGGTGACAGCCCCAAGGAGAGGACTTGCACCAAGACTGCAATGTCCCTTAACCGAACAGAATTTAGGCTTTGAGATATCAGGGCACCACATCAGCTTCAAAACCACTTTAATGGCTATTATTGCCTTTTTTTCTGTAAATATTATGAATAAAGTTATGAAATATAGCTTTGAGGTAATTTCTATTTGCATGGATGGTATTTTTTTTTACAGGCCCTGTATTTGTGTTGTGTATGTGAAGGATGAGAATCAGGAGTTCAGCCGAACTGCTTATCTGAGTCTCAAGGATGTCTTAGGGATTAATGCATCTACTTAAAATGGCTGCACCTTTGTCTCCTGGGCACGTACTGAGTAATGGATCACGTCCAATGAAGGCTAGTCAGGCTGTTAGGCTCTCAAAACACAAACTCATGCTAACTCTTTCGCTTTAACTGGTTTGGTATAGCACTTGCAAACTATTACGAAAAGCAAATAATGTGTAAATGTAAAATATCCATGAGTAGACAAATGAGACTCTTCAAGAGAGAAAGCTGTTTTTGAAGGAAAAAAATGCTTAAATAGCAGGAATGGCGTAATCAGAAGCAATCCTCTTATTCTGCTGACTGATGTATAAAAAAGTCACATAAGACTGAGGAAGTCTTTGGAAGTGCTCACCGTTAATTTAAACAGATGTTTTACCAGGTTCCAAATCACAGCGAAGAAATCTCTGGATAATGCAAGATTGCTAACTTCAGAGGACCAGCAAACAGCTTCATCTGCGGGAACAAGATGGCAGAGGACATAAAGTAGACGTGTTCATTACCCTCCATTGTAAAACGGCGTTGGCTTTATATGTGTCTGTGTCTTTTTCTCTGGGGCTACTGGAGAAACGTCTATGGCCCTAAAAACCCGAGTCTAGCCAACTGTGCATCTTCTCGCTTCCTCCTCCCCACCACACCCCCACCCCATATGCGACGTGCAGCATATGCGAGGCTGGCCCGACTTCTGTAAAAGTTCCATTAAAAATGCACAACTAAGGCTCCAACAGCTTGAATATTACCTCTGTGAAAATTATTTATGCTTTGAAGAAATGCTGATGGCCGTCCCGTGCGCAGTAAATACAAGCTCCTCTGTTGCTGCTCCCATCGCTTGTTTTTTTACCACCACTCAGGTGAGGTTGGGCTGGCTTCATTTTCATTGTGTGGCTCTTTAATCTTTATGCACAGCGCCCTTTGCAGCTTGCCATTGTGAACATTCAGTGGCGCAATGGTACCGCGTTTTACACAGCACTGTATGCATGTTATAAATACAACATAATGATATTTGAGCCTTAAAACTATTATTAGTAGTACTAGTAATAGTAGAAGTAATAGTAGTAGTAGTAGTAGTAGTAGAAGTAGTAATAGTAGTAGTAGTAGTAGAAGTAGTAATAGTAGTAGTAGTAGTAGTAGTGGTGGTGGTGGTGGTGGTCGTTGTCACATAGTAGTGGTCATAGACATATAGCCTTTATTGGAATAGATGAGGCAAGAGTGGACAGCGTGCTCTTATCTGGACTAATAACACATCAAACCTTAACCAGCTTTTCAGACATCAGTGTGCTCAGAAAGAAAATAGGGCTTCAGAAGAACAACAAAAAACTCACAATTCACACAAATTATCATTAAAAATAAGCAGTATCTCATACAGAAATTGATTGTAATGGAGAAATTACATGTTTTTCATTCACTCTCTTCTTTCGCTTTAATTCCTCATCTTTACTATCAGTTAGCTAGTCAGAAGATCTGGCTATGTCCTTGGGTTATGCAGCATTCTTTGAGATTAATGCTTATCTGAAGTACCTGTGAGCTATATATAGTTCTAAAGACACTAATTATCTTGCAACCTTGTGGCAAATATTTTTTTTTTTCAGACACCTACAAAAAATGATGTCGAATTTAATGTTTTTGCCAAAAAAAATGGCATTGCTATTGGACATTCATTGTTCATTTGAATGATCTGTGTGACACCATTCACATACTGACAGTTGAAATCAAGTTCTCAACTTTGTTACACTTCTCTATGCTATATGTGTAGATGATAGGTGACATTGATGGCGTCCCTCAAATGGACAGCGAGGGGTCTCAGGGAGTAAGGATGGACAAGGACGAGGAGGCAAATGGAGACACCTCCTCCCAACTACTTAGAGAGAGGAAAAGGAAGAAGCCCTTTTTCCGTGAGTGGATAACACAACATTGCTGAAGCCCTTTGTATACCTTTTTAATTACTATCATTGACTAATCTGTGCCTTTTGTGTGTAGAGAACATGTTGAGTGTTGCCTCAGTGTAGGACATGTGCTATGTAAATACACTTCCTCTGCTTACTGTGATTTCATTAGTACCTCGTTGTAGTAATCTGATGTTTGTTTGAGATTTAAATGGGGTATTACATTGATCACACACCCTGATAGGGGTACTCTCAGCTTCAAACTATCATCACTTCAACGCTACTACTTAATAATGACACCTAATAATAAAGCTTATTTGAAATAGTTAAACTTCAAACTTATAAAATTGATTAGATTTAAACTTTATTGTCATTACACATGTATCAATACAAGGTACCAAAATGTAGTGTAGCATCTAGTCATAAGCATTATTGTGGAACTAAAGATGACTTTCTTCCATCCTACAGGTTCCCACCGAGTAGAGCCAGTGGGGGCAAGTATGTGTGACTCTACGCTGAAGGATCTTTCTCACTGAGACTCCCTTCCCTGTCTGGTCCCACTCCTTCTGTCAGACTCTCCTGAAACACAGACAGACAGAGAGAGAGAGGTCAACATTCAGTACAGTAGGTTCTGTCTCCAACACCCTTTGATGGTTATCTGCCATCTCTTTTTAGTGAAGTGCATCAGACTGAAATTACATGTTAAGGCTGTTCACCACACCAAATAATGTTAGATGTGTACATTTTTGTAAACCCTGTGAAAAATAATGAAGGAATTAGCTGTCAAAGAATTCAAATATCAAAAGTATGATTATATTTTTTGTAAAGCTGATACCCTGTGTTGTGTGCACACTACCCGTTCATGACATCACACCTATAAAATTGTGCTAAATGTATAGGTTATTGCTTAGACACAATGTAGCCTCCTTCCTACATATTCTATATGTCAGCAGCGAACAGCACCTTGTGCTCTTGCATGCTTACTTTGCATACTTAAGGCAGAACAGAGGCTTTGTGCACTGCATCTCATTGACCTGCTGATGACACTCCAAAGCCTGAGTGGGGATTGACATGCACGGGAATATCAAAGACATGATGGGTCAGACATCGACTGCTCAGTACTCCTTGCACCGCCCTGGCTTCATAAATACTGTACAGGG
>JAGFZM010000126.1:1296694-1298980 GCA_017657215.1 Limnothrissa miodon | reverse complement strand
TTGACATGCACGGGAATATCAAAGACATGATGGGTCAGACATCGACCACTCAGTACTCCTTGCACCGCCCTGGCTTCATAAATACTGTACAGGGTATACCCTGCCATTCATGGCACACTAAACAATGTAAAGTAATAGTTCTGTGGCAAAATGAGTGAAGACCATTAGGTTCTCCCTGCCGCGCCAACCCCATGAAAAATGAAGATTTTAAAAGTCACTAATCAGAGCGCAGTGATAAAATATCAATATCAGGTCCACATTAAAGGGGGAATAATATTCAAGCGGTCTTGATTTGTATTGAATATGTGTCTGCTTGCCGGTGCTTGACGTAATGAACTAGCCCAC
Organism: Limnothrissa miodon; assembly: GCA_017657215.1. NCBI lineage: Eukaryota > Metazoa > Chordata > Actinopteri > Clupeiformes > Clupeidae > Limnothrissa > Limnothrissa miodon. Next base: position 1,298,635 of record JAGFZM010000126.1, on the reverse strand, counting down.
AAATCACGTGTTAATGGGGACCTGCTTATACATATTGCTTAATTAAAGGTTGTGGGCCTATTAACATGTGTCTGTGACACCGGGCTCTCGCGGTGCCGGAATGTGTTCGCACGGGCGCCGCGGCTGTAAAGGTTTTATAGATAACCTATCATATTAAACCCCATTGCTTAATATTGGATCTTAATAACCTGTCATTTTCATTGATGATTATTCCCCTTTATGGGGCGGCCATTACGGCTCGGGAAAAAGTTCTGAGAAGCCGCCGCAATGTCTTTTGGGACGCCACCCGGAGTGCTCATTACTGGTCTGCGTCAGGCCCCTGAAGTTGGCACCACACACACACACTCGCTGTGCGATGTATAAAGCATCACAGACGTGGCTGCAGGGCCTCTGCTGAGAGAGAACAGACATGCAAGCTTTACCTTCATGTTGGATCTCCCCACACACACACACACATACACACACACACACACACACCTTCTCTACCCAGGGCTCCAGAGCCCAGATCTCTCTGTGCGACTTGTCTGTTGCTGAATCACATTTGCTCAGAAACGAGCCTCATGGTTTAATGATGGTATATATGTGGCACACAAGCCATGGGCCAACTGTGCATATATTGGCCAATTGTGTTTGCACAATACGTTTCACAGAGCTAACTGGAAAGAGGTTGTTAAAAACTGCATGATATTGGTGCTGATCATGTTCTCCAAAGAAGTATTAACTTTACGCACAGTGCCCATGAATGTCATATTCTGACTTTTATGGAGCCCCATGTCATTGTCCACAGGGTGTATATGGTCTCTACATGTAGCTTTCAATAGTTATGTTATGTTATCTCAACTTTTCCTGATGACATTTCTATGTATGTGTTTTGTCAAGTTCCAGTTTTGCTTAATAAACACATTCTCAAATTTAGCGAGCCAAATTCATGTGGAATTTGAACGCCTTTGGTCTTCCTCACTTCTTCACCGTCGACTTTTATGTGTGATGATGACCTGAAAGAGAAGTTTTTCCCTCTTTTGTGCCACAACCCCCCCCCCCCCTTCCCGCATCAAGAAAACAAGTGTGCCTCATGTGCTTTCCCGTCCAGAGGACAAAAAAAGGTATTCCAACGGTTCAAATATTTGATTGCTAATGACAACCACAGTTCCAACACAATTTAAATTTCAAATCGATCCCTGGGAGCAGTTATTTCTAAAAATGATGCTTCTGGGTCCCTCTGTGCGCATTTGCTGATTTAAGTTAAAAGAAAGCCCTTTTTGCCGAGCTATCATATGGGAGCTGCAACTTTTTGATGTAGGCTCTTGCATCTGCATAGTCCAACCTGGGGATGTTGCTAGTTAGAGGGGAAATGGAATGTGTGTGTGTGTGTGTGTAGGTGTGTGTGTGTGTGTCTCTCTCTCTCTCTCTCTCATTCTCTCTATCTCTCTCTCTCTCTCTCTCTCTCTCTCTCTGTGCGTGTGTGTGTGTGTGGAGAGTGGGTGAGAAAAATACATAAAAAGAATTAACACTTTGTCTAATACTATATTTATGTAGCCCTCAGCTTGTGATGTTCGTATAAAGCCTTCCTGTGTTGTGAACTTCAGTGATTGTTACCAGGCTCATAGATGGTGGTGGTTGAGGGTGGGGGGGAGAGGGTCACTGCAGGCTGCGTTGCCGGGCTTCTCTGCTGTTCATTTGAATTAAATGAAATAAAGCAATTCATGCAAAGCAAATTCAGACTCTCTACCGCCAAGGTGTTTACCCATCCCCTTCTGTGATGGCTACTTGCTGAAATAACCAAAAAAAGAGAGAAAGACTAAACCTTTTGAAGAACTTGTACATTATAATGCATGATTATTTGTTGTTTTCAATTTGATATTTTCACACAAACCTCATCTGTGACATTAATTTTTCCAGCACCTCATGATTTGTCAGTGTATTTATTAAATCTTTCAATGT
>JAGFZM010000126.1:1281694-1291694 GCA_017657215.1 Limnothrissa miodon | reverse complement strand
ACTCATAGTAGATTAGGCAGATGGGCTGTCTTCAAAGAAATAATAACAATTAAGAACTTTGAAGTAAATACTTACTATGGGGGGTAGTGTTTCTCACAGACACTCACTCTCTCCGGTGCTCGAAATTACTGAGAATAGTGAAAAATGTTCCCGAGAAACAAAGATGAAAGTAATATCCTGAGAAGCAGTATAGGGAGTAATCAACCCTCATGGTTGTATATTTCGCTCAGTATCTAAAATAACCCACAAAACTAGTCTTTCGTGCCAAGTAAACAGTGTCAGAGACCAGAATCAATGTCTACTCCTTTTTCCAGGACTAAAATAACCCCCCAACAGTAAGACCAAGCTTGGAAAAACCTATACCTCTTCCCGACACCTCTTCACTCTCTCCATTATATTTTCACACCAAATGACCTTTGGTGCTCTGCAGCCAGGAGAGGCAGAGGCCTGGCTTCTGATATAATCAATATTCTATTATGATAGTGTGTTGAGTGTGGTGAGGTTTACAACTCTAGTGTAATAGTCTCGCTATATCATCCAGTGGCAGTCAACACACTCAGTGCTGAATGTGTGTGTGTGTGTGTTTTCAACACTGTTAGGGACCAGACTTGGCCTTTCATTAGTTCACACTCTCTGTGTGACCCAGGACAAATGATGAAGCCGGAGATGATTGCCTGGGCGTTTTCCAATGTAATACCAGTAGTTGGAGTAAAAAGGCCTTAATGAAAATGTTAAGCCATTAGGATGTGTGGTCCTCGGACGGCCCATTGGAGCCTTTTCATTAGGCCTTTGGACCTTTTTTTACAATAATTAATGTGACTACTTTACATGGCTAAATGATGTTAGCCTTCTGAAATCCAGGCAGTTAAATGTCACCTCCACCTTTAGTCTTGATTTTGATTTTTAATACAGAGAGCTCTCAATTATTATGAGTTCAAAATGTGACAGTAGTGAAAAGGATAGAACACGCTTTTGCCATATAGATTTTGTGATTATCTTAACATATTTTTTTCAGATGCAAGAACCTTGACGGAAATGATTGCTGGTAAGTCCTAAATTTATTACAAAGGGCAGTGGAATGTGCATGTTGAAATGCCATGCATGTTTCTTTTTCTTTTTTTCAGTGGGGAAATTCACAACTCTTCTGAAACAATTGTTCATCCAGAAAACTTAGTTGCCGTGTTTGGCATTAAACCGAGAAGTCAGCAGTCCCTCCTCCTGCCTCTTCCTGCTCCTCTGTTTGAAGTTTCTCTCATTGTAGGTGCACAGTTGTGCTGCTCAACACAGATCCATCATGATGTAACCGTGAGCAACTGGGATCTAAATTACCTTCAGCTGGCATCATTCCAGCATCCCGCCATAAATGAGCTAATCGTCCTTGACTATAAAATTTGCATTTTCAAGACTTAATTGCTATCATTACATTTTTTTCGTAATTCTATTAATTTAACAGAATGGGGTATTGGGTTTTATGGTTATAATTTGCATTAAAACAATGCGCTCCTAAATAGAAAAATCCCCAATATAGCAGAGAGGAGAGAGAGAGTGAGGGAATTGAGGGCAACCAGTGCTTTCAGGTCTGTGATGATTAAGCCGAATAGTTGCGATATACAATAGCGAGGATGGACAAAACGAAGGGAGAAAAAAGGCAATTTATCCGCTGTGCTAAAGCAGGCCCTGCACACACACACACACATACACACACACCTAAAAGCACTCTGCGAAGTCGACGAAACAGGACTAAATGGGCCAGTGCCACGACGCATTGTGTGAATGAAGTGAAGCTTGTGTCTTAATGGATACTCGCATACTCCATCCCTCTGTTCGGACTTTTCCTTTTCCTTCCTTTTAATGCGCACTGTGCACATGGGGATAATGTCGCCTTTTCCTGTGTGGACTTGGCTTTATCTCGACCCGGTCGGATAAAAAAGGGAAACTGCAGAGCGCGGACTAAGGAAGATGGCATGGAACAACAGGGCCATCACTTCTCATTTATAGCCTTCGCATGACCCCAGCTTTCAGTAGCAGGAGCTTTAGATGGCAGAAGTAAGTGCCAACACCATTCTGCACCCGCTGCACTTCCTGCACTGAATGACCTCAAATAAAAAAAAAAGCTACTACTCTTCAATGCCAGCAACTACTCTTCCATGCCAGTGAATGCTTCAGCAAAAAACATCACTGACTTCATGGAGAAATATAATAATAATAATAATAATAATAATAATAATAATAGTAATAATAATAATAATAGACAAAATAACATTTAATTCCACTCTGCTCAAGAGACATTTGAGCAGAATCTTTTATTTTTTCCAATAATGTTGCCTTCATTTTTCTTTATTGTAGTCAGTTCTCACAGAGCTAAACATGAGTGTGGTACATTATCATTATAGTACAGGTTTGGGCAAAGTATGTGTGGAAAATGTGGTTGTGGGTTGGCTAGACATTGAAAGTAAATAAGCAAAATTCTTCTTAAAGTCTGCCCACAACACTAGTGTGCTCGAGCTACGGTACCCATACTGTACCCCCTGTTTGACCCAGTGCCATTGCACTTAGTGCTGGTCTGATGCCACAAGGCATTAAATGGCTTAGGAAATCTGAAATGCACTTAATCCAATAACCACCCCTTCTTTGTAACACACCTTTACTTTTGTGTTGTAGCAACGAGGTATGGCACTATTTTTTCTTTTTTTTTCTTTCTTTGTCTTTCTTTCTTCCTTCCCCTCTTTCTTTCTTTCTGTCCTGTGCAGTTGAACTGTAGAGACATGCTGTACAGTATGTTCGTGACATCCTGTGCTCTCTTGAACCTGGTCTGTGTCTCTACCTCTTCCAGCCCATATTGTTACATGAGCGCCACTGACACAGACCAGGTTTGCTCGGTCAGACAGCATTTGAGTGCCACGCTCTGTGTGCTCACGTCCGTGCAGGTGGGGTATGATGCACACGTGCCGAGCATCCAAGGCGCTCCTCTAAGCATGGACAATGGACCGTGTTTTGACTGTGTCAGGCAACATCAGTTCAGCAACACGTGTGTCTGTGTGTGCGTATGTGTTTGTGTGCGTGTGTGTGTGTATGTGTGTGTAATGCCGCTGGATGATGCCACACAATTCTCCATTGCAACCCGGGCCCCGAGTCTGCCTCACCCCACCCCCCTGCAACAACTCCCCCCACCCACCCACTCCTCCACAAAGCTCTCCGTCAAAAACCCTTTCTGACAGAGACTGCAGTTATGACTGAGTCAAGATGGCAACAAGCTCCCAGTGCAGAGGTGCAGCACCGTGAAGCTAACCTGAAGGGGGGGTTTGAGGGCAGGGGCGGTGGTGGCTGTGTGGTGCAGTGTGGTGCTGGGTGGGGGGAGGAGAGAGAGATGGAGGTAAGACATACTGTAGCTGAAGATGAACAACAGGGAAATGCACCCATGGGCTGGTGGCAGTATTTTGACATAGACCTGCTTCCCTGAGGTAAAAGTTGTAGTAAATTTACTTTTGTCAGCATTTTTTTTTTTTTGTAGTTTTCATCTATTTTAAATGTGACTAAATAATACAAGGAAACAGTGACCTATAAATATATCTGACAATTTCAGCAATATAGAAAATAGAACTTCAGCTGTATAGCTATTCAGACTTTAAACACACAAAGGACAGAGTCTATGATCATATATATCTTAGGGTTTTTACATAATTTATTTAACAGTTAAAAACAATATGGTGGTTTGTTATTAGCAGAGCAACAAACACTTTCTGTACATTAAACAGGACATTTCACACATCAGGCTTTATGCAGCCCTGGGAAGAAGCTCCTTCACACTTCTGCTGTGTGAAGCTCAAATGTCCTACACACTCGAAGCCAAACGCAAGCCCTCTGCATCACGTCCATGTCTAGCGGCTGGGTGAGATGGCAGACAGTCTGGACGCGCTTCATTTACCCAGCATCCCATGGCTCGGCCGTCCCCAGCGCCATGGACACATGCGGCCCCGCAACCGTATGGCGAGCTCAGGAGACGGTCATTGCGCAAACGAGGCCCCCCTCAGCCCATCTGCCTGGATGATTGCTCTCTAATTCAGTTTTATCCTCACCATTGGCTCTTATCAAACGACCTCTCCTGGACACTTACTGCCTTACAAGCCCCTCTTCATATCATTGTTAAGTCAGCTCCCGTAAACCTTACAGGGGCCGTCTTAACTACACCCGAGAATACACACGCCAAACACAATATTACAGTACTCACTTGGGTCTAGGGTTAATAATCTAATGTAATGCACTGACGTGGAAGTGTTGAGTGTACGAAGCTAATGGTGTGTGTAGCGGGGGGGACAGTGGATGATTTACCTAAAAGGGCCAGCTCAGTCTAGGCCCTTTGCCGGCCAGCACACTCTGTTCAAGTAGGAAGATGTTAAAACAGCCTCCTGACAGTGTCGACCATGTTCATAATAAAAAAACCTACGCTACCGAGACCTATGTTCATGCGTTCCAGTCTTCTCGGTTTGTGTTCCCCGCATCTGCGAGACCTTTTTCGTCATCTCTCATGACAAAACACAAAATACAAGCCATCACACTGCCCCCAGGTGTATGGGATATGGAAATGTAAGTGTAGTGTCTAAACTAAAAGTCCTAGACTAAGGCTAGGTTTACACATACGTGGGTATTTTGATAAACAAATATTTTCTTTCCTCCGTTTTCCAAAATAATTCTGTGCATACACCATCGTTTTTACATTGAGCTGCATAAATATGCTTTCGAGAGTCGTCATACCTACTCTAAGCCTATGGGCCGCAGTGTAGGAAGAAGGAGAAAGCCAATCAGAAGCCTCACACCATTCCTCCAGGACAACCACCTCATTTTCAAAGTTCTCCCACCTGACAGCAGTCCGCCCAGGTCGGACTCAAAACCTGCCTAAAACTCTGTTTTATGTGTTTTTCGCAGTTTACACGCAAACGTGAATACAGAGTTTTCCAAAATCTCCACTTTTGCCGGAGTTTTTTAGAAAGAATCGTTTTCAGAGGTGACATCTCCGTTTGTGTGTAAATGAAAGGCGCAAACGAAGGGAAAAGTGTGCGTTTTTAAAGATCTCCTTCCACAATAAACCGTTTAATACTTGATTTTTTTACATGCAGTTAGCTGTGCAGTTAGCCCGCCCTCAAGAAAACATTAAGCTGGATTTATACTTCTGTGTTGCGTCGTCGCAGACCTTCACCGACACCAATCACACCTTCGCCGACACTACGCATACACCTTTCGTGCGCATGAAAGAAATCCTGACTACGCGTCAAAGTGTCGCCGACACGACGCAGACGTAATGGATTGTGATTGGTCCGATTTACATCAAGTCCAGTTCTCCGCCTTTCCAGTGTGTTGTGTGTACAAGACCGGCATTTTTGAACTTACATAAATGGCCTTATAACTACCCATTCACCTGACAAAGACAGTTGACCATAGAAAGTAATGACCTAATAACTATGCTTAATAACCCGACAAAGCTTCCAATCAACGCATCCGACACAGTTTGGGAAGTTCCACAGTCTCCAGAAATCTCCGGCTATCGTTTCCCACTGGTTAGTTGACGGACAGGGCAAAAACTCTGGCTGCAGTGTTGTCCACAACGCTTTGCAAACCTCTGACACAACAGATGACACTGTGGATGAGGCCAGCTTGTAGCTTGCCGCTAGCTACAGCCTGTTGATTTGCACCAGAAGCCAATACTCGCAACGCAACGACCGGAAAGCACACACGCAAAGGACCCTTTCTAAACTCAATAACCCCCTAGCATTGTGGCGGTGAACTGCCACGCGTAGCAATTACGCGGACGCAGAGGTATAAATCGACCACGGAAATATAAATCAAAAACGTCGGCGAAGGTGTCTGCGACGGTGTCTGCGACGACGCGATGCAGAAATATAAATCCAGCTTTAGGCTGCCTGCAGACAGACCCACTAGAGGGAGCGTCACAGTGCTGTTAGCCAATCAGAGGCAATTCATTTGCATATCATTAATATTCATAAAAATCCTATCGTGCTATCCCTGCCCTTATTTTCACCTAACTAAAATAGCTTAAAACAAGACAACCACAGCATATTTTTGTCGAAACCAACTCTCATGACATTATTTTAGACAAGAGACCACCACAAAATTAATGATGGATATGTACGATGGAATGAGACCTTTAAGAGAAAACGTATATGTGTAAACGGGGTCTAATTTCCTAACAATTACACAGTATGTGTGTTTAAGGCATATTTTAATTTTATAGTCTCGTTTGTTCAATAATCTGTAATAATCAGCTCTCTCAAATCACAACTGGTGGTGGAATGCACAGTATTTTCTGTCAGTTTTTTTTTGTTTTGTTTTGTTTTGTTTCAGTGGCATAAAAATCAAAGTGAGGACCGTTCAATCTAGGATGATTGACATGGCGGTTCTCTGTCAACACAGTCAGTGAAAGCCTGTGGCAGATTATTAATTTGATTCATTTCATGAAAGTTAAAATCCCAAACAGCGTGTCCTCTGGGGACAATTGTGTTTGTGCTTTTGAAAAAAAAATGTTTAAAAACATTTTCCCACTGAATAGGCCTGGTGTGTTTACCGAACTCAGAACCTGGTCAACACCGCTGGAATGTCCCTTATTGAAAGACATTGAAGCATGGCAGTCTTTGATTAAGCTGCACGTGTCTCTCATCTGTTGTGCAAATGAACATTTAATAGCTTTACACATTTGAATATGTTCAAGCATGACACTTTGGCTAAGCCCTAGTGCCGGATGAATAAACCTAGTGATGGCGTGCTTTGGCTCCAAGCAAATTGGATCTCAATGAGCAACATTAGCTGAACCAGAGTCAGAACTGAAACAGCTTTTAAAAAAACAAAAAATTACAAAACTAACTACATAAAACATGTCTGGGTTTTCTTTATAGTAACATTTAAGTATCAATAGGAATCTTCTGCTTCCCTGGCAGCACTGAATAAAGCTAGTCAAAAAAGAGAAACATAATGGGCAAATTTTTAACATCAAAATAAAAATAAATAAACAAAGTAAAAACATTAGTGATGCCAGCTAGTGGAGAAACACACCCAGACGCACACAGACAATCGCTCTGTCCAGCCAATAGGTATCACTGTAGAGAGTATGCGTCAAATCTCAGCCAAGTAGTGGAGTCTGTATGCAGAGCAGCAGTTTCCATTATAACTGGCACCAGTGCATTTGGCTTCTCTGTCCAACTCATCACTGCGGTCTGATACCATCTGTTGGATAAGGCTTGACCTTATGAAATTGGGCGTTTGGCGCCCAAGAGGAGTCCTGTTTTGTAAGGCATGCATAGTCATGGGGGGTTAGCAGACGATCCAGGTGCCTGAAACTATTGAAGTGCATTACTTTTTTTTTTACATCCAGTTTATGAAACTCTTGATGACTTTCAGTAGTGGATCCATTGTCATTTTAAAGCTGCAAAACTGCAAAACTCTATATAACAATCTTATGGGTGATGCTTTAGCTGTAGCTATCAATGGGATCCATTACAGCCTACAGAACAGATGACCTATTTATGCACGATGGGCACCATAAAGGTGTCACAATCTAATCTGTCTCAGGTAAAATAGGGGTGGCACCTGAAGAAGGCCCTGTGGAGGTGGGTGCAGGTGGTGCAGGTTGGTGAGTGAGTTTGGTTGTCCATGGATCCTCCCTCTCAGATGAGGTGCCTTCATTCTGAGAGACTCTGCGGTGAGTTGAAGGGTGTGTGTTTGTATGTGTGTGTGTGTGTGTGTTTATATGTGTGTGTGTGTGTGTTGGGGAGCGTGTGGTAGCCGTTTGGGCGGTAGAGGTGTGTCTGTGATGGCGGCTGGCAGGGCACATCTCACAGCCAGTCTGATTGAGTCTGATGAAGGCTGATGGATGTGGCGGTTTCTCGGCGGTGTCAGGTGAAATTAGCGCCAGTCGGGGAAGGCCCCAGAGAGGACTCCCCCCCCCCCATGCTTCATTAGTAGAGATGAGCGTAAGAGGAATGACAAGGGCTTCACACATCTGCGCCCCGAGTCCCTACTCTAATCCGAGGCTCAAATTAAAAAAAAAAATCGCCTCGCTTCTTGTGGACTTCACAGCTCACCGTAGATGTGTTGTGCTTCAGGGAGGTGGACATTGCACACAAAGACACACACACACTGACACACTCACACATAGACGCGCATAGACATGCATGCACAACACAGTCACAGCCACCGAGGACATTCCTCTACATCACCATCTCACAAACACGTTGTAGTTGGTCCCCAAAGGGACCATGTCCCCATTCACTTTCATCATTCAGCTTGAGTTGCCACCCGGACTCGTCAGGCTGGCGTAATTGGCTAATACACACACTCCCTGGAAGTGTCCAATGGTGTGGAAATGACCCCTATACCCGCCGAGGCGTCCCCCAAAGTGCCTGTGTGAAATAACATTAGCACAAGCTCAAAGGGATCCATGTGGTCTCTTTGTGTGTGTGTGAGTGTGTGTGTGTGTGTGTGTGTGTGTGTTTTTCTTCATACCCACCCACTCCCCACTCTCACTCAAATTCTGTTCCCACAGGTGTCGCTGGTAGTGGCAGCTTTCATGGCGCGGCCCACATAATGTGCTTGGGGACTGCGTATTAACACGCCATTTGCATTAGGACAGCATAACCCCAGCTGGGTTCACTGGACCCGGGCTACCTGTGAGTTTGGCGTAATCCCAGATTTGCTGTGGCAGGTGAGAAACTGGTTCGGACGGCACTGGCTTTATCCCCATACCCACCTCAACACACACTCACACACACACCTCTGTGCCCACCCCCCACACACACACACACACACCGCCCCACACACATACTCTTTCACCCACACCTGCCTCAGTGTGAATTACCTCACACCTCACACGTAGGCACTTTAGCACATGCTTACAGCTCAAGCAGGGAGAGAGAAATAAAAACTACCTTCTCACCCCGGGTGTGCCTGACCCAGAAAAGGCAATGCAATTAACACATTTCCATTACACTTTTACTTGACAGCCATGGCAGTGTAACAAAATAATAGTTAAGGGTTTTTTTCCGTACGGCTATATAAGGTAATAATGAATAGCTGACTACACTTACCAAATGGCATGCTATGTGGCTATGTGCTAATGCGTTTACTAGAAAAGGCAAGGCAAGTTCATTTATACAGCAATTCATACACAAAGGTTCTTACAAAAATAAAGGCATAGAATCCAAAATAACATTAAAACGTTTACAATATAAAATAAGTGTATGAGATATAAAAAAAGGTAGGCTGCCGTGAATCCTCCAGAGATCCGAATAAGCATTTTTAACCAGCTTCAGTGAACCACTGACTGACTAATTGGAGACATTACTTACAAGCTAAGAAAACCGACTATGATGCACAGATCCAATTTGGACCAAACGTCCTTCAACTTCACACCGATGGCTTTTAATAGCTGTTGCTAATAGGCTAGCACAGGTCACAGATGAAAGATCGTTTCTTCCTGCAGCAGGGTGATCAAACAGCAATGAATCATTTGGGTTATCTGTGTTTGTTCTCTCTGTCATGTTCACAATTTTATGTTATCTAGCTGCAAGAAAAGGAATATCAGGAAATGCCATCAAAAAGACATAGCCATTTGTTTTTGTCTGAATACATTTGTATTTTAAGCACTGAATGGTTGCAGAGCTCTGAAGGGAAAAGAAAGGTTATTCCAGCCTGACTCAGAAGGTTTCTTCCGGTATGAATCAATTACGTTATGCGGTAAATAATCTGATGCATGTCTAATTACACTGTGTTCAATCCGTAGGGTTGTAAGGACCTTGGCAGGGAAGGAGGGAGACAAGAAAAAGGGAGAGAAAAGATAGAGAAAGAAGAGAGAGAGTTAACCCACTGTGTTGGAAGTCTCAGGTATTCAACATATTGGGCCAATGTTAAAAAAAAGGATTACAGATTACAGTGTTGACTTTGTGTGTTTGTGTGTGTGTGTGTGTGTGTGTGTGTGTGTGTGTGTGTGTGTGTG
>JAGFZM010000126.1:1249524-1275782 GCA_017657215.1 Limnothrissa miodon | reverse complement strand
GTGTGTGTGTGTGTGTGTGTGTGTGTGTGTGTGTGTGTGTGTGTGTGCACGTCTCTGTTCATTATTTTACACCCTTGCTCTTTGAGCCAGGCCTAAGTCTCTGGCCTTAATGACTAGAAGGTCCTCTATAAAAAGTATACAACACAGCTCCCTGCAAATTGAGTTTCCTCTCTGTGCCAATTGAGTGTGGTTTATGTAAGCAGCAGGGAGCTCCTTTGAACTGCCTCATTCTGTCTGCCCAAGAAAAAAAAAAAAGCAAAAGAAAAACACCCAGCCACCCCACCTCCTCATTTAGGGGTCACAAGAAAAAGATGGAGGCCGCCATCTCAGACGCCCTAAATTCGTGCCACATTGTGTGGGAATTACTCCGCTTTGGGGAAGAGGAGTTAGGGAGTGGTTTGTGGGAAACCAGACAAAACTCACTCTGAGTTAGGGGCTCCCAAGCAGGTGCTCCATGTTAATTTATAGGTAATAAATTGGTAATAAATGAGTTTGTAAATTGGATTTTATTACATTAAAACTATCCAATGTTTAGACTGGACCAGCTTAGACATATTAGTGAGTTCATTGTTTTTTTCTTTTCTCTCTCACTCTGTCTTTCTTAGTGACCACTGTTTCTTTATTGATGCCTGTTCACGTTTCACTGTTTTCTTTACTGGGCTTTGATGAGGCTGTAAGTATGGCCTTACCCATAAAGGTCTAAGTAAAAGACCAAATACCCTGAGCCATTCAGTGGTATTTCCCCTCAATCCACAGTAGTTATTTTTTACATAACTTGTAAAACTGTTTAAATATCACATTATACCTCATGGCCTCAGATATCATTTACCGACTGTTCCTACTGAGTTAATCCTAAAAGTTTGACTCTTCAAGAAATTTCGAGAAGGATCTAGTGAGCTATCTAGTGACATTGTGCTCAATTATTCATGTAAACAAATCATGTTTGTTTTTGTGTCTATACACAGTCCAATAAACATTTGTCTAAACTTGAACAAAAAAAAATTGGCATAGAAGATTGACATACACCAAGTGTTGGGTTGGATGTATGTCTTTTGTTCTGAGAGGGGTTCTTACTGGAAGGGTGTTTATTTAATGCCTGAAGAATTTGTCAGATCACAGGAGCTGGCGACATCCCATGTCAATGCACTGGTCGGGCAACGCTGGCGAACCCTGGCAGTCGTGCCCAATAGGATTGTTCTCAATGTCAGAGGCGTGACAACAGAGCTTCTTTCTCTAGAATCAAGGCTGCCAAGGAGGACCTTCTATAAACCCTAACACTCCTGTCCTCCCACCCCACACAATTATGCGCAGCCCCTGCCATAAATCTAATACGCTTTCATGAACTGCGGGAGCAGAGTACATAAAACGTGTTGCGGATTTGCATACAAACATACTTATTCTAAATCCCCCCTCAGAAGTTGTAAATGATTGTCTTTTTCCTGAAATACATTTCACCAAATTGTATTTAGCCATGTTTATGAATCCTATTACGGCGTGGGCTTGATCATATTTTGTGGACAGCAATGGCTTTCCCCCATCTTAGCTGTTAAAGAGAGTGAAAACGAGAATGAAACGAGGAAGGAGGGTGGATGGGGGTTGAAGTAGGGGTGTCGGTAAGATGGTGGGGATTCATGCCTCGGGGCGATAGATTCTGTCATTTGTTTCAGTTGGGCCCTGATGTCTTCTCAGGCACACGACGACAGGTCGTCCATAGTCTTAAGATGGATCCCCAGCAGGCTCTGCAGGAGGGGTAATTCAATAAGCACTGTCACGTGTAACGATCGGCCACGCTAATACTCATTTTAGCAGGTGAGCGAACCGATTGCGGCTGAAATTGCCCGGCTGTCTTGCTTGATCACATCATCAAGGGCAGGTTACTTTCTTTATTTATTTTTTGAGGCTGACAGAGATGTGATCTTCATCGTGAATATTACATGTAGATGAGCGTGTGGGGAGATGCCGGGAAGAGATGGTAATGTCGGTACTTGAATTGGCACTTGTCATTTAGATGTCTGTATTCACATATGAATTCACATGTCTCAAACACAAAATATATATTTTATTTGGGCGGAAATCAGACAGATCATACTTTGATTCCACTGCTTGGATGCCGCAGGGAGGTAGAAGGAAAATGTAAGTTTATGTGTTAAGATGATTTGTCCCAAACAAAAGTTTGTACAGGAAACGTTGCCGGACAAATGATATCAAACATATTTACCTTTAAAATTTTACTGTATTTAACTAGTTGTTGACTCAAAGCTTTGTGCTGCAGACTCAGAGCACCATTAAGTGTTATCATTTCTGGCCTACAAAGACGGTCTTACTTGTTTAACTTTCTTTTGAGAACAAATTAGAATGAAGAAACACTAAAGAACTTTTCGATTTTTTCACACATGGCATACTTGACACATCTGATGCAGGTCTGCAAGTTCCCCCTGTTCCCTGGGGATGAGAGGAGTCAGCCAGACCCCCAGAGTTCAGATTCCCGTCACCCTCACCTGGGTTCTGCCCCAGACGGTGCTCACGTGGCCCCTGCCGACTTGCCCAGTAATTGGACAGACAAGCTGGTGAGTGTAAGGGTCATAAACATTTCAAGAGTTATAAAACTTTCATTAAGTTCTCACGATATCTCGCCAGCCTGTGACCTTTCTAGAATTTTTTTTCTTTCTTTTTTTTCTTCTTCTCTAAAAAGAATGACAAGAAAGAGAGTTTGGTAGGCTTATTATGATCACTGAACAAGCTGCCTCTTTGTGACATCGGGGGCCTTTTCAGACTCTCTCAGCCTCTTCACTGGTCCTAAGCGAGAGATCAGAGCACTTAAAGTGGCAAAACACAGGCCCATTTTAATGAGATTGTAAAACACGGAGGGAGAGAAAAAAGACAGAGGGAGAAAGAGAGAGCAGAAAAAAATCCTCTGAAGAAGTTATCTCAGTTCTACTGGCTTTCTAAAGGCCTTTTCAGGAGAGCATTTAAGCCCATGCTGTATGGGTTCAGGGGGAAAGAAAGAAATCAAAGCATTGTCATTGGTCCAGAGGAATTAGACAAGGGAGACCCGATGTGGAACTGCATTAATCCTCTGTCGTTCAGTAGGAAAGAAGATAATAAAATCATGTTCTTAAAAGAGGCCTCTTCATTTTTGGTGCTTTCAGTGAGCCCCACATTGATTTCACTTTTTGAAGTGTGTTAATTGTCACATGACCAAGTTGAGTGAGAATGATTATTTTTTTCTTTTTCTTTTCTTTTTTTTGATAGCAATCAGAAGTTCTCAAGAAAAAATAAATGCTGATAAAAATGAAATGAGAAATAAATAAATGTATTACACCCAAAAGAGAACTCATGATTGCTTCAAAGCTCTCTTGATGATATAATCATGGGACAGGACAACAGGCGAAAAAAATAAAAGCAAATCCCACTATGAGCCCTGTATCTTTCAAACACAACTTCTAAACTTTAATCTTGAGAAAATAAACCTCTCCCATTTTACAATTTGTGAAGACGTGAGTCCAGCTCCGTGTTTGGACAAGCCCCTTTCCACAAATAATATTGGCAGCCACCACAAAGGGAGCAGAGTCCATTCATGCTGCGTCCTATCTTCATTTGGGGATCTCTGTGGAATAGCTGGACATTAACCCCCACCCCAACCCAACCAATCCTACACCCTTCCCCAGTTGCCATTTGAGAAGGGTTTGAGGTGGCGGGTCGTTGTGTTGTCAGAGGAATGAAAAAATCTCAAGAGGTTTTTTTTTCTGTGTCTGATAGCCATCAGGGTCTTAACCCTATTATGGGCATCACTGGCTGGAAGAGTGCATGTGAGAAGTCCCTGGTTCCCTCCTTCTGTCACCTCAGGCCGTTGCCCCTCGATGCTAACCATTGCCGGTTTTTAGCTTGACGGATGACGTCCCGCCAAACAGGGATGTGTCCAGCTTGACCTCTCTCTGCCTCCTTCGCCCCCCCTAATGCTAACCACGTTACAACCAAGCACCCAAGCCCTTTTCCAACAGACTTCTCCTTTATTGAGGGGGAAATGGGGGCTCCCTTTAATGGTATTGTTTTAATGGTATAAGCCTTTTCTTCTGGTAAGTGAGTATGTGTGTGTGTGTGTGTGTGAGTGTGTGTGAGATTTGCTTCTCACAGATAGATTGATAAACACTTACTGCCTCCACAGTAGCAGGGTGAATGTTGGCCATTTTTTAATGTTGTAGGACACAGTTAAGTTGTTTCCTCGGCAGTAGAGGATAAAGGGCTAATGGCTTTGTCTGAGCAATACACAGCTGTTTCTTTTATGTTCTTTAATTTGCTTCAAGCAGAAAATAAAATGGGAGTGGTGTCAGTCTCTCTCTCTCTCTCTCTCTCTCTCTCTCTCTCTCTCTCTTTTTGTGTGTGTGTTAGAGTGGGGAATTTCAGGCTAAACACCAAAAGGACCTTCATAGGTGCACTGTAGTTAACCATTGTAATTAACAAGAACACAAGTAATCAGCCCACCAAGTATGTCATTAAATGGCATCCCTAATGATTAATTCAGGCCTCATAACAGCGAAATGAACCTCTGCCTGTCCTTAATGACCCTGTTTAATCTTTTAGAGAAACCGTCAGAGACTTGGGAGACGTAGCAGGATCAACCCTGCACCACTGCTGTCTGTGGCTAATATGTCTGTTATGTAATCACTGTCAATACGATTTGTAACATAATAATCAGTGAGAGGGAAATGAAGGCATTAGCTACAGCTAGCCCGGCTTGGTGGTGGTGAGCCTCACAAAGACGCGAGCAGCTAATGTGTTTAACAGCAGTCCCTTTGCAGTCTATACCACATGGAGAAAATTTGGTGATATACTCAGGAGACTGGAAAGAGACTGTTTAAGCCATGATTAAATAATCCCTCTTTTTTCTGAGCCTGCCTAACAAAACGCAGACCAAACACTGGACAGAATTTGACACCCCACTTCAAGTGGAGGTGAAGAGGAGATTAGTGCAAAGAAAGAGGCAACTATTATACGCCCTGTTGCATAATTAAATTTACTCCCATAATTTATTATTCAGTGGAGTACATATTTGTCTTGGTAATTTTATATCTGAGCCCACGATAATGCAGAATTAAGCATTTGAATTAATCATGTGAATTAATGCCTTGGATTTGACCCTCCCAAGTCCAGCTGCTTAACACCACAAGTGAAAAGCATATGCTTGTTTTGGGGAGGGGGCAGACCCCCTCACCCCCCCCCCCCCCCCCCCCCCCCCCCCCCCCCCCCCCCCCAAATCTCCTCAGAGAGTTACAACAATAAGACACAATATCCCCCTTCAGACGCGTGCAATGACTTAAACGCTGCTTTTGTGTTAAATATGAATGAGGTGCCATTGTCCGGCCAGTGGAGCGCAGGGAGACAGTGTTGTCGATTAGCCTCATGATTAAGCAGATGACACGGTGAGGGAGAGGAGCTAAATAAAAGCAGCCTTCTGTCACTTCCTCCCCTGGGTCCTCAGTGGCTGTGGCCAACCCCACACACACACACACACAGACACACACACACAAATACACATCACAAAAAAGCAGGGTCTGTTTGGATCAATGAAGAGAAGGCGTGATAAAACAGACAAGCAGAGATGTAGAGAGCGAGCGAGAGAGCGAGACAGAGGGAGAGAAGGAGGGAGGGATGGAGGGTAAGAGCAACAAAGACGGAGGGGTGAGGAGTTTGATTAGATGGGGTGAATAAAACAGTCATGGTCCATGTCAGGTGTTAAGTATCTCATTGGCACATTTGCATGTCAAAAAGACATGTTTGTGTCGGCCCTGTGCGCCCCTCTTCTCTTAGCGCCTCTCTCGGGGTGCACAACAGAGGCGGGCCCAGTGCGTGTCACAGACTCCCGCTCCACTAACAATGCGCCCGCCGTGGCTTTTTCACAAACACACTGCACACCATTAACACCATCCTGTGGCCAAACAAAAACAAAGCGTGATCAATTTAATCGATAATCTACCGCAATTAACATCTTTTGATAAACAAATCAAGCAATTGTCATGGTTATACAACAAAATAAATACAGACAAATAAATAAAAGTAGATGATATACAATTTTCCACACATTCTAGAGTCATTATTGAAACCTTATAGCTTGTTTTATGTTGATTTCTATTTGACTACATGTGTACATACTCATTGACTGAATGTGTACATTTATTTAAATGTAATATGCATTCATTCTTCTTTCCCGAGCATAGCACATACTCACGGTACAGTTGCTCCAGTCCCCTCTCCATAGACAATCTTGTTTATAAGCAACACTCACCCAAAGACATTTTAATAAGGAGGGCGCTTCTTGAGCTGGTTATTTAACAGCAGCCCAACGCTAATAATTCAAGCTTTAATGACGACGAAGCAGCTAACCTTTGCCTGCTCTCGTCTCTTCCCTCCATCCATTCCGTCACGGGACATTCAGGTAACTAATCTGCCTTTAAATATGTCTCAGAGGAAACGCCACTAATTAGCATTGAAATTTACTGCCTTCAGTTTTATTGACTTGTCCTACTTCTCCGATAATTAACTAATGAGGAAAGTAATGAGCTATGTCATTCAGTCGTGCTGTTCAATTAAAGTACAGAATCAATTATTGAAAATAGTTTTGGATGCCTTCATGAACAGGGAGCACTCACAGGCGAGTAATAAGAGCCAAGATCTGGAGGGGAAAGTTTGAAAGTCCATCAAGAGAGGAAAAGTCAACCCAGAGGTGTCATATTTTAGGAGGCTCTCTTACGCTCTCAAGATCTATTTCCATCAAAAGCTGGCAGTGGTTAGCTTTCAACAAAAGACTGTCTTAACAACTATAATAGGATATATAGCATCTGAAACAACACCTTGCTAAGCTCATTTACTCAACTTGCTTGTGTTTTTACTGCTATATGTTATGTGTTGAAACAGTGCAATTGTACAGTATGCAGGTTGCAGTTATTAATCTTCCATTGGTGCCCTGCGATGATTAAAATGTGTTATAGTGTAAGAAAGGCTTTGCAGTCTCCAGGCGGCTTGGCTTTGCCGTGTACAGTGCTACCCAGTGAGGCGTTGACAATCTCCCTTTGTAAACAATGCATCATAGAAGTAATCCAACACTGCACAAAAACACTGGCTTCATTAAAGAGAATTAATTAGAGTATTACACTTCCCATGTGGTTTCTCAGATAATGAACTCACCATCTCATCATTCCAATTTGCACAGGCTTCGATGATAATTATGTTTATATCAAAATCAATGTGCTTGTTCATAAATTGCCATTTGTCATAGGTCCTCTGTACAGTAGAGGGAAGAATCCCGGAATCTTCATGCCCACGTCTCATAGCAGTTGATTTTATTTCCCCTTATGGGCGACTGATTTGAGTTCATTTTACTGTTTTTTATTTTCCCCCTAAGATCTGCTACTGTTTTAGTAATTGCCAGCCCTTCTGCCATAAATTGGCATTGCCTGGCAGTCACTGCAGCATGCAGTAGTTTTTTTTTTTTTTTTTTTTTTTGTAGTGGCGTGTTGCATTGTTGCATTCCTAATGCTTAGGAAGGCACAACAACACACAACAACGCAAACAAAGATTCCTCCAGGGAGGGGTCATGAATGAAGGAAGCAGGTATCAGCACGAGGCGTCGCCCCACATAATATTACTTGAGGGAAGAGATGGCACACCGTGCCAAGACATGTCCTCAGGATCACTAATCCAAACATTGGATTCCTTCCCAGTTCTTTTAGTGGCAGAGCAACCTTAGTCACTTCAGTTTTAATACTGGCTTGCCATTGTTGTGCTGATAGCATTTGCAATTAACCAGAAATTTCCAAGAAGCAAGAAGCGACTTGCATTTGTGGTGCACATATGTGCCGTTTAAAGAATAAAAGAGATAGATTTAAAGAATAGATGAAGGGAGAGAGAGAGAGAGAAAAAAAAGAGGGAGAAGACAGAGAGAGAGAACCCTACTTTAGTAGCTCAACCCCTTTGCCATAATAAACCCTCTCGGATAATTGAGGCATTAAACCCGCCTATATTTTGCTTAATTAATAATTAATTTAATGGGACACCAAGGTAGTAAAAAATCGCTAATTAAACCGTTCTTGATCACAGTAGCGGTGATACAAGGATTTCCATTAAAAAGAAAAAGAAAAGAAGAAAGGAAAGGAATAGAAAAATACAAAAGAAAAAAATGTAAAAAAAAAAAAAAAAGATGGCAGTAATGCCACAATCACAAACAAATGCACACACACACACATACTCTATTTTGGCTGTATCAATATTCTATTAATAGACAGTATGCCAGAGGTCCTGGCTGGTATGGGTCTCAGAGTTGAGTGGATGTGACAGCCCTGCAGAAAGACGCAAAAGCCAAGGACATCAAATTCGTCCTGACAGTAACCTTGGAGATTGGCCCGGGCCAAAGTCGGCAGCGGTGGCAAATCGGAGAAATAAACTCAAAAGAACAGAATGGAGCCGACTCTGTCATTATTGTGACAAGAGGCCGTATCTGCAGTTGCTTTGCGTGCCCGGCGCACACACGGGCACAACCAGCCCAAGCACCAGAGGATTGCTGGCTCACCCACTCACAGCCACAGGAGCTGAAATAATACAGCAATATGGTTTCTTTTTTGTCTTCCTCCTCCTTCCTCTTCTCTTTCTTCTTTGGCTATTCCCCACCCTCCCAAAAACCGCATGGAGCAAAAAGATTCTAAAACAACACTGGGATTCGGTGACATTCTCTATTTCAACAGAGACTACTGTAAACAATAGATTTGTTGGATTAATTAGTTAAATATGACATATTTTGATATATAGCCTAACTTCGGGATTAAAATGATGTTATACCTGTGTATATAGAAATGCAAAGCACAAGATGATTTTGCAAATCAGAAGACACAACACTAAATACTACAATGATTTATTTAGTTAATATTGACATTTAAAGAGGTGTCTTTTTGTATAATTTGCTAATGATACGTGTGAGTCTCGCATAACACACATATGTCTTTTAACAAAAGCCACACCATGCCATGTGCTGGCATTAGCGGCTTGTGGGGGAAAACACAATGGTGCAGAGGTGAGACACAAGAAACAATGCTGGAGATGTGCCTTGTCCAGTCTGTTTCAGTCATTGTGCTGAGGTAGGGGTGGGGCGGGCAAGGGTGCGTTTGGGGGCACTGCCGCTGTCTGGCTCCTTAGAGGGCATTTGTAGGGCACCACCAGTCTCTATACAGACACATCCACGCTCACCCGCTGAAGTCACATATGCACACACACACACACACACACACACATACTCTGCAGAACTCTTAACAGTCACAGGGGTTCAAGATCCCACCCAGCAGCAATGAATTGAAACTCAGCAAACCTGCGAGGCATCAGGGAGATAGTCAGCATAAAAAGCAAAAAAAGAGATGGAGGGAGAGAGAGAGAGAGAGAGAGAGAGAAACACTAGCCTCAGCATATGTCTACTTGCTGTAGAACACCTTCTCATGCAGTCATCCAATCAGAATGTATTTGATCATACTTCAAAGGCCTTCCCTCCTTTTAAAATCTGCCCACATCCAATCTGTAAGATTCCTCATCTATTTTATGGCTGCTAATCCAGCCTTCCACAATAACAAACAGGTCACACTGTAGAGAAATAACAAAAGGTGTGAGACTGTAGCCTTAAATAACACACATCCCCGCTGTTTTAGCTCACTGGGAACACGGGCGATTTGGGCCTTAGTCGTTTGATTGGGCCAGACAGGCATGGCAGGGATTGGGCCACGCCCAAAGTGGGCCTGAAATAGCAAGGCAAAGGGATGGCTCGTCAATCTGTGTTTATTTGTTTATTTCTATATTTTGCCACAATTGCGTTACTAATGACATAAATAGTATGAGAATCACCAGAAGAGCGGGACCCTAACATCTATCTCCCTGTCTATCTATCACTCCGCAATATTCCCCAATTAGAGCATTATTGTAGCCCTACTTCATCAAGGGCTAAAGTAATCAAGATTAATCTAGCCGCCTGACATGGGCTGTTTGCTAAGGAACACAGTACAATAGCTCAAGGCAAGCATCATTAGGAAACGCAATAAAATTAGGCAAACTGATTATATTTCAAAAACTCAAGTCGCAAAATAAAAACATGATTTGGGAATGCCACCAATTAGAACACTCGTCATGAGCCAGCAGTGGCAGTCATGCGGTGGGGTGTTGTGGTGGTGTGGCGGCATCGTAATGCACGGGCTCACAGGCACACAGCGTGCCTGTTTGTGTGTGTGTGTGTGTGTAGAGAGATGGCTAAAGGAAAAGCACAGGCTCTCTCAATCAGCTATTGACAGCAGCCCTAGCTGGCTCTGGCCAAAGGGGTAGAGCAGCCAGTGAAGTGGTGAATGAGGTTGTTGATTGAAATCTAACAGCAGTTAAGTGTTTGTCAGACCCGTCTCCACGAAACAGCTTTTGAGGCAATGTTTCATAGAAGATGAAATCAGATGTGTGTCCGAGTGTCACTCCTTGGCAAGAGAAATGCCTTTGGACTCAAACTGGGGTCCGAGCTCCCACAGGGGTCTGCACATGGCCACGGGGCCTCTGAAAATGGTTATGACAGTTTATGAACCCCTGGAATTAAGAATTTATTATATTCAGATAATGTATTTGTGCATTCATAGATAATGAATGCACAAATATATACATTATTTAATGGTAACATCTTATACTGTATCCTAAAAGTATGTAATGTGTCTATGTGGAGCCCATGTATTGCTGGACACTTTCATTTCATTCTGGGGAAATTATAAATCTATCTATCTATCAATGTTTATCTATCTTACTATCTATGTGTCTCTTTACCTTTCTGTCCATCTATCTATTTTCAAAATCTCTCAATCTCTATCAATCTATATATATCTATCCATCTACAATCTCTCTCTCTCTCTCTCTCTCTCTCTCTCTCTCTTTTATCTATCTATCTATCTATCTATCTGACTAACAATTTTCTTTATGAAGTCAGTGATGTGTTGATATTTCACATCATTATTGCATTGTTATATTTATTGTTTCTACTTCAGTGAGTTATACGTCTGATTCTAGAGTCCCCTTTATTAACAGCTCCTTATGGGTTTGTGTATTGTATGGACATCTGGCTGCAATCAATGCGGCAATTTCAACCACTGAGGACCCCATCATGTCTTATTCGTACGTGTGAAAATGTAATCAATGGGCTCATGAAAAATACAAAGGTACTTTTCACAAATACTGACCCCAGCAAGTCCTGATTAACCTTGTCCCAATTGTCATTCAATGACCTGTGCCTTGCCTTTATAAATTATGAACATGATTGATAATGATTGTCCACACAATAACATCAGTCATTTTTCCCAGACCTGCATAAACCTTCTTTTTATTTGGAGGGACGGGGGGCAAAAAGTGAGGAAAATCCTGTTTGATATTTTATATCCTGAGAGTATTGGTGGTGTAATCACACTGAGTTTGTCCTTTATTCTTTTTCCTCCTCTGTCGCTTCCCGTCTGTAATGTCTTTTTTGCATATTTCTAGACCTCCAATGAAAAGTTGGGGGAGCAGGGGTGGAGGGGGGAAGAACCTAGAAAAATAGTTAACAAACTCCCGGATGATTGATGGGCTAATTTCAAGCCCCGAATAAAGCAGTTTTCTAAGTCTGTTGATTCTCCATTTATTAGCTAATAGAAACATTTATCAAAAAGTCTCTTTTTTTGCTTAAGCAATAATTGCATTTTTAAATCCTCATTAGCCGTTGTGTGCATACATAATCCAATTGAGTAAATACAGAGTTTGGATGAAGGATTAAATCTGAGCTTTTCCACTGGTAAACATTAAGTTTTTGGGGTGTATGTATGTATGCATCATGTATGGCCTCTGATGAGCATGTTAGGATCCCACTGGTGACTTAAGCCACTGTAGTTGTAAACCCACGTCTAAATTCCTTCAAACCAAACATGAAGCTCCACAGCAGGGCTTGGTAATTATATAAATATGCATGCTTTCAAGGCATTCATTTGAAGTCCACTTTAATTTCCCTCTTTCTTTCAAAACCCTGTCTAGCTTGACTGTTCTGTGTATGTGTGTGTGTGTGTGTGTGTGTGTGTGTTATGCAGACCATACAGAGGAAACATGCACATTCTTTTGTTACCTCTTTGCCAGGGCGGGAGAGATCTGCGGCTAGCCTTTTGCCCATGTAGTGATATCAAACAGGAGTCATGTCTTGTTACCTGGCAACCATCCCAGTGGCCAGCTCTTGCTCCAGCAGAGAGACAGTTTTAATCACCTCGCAAATTTGCAGTGCAAGAAACAGACAAGAGCTCAGCTTAATCTTGTTAGCACGATGAGGCCGTTTTCAGATATCACTGCAAATCAAATCATCCCAAAGGCTTTGAGGTCTGGAATTTTTTTTCTTATTTGGTGGTGGTGGTGGTAGTGTGTGTGTGTGTGTGTGTGTGTGTGTGTGTGTGTGCGTTTGTATGTTTGCGTACTTGTATTATGTTAATAGATGATGTGTGTGGTGGGAATGGTTGCATGTGTGTGTGTGTATGTACAATGTGCACTGTCAACTGTGCTTTTTGTTCTCAGTAGCAACATTACTGTGTTGTATGACTGTGACCACCTCTAATAATCGGTGTGTGTGTGTGTGTTGGTGGAGAGGTGTGTGCGAGTGTTGGGGACGTTGCGGCGTGAAGTGTAACACAAGACGTTAAATAAATAATTAAATCCAATAAAAAACTGAATTCTAATGGCTATACTTCGCCGGCTCTCACACCTCTCTCCCTATCTCGTCTCCTGAAGAACACCTCTCGTATCACTCTACCCACTAAATGCCCCTCCTCCTCCTCCTTCTCCCTCGTCTGGCTATCCTCTCCCCTTCAATTTAAAAGCATCCTTCTCCCTAAAGATTGCCTCTGTTTCGCCCACAGCCATGCACGGCTCCCTGAGACTCCCATTCACTGGACCCAGGAGAGATGGCGGAAAGGAGAACAAAGAGAACCTGCGAAATACAAAACTTAAAGAGCCGCACTTTGATAGTCTGGTGATACCTTGTGGAGGAGCTCAGCTCAGAACCCTGGGAGACGCCAGGCGGGGAAAAAAAGAGAAGGAAAAGGGGAGGAGAGGAGAGAAGGTAGAAAGTGGCTGGGAGAGGTCTGAGTGCCGGGGAGCTCGGCGGCTCGACTACTAAGAGCGAGAGAAGTGGGCCACAGAACCGCCAACTGGCTTGATTGGCTTAGCCTAGCCATCAGGCTAACGGCGGCTCTATTGATGACTGCATCCCAATGAGGTGCAGCTCCTGAGAAGAAGGTGCTTTGAAAATAAAAAATAGTCCAGAGCCACAAGGAAGACGGTGCTCCTCACTTGTGGTTAATGGTGATTTATTCAGATAAGGCCCACAGCTGGAGCTAACCACACTAGGGTTGTTTTTGAAGTGGAAAACACATACTTTAGGCTGAGATGAGCAGACAATGACATTTCCCTCCATTATACAATAAGGCATCTAGTTGATTTTGTAGTATTGTAAAAGAGCCATATGGCTGGAGTCTGAGTGTAAGCCATTAGGCCCAGGCAATTATTCTCTTAATTGAGCCATATTAAAAGCACTTTCTATATCTTAAATGCTTCATTACGATTCCCAGTAGAAAGCTAATGGTCCTCCTTTGAACGGATCTGCGATTTTCTCTATTAGATTGTGGCAGGGACCGTGACTCCACCGAGATTAAGGTGCTTCTCGCGAGGCAAAGTCATGCACACACATAACTTATTTTGTGTGTGTGTGTGTGTGTGTGACTTTAAAAGCACCTTGACCTTATTCTAAGCAATAGTCCACTGAGGACAGCTAACAAGCTTGAAGACACCCCCCTCCCCAACCCGCCATATTCATTTTCAATCTCTGCACAAGTAACATGTGGCTGTATAGACAGCTGACGCCTGCACCACCCCAAGTACTGTACACCATGCTATTATTAAATTTGCCTCTCAATCCCCTCTTAGGGTTGGGCATAATTAATGGACCTGTTTGAGCTAGCAAAGCCCCAGTCATCTGGGGTTGCGCTGGTGATAGTATCCCCCGGACCACCACCCCTTGCCACGCCTCGTCCCCACCGGGCTTGCTTCCTGCCTCAGCCCTGGGCAGTCCCTGGGTCTCTGCTCCCGCCGACCCAGTGGAGCGGGCCAGCGAGACCCAAATGCAGTAAGCAAAGCACGATTGGCAGGGGTGTGTGTGGTGTGTGTGTGTGTGTGTTGGGGTGGGGGTGGGGGGGGTTAGTGCGTGGGGGGGGGGGGGGAGGGGTGGGGGGGGGGGGGGGGGGGGGGGAATCAAGGGATCTGTTGCAGCTGACCCAGGCTCCCTCCAGCGGCTTCAAATGTGTTCATTACTGCCTATTTGCATTTCATCACCCTGTTAGCACTTAGCGGCACCCTGTTAGCGGGCATGGCTAGCCTGTTATTGGCTTGTTATTCTATATTAGGCTGGGGGTGGAGGATTATGTGTGGAAAGGGTGGGGCTGGGTGGAGTGTTGTGCTGTGTTGATGTGAAAGGGGAGTGGAGTGGTGGGGGGGGGGGGGGTGGGAGTGATTCTCTCCCCGTCTCCAGACCAGAAAGCGCTGGGAAGAAAAGACTCCTGGCTTGGATTAGATTAAAGAGAAGGAATTCAAATCAATATCTAATAAAGTGCGCTTGTGACTCAGAGACGCCAGCGCTGCCACTGCTGCTGAGTGGGGTCTCAGCTGGCTTGCTGCATGGCTTATCCTTGTGTGTCCCCTCCATCTCAGTGTACACACACACACACATGGAAACTCACACATGCACACACAGACACACACACACAAACACAGTGACACAGACAAGTGTCAACACAGACATGCAGAAATACAGAAAAACACAAACACATCCGTACATAAATACTATACATACATACATAAACTTACACACACACAAATCAACACATGAATTAGGGTACATAGAAACACAATTACATGCATAAATTCACACACACACACACACACGCACACACATACACACATGAGGAGGCAATTCGCACATACAGTACAAACACATAGTCTTCCACAAAGAGCTCTACTGACACAGAGATCCAAAGCACAGTTATACAAACTCACACAGTCACTCTCACACACGCAGAGACCCTTCAAACAGACAGACAGTCATGTCACAGCAAGGTTAACGCATCAGGAGTGGACACGAGAGGTGCTGACAGTGTTACCATACATGTTGGCCCAAGCGCCCTCGCTCAACATGGCATATCTGGCAATGGGGAGAGCACACTGGTAGGATGTGTGACACACACACACACACACACACACACACACACACACACACACACACATGTCCTGTCCAGCACCCACACACACTTATTGGGACACACAATCAAACACACACAGACATGCATAAATACGGACATGCATGCATCTTCAAACACACACACACAATCACACAGACTTGATGGAAGCAGTCAGATCTAACAGGAACCAAACACTGAATGTAGTAGACATCCCAGTTTGTTTGTGTATTTGATAAGATTGGAGACTAAAAGGATTGTAGTGTGTGTGTGTGTGTGTGTGTGTTTGTGTTGTGTGAGTGGGTATATAAGAACACAAAGGCTGTTAATCAAATAACATTCTCTGCACCGAGTTACTGAGTTTTGCAGAAACATTTCACAGAATCCCACTTTGTAAGCAAAGTTAAACTGTGTAGCGAAATCAAAAAAGTACATTGCTTATGGGTTAGAATTCTGGCAAAGCTCAAACAGCCTGTAGTCTTACTGTAAGATATTGTTTTTTGTTTCAGAAGTAAAATCAGACATAGTGCTCAAGGAAACTGGGTCAGGTTATGCAAAGGCAGTGCTAAGGCAGACTGGTTTGCGTGCATGTTGTGCTAGCTAAGAGTCTGTCTTTAACAGGTATATTATTAGTGCGTATTAATGGGACTAAAAACATAAACTCTCTCTCTCTCTCTCTCACTTACACACACAGAAACACACACATGCAGAAACACACACATGCTTTCTCTCACACACACATGCATAGACACACCAACATAATGTTTTTTTTCTCTTTCACAGAAACACATTTCACATTCTTTCTCTCACAATCACACCTACAACACACTGCCCTCAACACACAGGTTTCCTCTCTCTCTCTCTCTCTCTCTTTCTTGTGTGTCTGCCCTCTCCTGGTAGGCTGTGCTGCACCCACAGTCACACACACCCACACACACACACACACACCACCTCTCTGCGGTCTAGTCTCACCTACTCTCAAGGTTACACACTTGTTCTGACCACTTTCAGCCCAATCTGACAAATAGATACACTATGGGCTGTGTATTGTAAACAAACACTGTCACATGGGTGTTAGGAAATAAATACTGGTTTAATCACAAATGAAAAAATATTTATAATGCAATGGTTTCTAGAGCAACCCTGCTGTCATTGTTTAACCATAGTTTTGCCGTTCTTACTTTTCCTTACAATTAACAAATAATTGGTACTTGGAATGGATATGATTTAAAAAAAAAAAAAGTATTAAAAGCCCGTTTTTATCACTTTAAAATTACACTCTGCTTAACCCAAGCCATTTATAGGCCTTAATGTGTAACGGCGGTTTATTTCCAGTGAAACAGACTATTATACCTCCATAGGTAATTAAAGATGGCTGCCATTTATTTAACCTAATAGCATTTCATAACAGTAAATGAATGATTGGATTAGAAAAGGCAAAATAATGGGAATTATTTAGCAGTGAAAGATGCCCTTGTTGTCTTGACTGACAGCGTTATTCCAATCTCATTAGTAACTGAAAATTGACTGCCAGTGATAAGCCGCCATACATGTGCAATATTAGCAGTTAATTGCAGTGGCTAGGGTGTTGTTTTTTTCCCTCCATGCCTGCTATTGGTTAGCCACATTGGCATCTTTGTGACAAAAAGGCCTTTTGAGTGACAGCGAGGCGAAGGCGGACGGGCGTCCCAGGAGTCTTTTTGGGGGTCTCCCACAGCCCCTAGGCTCAGGAGCAGGTGCTTGCCCGAGAGGCGAGAGAGAGACGGCCACAGAAAAGCAGAGGTGAGATGAGCTGTTGGTGTGTTGTGGCTATCGATGTGTAAAGTGTGTGCGGATGTGTTTTGTGGATGTTTGTGCTTGTTTGTTTGTGGGTGTTTGTGTGTGTATGTGGTGTGTTTTGCATGTATTGTGGCAGTGTTTGTGGGAGTAGGAGAGTGTGTGTGTGTGGGTGTGTGTGTGTGTGGTATGTTTTGCATGTATTGTGGCAGTCTTTGTGGAAGTACTGTAGGAGTGTGTGTTTGTTTGTGTGTGTGTGTGTGTGTGTGCTTTGGCTATTTGTGTGTGTGTGTGTGTGTGTCTTTTGGGGGATGTGAGAGAGGGAGAGTGATAGAGAGGGCGAAGGACTATATTTACATTTAAGAGTAAATGTTTATTTGACTTGTGCACATACAGAGGCCCCAGTCGCACTACACACCTCTCCGCAACCCCCCCCCCCCGGTCACTCCAGCACCGGCTTCTGACATCACCAGATCTTGTGTTTGTGTTTACATGTCAGTCTCCTGTGTGTGTGTGTGTGTGTGTGTGTGTGTGTGTGTTTGTGTGTGTGTATTCCC
This sequence comes from Limnothrissa miodon, assembly GCA_017657215.1. Lineage (NCBI taxonomy): Eukaryota > Metazoa > Chordata > Actinopteri > Clupeiformes > Clupeidae > Limnothrissa > Limnothrissa miodon. The sequence goes on along the minus strand of JAGFZM010000126.1, from coordinate 1,258,159 downwards.
TTGGGCCTGCCGGGTAAGCCTGCCTGGCTGCTGCTCATCATGGTATGTGTGTCTGGGGGCATGGCTTTGGGCAGGGCTTCCACTGTGGAGGCCGCTGGGACCACTGGAGGACTCGCACCACTCAGGGAGACAAAATGGCTGGAGGAAAGAGTCCACACGTGCACACACACACACACACTCACACAGAGTCCTTTTCTTTTCACTCCCCTTTTTTCTCTTGCTCAAAAAAGAGCATATATTTAGCTTTCTGTCTGTAACCCCCCCACCCCTGCACCATCACCACCAGCAGCTCACCCACCCACCACCCCCACCTTTTAATGAATCAAAATGAAGAGGGTGAATACATCCCACAATAGCCAGTTTCACAAGGTATTGGCTTTCAAGGGACGTAGAGGAGGAGGAGGAAGAGGATGTCAACTGTCAACACGTTGTCATCGGCTCTAGTGCAGGGTCATGTGACATGAGCGGTGTCACACTGCCAGTGACTTCCTGCCGGAAGGTTCAGAAAATGCCGGAAGAATCTTGCTAATCAGCTCCAAGCCTATTTTTTTTTCAGTGTGACCCCCTCTGCACAGTGAACCTAAAATGCCTCACATACCGGTGAACTGGGCCAGTGACAGACATGTCCCTGTGGATGATATAATAATCATTTATATCTTTCTCACACATATGCCATTGGCTTTAGTCAACATAATTAGATAGGGGTTTCTGACAAATGTCTTTTCTTTTTGGTAGCGTGTGTGTGTGTGTGTGTGTGTGTGTGTGTGTGTGTGTGTGGCACTGTCTATTCCCTAGTCACCTACCTTCTTGGGTACCCCGGTGCATATTCTGCCATTGATCTTTTGCACATATTCCCACTCATTATCTCTTTGCCAGCAAGTCAGACCACTGTGCACTCAGTCCCTGCTTAAACATGCTGTCGCCATTCAAGCTGATCTTTTTGTGTGTGTGTGTGTGTTTGTTTTTTCTTTTAATATTTTTGTCCTTTAAAATTACAAATGTGCCTGTCATATTTAATTTTTAAAAATCATGTCAAAATTCAGACATCTTCTCAATATTCTTTACTCACTCGCCAATCCGTTCTCTTTAGGAGATCACGGTTACTAATGTCGTCCAGGTTAAGGCCAAGGGAGGTGACCTTTGCTGAACTTGAGGAGTGTATTAATCTGTGATGGGCCATTTAAACAGTCACTAACTCCTAGAGCTATAATTTGCCAGCAGCAGGAAGCTACTGCTAGTGACTATCCTTCCCCCTATTGCCCATCAGTAGTCCCCCATCTCTCCCACTGCACAATATTGACTTTTGCCTTGTTACATAACACACAATGATCAACAAGCCCCAAGTCGAATCTGATATAGATCACCACTGGTCAGATGGCTATCATTACGCAAATATTTTGACACTAAACCCTACCAGAAGGAGAAGGGGGGGGAGCTTTACAAAAAGATAGTGTGAACCTGGAGTCAAGAAAAGCTCAGGGGGCGATTTCTGGTAATTTAGTAAATTGCGGCACTTAGAAATTGTTGAATGAAGCCTTTTGTCAGGGCGCATAACGCTCAGCAGGATAAGAGACTGTTGTCGATACTAATGGTGTGGTTGTACAAACAGGGTAATATGATGGGTTAATGAGGTTGGCATGATTTTCAGCTAACCGTGTTTACAAAAGGATCAGTCGGAGGGTCCTAGGGGGGTTTCATCATAATAATCTGGGATCAGTCAAAAATCCTAAGCATTTACTAGGGCAACTGTAGAGGGGACGCCAGCCACTGATCACAAAGCTGTGCATTTTACGAGCTCCGGCTGAGAGGATCTTTCTCAGTAAGTGCCTGGGAAGGGTGGAGGGGGAGAGAAAACAAATGAACTAATGCAAACAAAAAAGGCCCGAATTCTTATGTCAACATTTCATTTTGAGTCCTCTGAAACTTCTGATGCAATTTCAAAGAAAAAAAAAAAGAAAAAAAGAACACTTCAAACGGCACGTAATTGCTCTGACAGGAAATTGCTTTTTCTTGTGCGGAGTATCTCACGCATGCGTTTGGATCCATGTAGGCATCACTATGGAATGTCACAGGCAGGCAATTGTCTTGTCATCCAATCCCTTCTCGCAGAACTTTCTCAATTGTTTCCCCCATCGGAACACTTCTGTCCCTGACTGCAGCCGCCTCTAGACCTTTTTTGTCTTTTGTCTTAACGTGAGCGCTTCAAAGAGCGGAGACATTTGCGGCCCACCCTCAGCATGACTAACCGTCTATTCTCTCTGCGGCTTGCCACCTCACAAGGACAATGGCCCCGCCGAGTCACGCCACTGATGTCAACCTGATAAGGTTACAGAGTAGCTACACACTAGCGACCACAGCCCCAAAACTCGTTTTTTTTTTTTTATTATTCCCTCATGAGCTCACTTGGCTGTTCATGCACTCATTCGTTCACCCGTTCTTTCCCGTGATCCAGCGGTGCTGCTGATCTTGTCTAATGAGGAACACATTGGCCTGAGGAGGCCTGCCCTGCTTCCCACATGTGTGTCAGGTGTCAAGGCCACAGCCTTTGGCTTATAGAGCTCTCTCTTTCCTCTTTTCTCTCTCTCTCTAGTGTATCATTCTCTCTATACCTCTTTCTCTCAGGTTTTAGTGTGTACAGTTAGTATCACTCTTCCAAGTATCAAGTCTTTGTTTCTTTCTCTCTCTCTTTCTCTGTCATTCTAGCTATCTCTCTTTCTGTCCCTCTTTCTGTGTCTCAAGGTTGAGTGTGAAAACTAAAAAGTTAGACTAGACTAACACTCTCCTTGTCTTTTTTCTTTACTCTCTCTCTGTCTCTCTCTCTCTCTCTCTCTCCCTGTCTCTGTCTCTCCCTCTCTTCCCGTCTGTCTCTCAAAGACAAGGCTGTGAACACTCACTCAGTCATTAGCACAGCGTATGTTTTCTTCTTCCCCTCTGTCAGTCGCAGACATGAATGAAAAAATGAAGGAGAAGGAGAAGAAGAAGGGATGTTGTCGAGTGCTGCCAGGTCAGTGAGATGGAACAGAGGAAGGACAGTGTGTGTGCGTGTGTGTGTGTGTGTGTGTCTGTGTGTGTACGTACTTGCATGTGTGCGTGTGTGTGTGTGCGTGTGTCACTCTGCATGGCAGCCACAGCGTGTCTCGTCCATGTGTTTGCCGGCTCAGAGGGAGAGACAGCGTACAGCCTCATTAGGACACTCCACAGACCTAATTTAATACTGAGTGTGCAAGTGGGGGGGGGGGGGGTGGGTCGGATAAAGAGCTCAAGCGGCACACTGATGATCAAAAGCTGAGCGGGCGTAACGACGGGCGGTGGACTGGAGGTGACTGGACCAAGGCGTCTCCTCTCCTCTCCCCCATCCACCATCACTCCTTTCCTCTCCTCTCTTTTCCTTGCCCCTCCTTTTCTCCTCTCCTCTCGTCTCCAGTTTGCTCTCATCAGTGTCAACGGATGCCTGACAGGACTGAGCATCACCCAGAAGACGCAAGGCCTTTCTCCCACCCTTTCTCTCATGTCCTTCAACACCCCATAACGCAACCTACCCCCCCCCCCCCCACCTCCACACACACACACACACACATAGCCCCCATCTGTCTCCTAGGCCCATCTTACAGCCTCATTAGGACACTCCACAGACCTAATTTAATACTGAGTGTGCAAGTGTGTTGTTTGCATGCTGTTTGTCAGCTGGCATACATTTTGGTGAACCGTGCTGAATGCGCTGAAACCTGGGAGATAAAAGTGCATCCATGCTATGAGGATTTGTTTTTGTTACATTGTTAACACATGCAGTAGCGGCTGCTGCAATTCACAGCTAGTAGCGCTTCATTATGGCATCCAAAGGCATAATTGGGAGGTGGGGGTGGGTGGGGGGTGAGTTACCAAGATCCCAAGTGGAAGAGGAGGGCCCTTAAGGTGTAAGGTGTCTTTATTATTATATTATCATTATTTTCCTTTAAATGTTAATATAATTTGAAGATTTCAAATGGAATGGGCAGAGGGCATTGTGCATAGGACTAAGAATTAAGTACTAGGAGCATACAGACTGGGGACACATGCTAATACATGGCTGGATAGAAGGGGAATGGATATCAGTGCGCATTTTGACAGGTGAAAGGGGTGTGGTGGGCTGAATGGTTATTCTGTCTGTCTGTCTGCCTTTCTACCTCAGTCTGCTAAAAGCTGAAAAGCAAACTCAATCAATGAATATCTTGATATTCACAACCCCCCCCCCCCCCCCCCCCCCACACACACACTCACATAGACATATACATGCAGACAGCGCAAAGCAAAATCCCTCAATTTGTGCTTCCCATCTTCCTTGTGAGTGTGGGCATGTGTGCATCTGAGTGTATGTGCATGGGGATATATCTCAGGCAACACGTGTCAATATTTGCAACAAATAATTGAGACACATGGCACTTAAAGATGCTCCACAAACGTCGGCGGCTGCTGCGCTGCCACTGTTTATCTCCGCGCATGTCGGATGCCCGACAGCGGCGCATCAGAGCCCCTTCATTAGATTTATGCGACGCTGTTTGCATACGAGCAACCTAATGGTGTTTGCATGCCTACGCTGAGCCGTATGCTAGGTGTTATTTTTCAGCCGGGGAGCGCGGTAATCCATCTTTACGGCCCTCCAAACTTCACATATGGAGGGCCTCGGTAATGACTTGCGGCTGTCAAGCATCTGGGCGAGGGGGGCTGCTGTGCTATCCAAAATTTCAGCGCCGTCCGAAGACCCCCCTTCGCTCCATTCAGCAACGCAACGCACACCACCCCACCCACACACACGCACACACAGACACACATTGCGCCCTCCCCAAACACACACACACACACACACACATGCACATACACACAAGAACAAATATCATCCAGTAATATATATTGTTAGGCAGCTCACCTAGACTCCATTGAGGTGGGGGGGGGGGGGGGTATAATTCCCAAGGGTTAAGGGCGGAAGGGAGAATCTGCCCGGGGCGGGGGGGGGGGGGGGAAGGGGGGTCGTTACAGGAAGGGAACAGGAGACCTATTCCACATTTTTTCCCATGATCCAACCTGTTTCCGTGTTTCCCACAATATCCCCGTCTGTCGCTATATCCCCTGTCCCTGCCTGTTATTAATTTAGGAGGAGGATGGGAGGATTTTTTTTTTCCTAAATGAAACAGTGTTGAATGTGGTTTAAAGTGTAAAATTGTTGAAAATGAAAAGATCATTGTGTTTTAGAAACAGAATTTCTCTTCAGTCAGTGAAGGGAAATCGCTCCATTAGGCCTCCTTATGCTTTTCTCTGGTGAGATCCATTTACTGAGGATATTCCCCTTCACTGAGGCTTTACCATAGACGGCAGCAGGGCCTCCCATTCAGGGCTGGGGAGTGGGTGGATGAATGGGCCGCATGCCTCTTCAGGTTAACCACAATGATTTGGTTTTCATTTAACCCTTCTAATGTATGGTAATCCGGGGATGTCAAGGGGCTTCTCTTGACGTTGTCTCATGGAGAGCAGCTGAGAGGGGGAAATAGACAAACGTTGCGCGGCGTTCCAACTGCAAGCGATGCGACTGACTGTTAACGTCAAAATTCAGTTGGATTGCTTTATTTTTTTAAATGGAATATCCGAACCGCATACAATGTTGTGCGGATCTATGCAACGTTTTAGCAGAACTCTCTTTACCACTCTGTCTGTTTCTAGTTCCGTTGCTCACGTCACATTGCATTTCTCAGCTAGATTGCATGAAGAATCTCTCTGTATAGAATATCATATTGATGCACCCAATGTAGACAGGCAACATTCAATGACAAGCCGACGCTCGCTTGCAGTTCGCTGGCAGCCAGAGCTGAGGCCTGCATGAAAAGGCACCCCTGGTACTTGACTGAATGCAAGAGCCATTGAAAACAATGGGACATTGTGGCTATCCGCCTGTTGTTTTATCATCCATTCACTGGTCCACTCATTCTCTCTCTCTCTCACTCTCTCCCTCTCCTTCTGATGCTCTCTATCACTTCTTCTTCTTCTTCTTTTTCCCCTGCAGTTGCAAGCCTCAAACAGGACCCATAAGGCTAAAAAAGCTTTTTTTTTCTCTCCCTCTCTCTCTCTAACACACACACACACACACACACACACACACTCTCTCTCTCACTCTCTCTCTCCCTCTCTTTCTCTCTCTGGTTTTCTTCCCTCTGGTAGCAGGCCTCAAACAGGGCCCATAAGGGTGAAAAGGTAGAGTGCGGAGTGGAAAGTGATGAATATTTAGGGTCCATTGAAATGAAAATCCCAGTGGCCCCTAGAGACCAGGGCTTAAAAGCCATTGCCTTAGGGAGCTCCATCTGTTTGTGCCTTTCTCTCTCTCTCTCTCTCTCTCTCACACACACACACACAAACACACACATACGCACACACACTCCTTAAAAAAAAAGAAAGAAAAGAAAACTTCTCAGACAGACCCCTACAGTATGTGTGGAATACTTTGTTAAAGAGCATACATTCAGGCAGATATTGACTGTGTGTGTGTGTGTGTGTGTCTGTGTCACTGATACAAAATCTCACCTGAAACATCTATTAGCATTGTTGATTTTGTGTTGTTTTGTGCTGCTCAATAAAACCACCAAGCCTGCAAACAGAGGCTGTAGATACACTCCTAAATGTACAAGAACACACTCAGGACCAGATACACACATACACACACATGCAGAAAGGTGTAGTGACACCTTCATTGTCACCCCCTTACTTGACATACATTCTTACTGACACACACACACACACACACACACACACACACACAAACATTCATTCTGTATACAGACATTCTCCCTGTCTTACAGATACAAATATTCACACCTTTGTCCCTGTGTGTGACTATGTGTGAGCACATGTACAGACATCGGCGTAAGCAGACATATTTGAATTCCTAGTGGAATGTGTTTTGTCAATGCATAATATTTTATAATTTTTTTTAGTATGTGCCTCTTGGAATCAGAACCAGAATCAGTAGGCTGATACATACATACATACATACATACATACATACATACATGCAAGAAACAAACATATACTCTGTGTGCACTGTGTATGTGTTTTTTTTGTATATGTTAGTGTAGATGTCATGTTTACTAGATGTCTGCGTATTTGTCTGTTCTGCCTTAGTGTATGTGCATGTGTTTGTGTGTGTGTGTGTGTGTGAGTAGAACATGTGCGCATGTGCATGTGTGTTAGTGTATGTGTGTGTTTGAGTGAATTACTGAAAAGTAAGTGTTGACTGAGTGTGTGTGTGTGTATGTGTGTGTGTGTGTGTGTGTGAGTAGATTACTGAGCAGTGATCGACTGTGTGTGTGTGTGTGTGTGTGTGTGTGTGTGTGTGTGTGTGTGCATGTGTGTGTGTGTGTAAGTGTGAAAGAGAGTGAGAGACTTTCAGGAGGTCTGTCCGTGTCTTCCTGGCTGAGCCGAGCTGGGCTTGACAGAGTCAGCCCACAAATCAGGAGTAAATAGGGACCCGGGGGCATGGCTGCTTCAGTGAGGGGGAAGTGGAACATATTCACTTAGAACAAATCACCCTCAATCTGGCTAGAGAGAGGACCTCCACCACCACCACCACCACCAGTGCCACCACCCTCTACACCACACACACACACACACACACACTTGAACACATGTGTACATGTATTCACTTTGAACAAATCACCCTTAATCTGGACTGCCACAACCAGTACAACCACCTCTCTCTCTTTCTCTCTCTTCCTCTCCCTGTCAGTCACACATGAACAGCCACACATCCACACACACACACACACACACACACACTCAAAGGTGAATAGAAACATACAAACACACCCAAACACAGTACACACGGCGTGCTCATGTGTATTCTTCGGCAGAGCGGCCTCCATTGCTCCTCTCTAACTGTGGGAAGGAGAGAGAGGATGTGAGAAAGCAAAGGGACGAGGCTTCTTTTGTCTGTGCGCACCTCATGTAGAGAATACCTCGTGGAGGAGGAAGATGAGGAGGAAGAAGATGCTGATAATGGTCATGGCGATGATAGTGACAATGGCATTGGTACTGGTCATAATTTGGTCATAGGCTCACCTATTTATACGTGTTGCAGTGTTAATACAACAGTTATACAGCAGAGTAAAGTTTGAGTAAAGTTTGCTATGACTGTAAGCAGTTTGGTGATTAAGTTGTTTTTAAGGTGTATGTTGATTTTAAGTTGTTTTTAAGGTGCGAAAGGGATGCTGTGCTGAGTCCCTTTATGCCACAGCATATAAATAGCATTTGTGGGTGCGCACACAGGTTGGTCCTGTCCCTGGACGCTTGTTTTTGTGTGTAGTGGTGGGACGCATTGAACAGGAGCCGAGAGCTAGATTATACAAACGCCAGCGCGTCGGGCATCAGCTACCCTGTGCAGAGTTCCACCTCATATAGCGTGCTAGCGTGCCAAAGTGAACATCCTCTGCGGATCCCCTATTCTCTGCAAAAAAAAGAATGGGAGGTCATTTTATCGACATAAAATGCTTTTTACATAGACGGGGCCAGTGGTGTGGAAGCGTCTAGGCTTCCCTTCCACACCAGTGGGCACACTTCTACTCTACTCTCCCCTTCAATGGCCTAACTGTAATGCTCTGTGTGTGTGTGTGTGTGT
>JAGFZM010000126.1:1228425-1249514 GCA_017657215.1 Limnothrissa miodon | reverse complement strand
ACACACAGGGCCCGCTGTGAGGAAGGAGATGGAGTGTGTCCGAGCCTATCCTCTCCTAATGCTGCCTTAGTAGGGGACCCTCAGCTGGGCTCGGGAGCCATGCTTATCCAGCAGTCGCCCAGCTTGATGAATGAAGGGCCATCAGTAGTGGTGACACACACACACACACACACACCTACACACACACACACACTTGCTTTGAAAACACACACACACAGCAGCAGGCATCCAAAACACAGCTACCCTGAATTGCCTGGGATAAAAAGGAGGAAAAGAGTTTCAGACTGAGCTATTGCGGAACCTTAACTAAAAATGCCTGTCTTTTTGGGCTTTTTTCCAGAAACAAAGAGAATGTCAATTAGACTTGGAAAAAAGTGGTCAGGGTCTTCTGGTCCCTGATGTTGATATGATATATTCCAGAGCCTCCACTATCATTATAAACAGCTCTGCAAACCACACCCGACATTTAGATCGCAACTAGCGACGAGAACGGAAAAAGGTGTTGGTTTTGTTTTTATGATGTGCATTTCCTTGGCCCAGTCACAAGTACATGCAGCAAAGTTACCAAAAAAAGGAGGAAATATCGGGTGTTCTTTGTTTATTTTTATTACAGCCAGCACACGCAGTAGTTTTAATCCTGGATTGGAGAACAAATCTAACACCTTTGTTTTATTGCCACACAGGAAAAGAAAAACCAAGACGAGATGTCTGAAAGGCATTCTGTGATTGCACACACACACACCGCTCGCTCTGTGTTCCCTCATCCCACACGTCTCCCAAGATGCGAGTACGGCGAGTAAGTTCTAGCAACCGCCTCCACTGCAAAAAAAAGGAATCTTTAATAGAAATGATGAGTGCTTGTTGTTTTTACCTTGTTGTTTGACTCGGTTCTGAGGCTGGCCGCCATCTTGGAGCGGCTTTCCTCCTCGCGTTTCAGCCCTTAAACAAAAGGTCATCCGAGGTCACTGCCACTCGGCATCAAATCTGTGTCATCGCCAGTGCCCCTGCACATTCCTGACAACCTTACTGCTTCCCCCATCTGCACACTCTCTCTTCCTCTCTCTCTCTCTCTCTCTCACTCAACCTCTCCCGCTCCACTCAGATCAGAAGTGTCGGATTTTGACACCAGCCGCAGGAGAAGTGACCCATGAAGTAATTATGGGTAGAATCCCTTCGCCACCCCTCTGCCCCCACCTTCTACACACTCAGCACAGCTCCTCTCCCCTCTTTCCCCCCCGCTAAACTCCATCCCACAACCAGCAACCCCCCACCCACAACACGCGCACACACACTCACACGGGCTCAACCCCCTGTTCGTGTGCAGAGCAGGATCAAATAAAAGCCAGTTGTGTTTACTTCCTGATCCATCTAATTTCTGTAACGAGGTCCGCCGCGGCACCCTCATCTCCTTAGCGCTGCCTAAGCCGACTGCAGCGGCTGGCTGGATGGAGAGGCCTCCGGGCCCCCAGGGGCCTCCTCGCTGCGCCAACGCTAATGCCACCCTCTCTCTCTCTCTTTTCCTCTCTTTTGCTCCCTTCCTCACCACTGCTACACCTAACCGGATTATCTTTCCACCCCTCTCCCCCCCCCTCCACTTCTCTCTCTCTCTCTCTATCTATCTCCACTCTGGGCTTTTTCTCTCGTCTTCTCAACCACAGAAGAAGAGAGAGAGAGAGAGAGAGAGAGAGAGAGAGAGAGAGAAAACACAGGTGGAGGCCTCTCAAATCACAAACATTACTGAGTGTGCGAGATGCAACTTTGGACCTAATGCATCATCAAAAAAAAAGTGCAAGAGGTTTGGGTAGGGAAAAAAATCTGCACAGGAGGGGGAAAATAATATCATGGTCCTACAATACAAGATGAAGGAGCACATTTATGGAAGAGGGGGGGGGGGGGGGGGGGGGGGGGGGTAAATAAATACATTTATAACCTCAAAGTGTGAGGCTCGAGCACTGATCCCATTCACATGTTGGCATACAAAGTACTTACCCGCGTTTGAAAATACTGCCCTCCAGTGCGGAACGTATAGGGCTGATGGTTGATGTATTATGCAACAAAGCAGTTTGCCGGCTGTGGAAAAACAGGATATTTAGGAAGGAGAAGTGTCCATTTACTACAGGAATGTTTGGTCTGCGTGTAGACTGTGTAGGTCGAAATCAAAGTGCATCTCAAGAATTCTCTCTTCATGTTAGGCGTGTTCAGCAATGAAACAATACTTTAATTGATCGTTAGAACACATGTGATTCTATGATATCCTGTTGGAGCGCTCAAATTTGTGAGAAGAGCTAAGCAAGAATTCTCTGTGTAGTTCTGCCATCAGTGTTAGAGAAGAAAAGGAATATTAGAGGATGATAGGAAGGCGATAAAACAAGTTTACCAGCGGCTTCATAACGAAGCTGTTTTTTGTTTTGTTTTTCTGTGGCTAACAGAGCGCTCTCCGTACTTTTATCTAATTATTATTTGAGAATTATACATTATAAGTTGTTCCCTAAGAACAACAATAGCAGTCTTTGTATTTGAAAAAGGGCCATGAACTGTGATCGATACTGTGATAAACTCTCGCCACTTTTGTAAGCCAAAGAGTAACCTGGCAACTGATCACGATGTTATCTCCAGCAGTTTCAGCCGCGCCAGAGTTGGTTTGGGCCAGAAGAGGCCTGGCAGTCCTGGCACAGTGAACGCAGCAGGCCCTTGGTCTGGCCACATCTTGTTTAACCAAATTGATCCCCAATTATTGTAAATTAACTTTAAAGTGCCGTCTGTCTCAGGAAGCATTTAACCAATTTACTTACAGGGTTGACATAAGGGAACATAATTAACTGTCATGCGTCAATATAGTTTAATGGCATTATTGGATTTTTGACAAATTAAAAAGCTCATCGTTTCACCAGCGGATGGAATAACAACATGTTAGCGGGGTACCTGCAGCGAATTAGAAGTGAGGAGCACTGTGTGTGTTTGTGTGTGTGTGTTGTCCGTGGGCCCGAGGGGTAAATGACCCACATATTAGAGGGATGCGCATCTCTCCGCTTCCTTCTCCAGTCAGCTGCGGGCAGAAATGTCATCTTGGGCTGGCTAATGTCCTGCCACGTCCTCAGTGGAACAAAGACATTCTGAAATTACAGTACATGACGGCAACAAGACTAAACAGAGAGAAAAAAAGACTTGTACAATTGTCATTTTGTTCATGTATAACCATTGCCACCGCCGTCACACATTTTCCCTTTCTTAGGTCTTTCCATTTGAACGAAAATTAGTCACAATTATTTTTGCATTTTAATGATGCACCAGAACATTTTAAAGTGCTCGTGAAAGCCTTTGAAAAATGTTTAATACCAGCTCTCAAGACTTGCTCGGGGGGAGGAATAGAAGGCCTTTCGATGCGGTGCGTTCATCCTGTAACGTGAACCGACACTCAGCGCTCGAACGACGGCTTCCCAGCCTCACTGCTTTCCCTCAAGGAAAAGTCTTCAGTGTCCGGCACTGAAGGGGAATCTCCACATTTTCCAGGGCCATCTCAGCCGGGGCGGGATGGAGAACTTGAGCCCCAAAAATGTGGGCCCGGCGGAGCAGATGAGGCACGAAGAAAAAGAGGGGTTTTTGGTTTCCCTTTACCTCACTAATGTCATATAGCTGGGTGACATAACGGCTGATTTATATGGCTATTTCAAATGTCATTGCTTGCGGTGCTAGGAGCGGACAGGAGGGAGAAAGGGGTTGGTGACAGCTCACTGGGTGTGAGATGGCGTGTCATTCTCAGCCTGACGAGGCCGTCTGTCCTCCTTCGCTACCTCTGAGACCAGGTGAAAATATGTTTTAATGTCAACTCCGGGCTTTGTGATTGATAAAAGTGATTTAACCCCCCCCACACACACACACACACACATACACACACACATACACACACATACACACACTGTACATACAGAAATACACATTCACAAAAGTAAGCTAGGGAATTGGGAATTCTTCTAACAAAGAAACAACCAACAAAAGATTTTCTTTGACATTCAAATCTGTCAGTTTTATAACTGCGTCACTTGGCTTGACTGTGACTGTGAGCAGACAGCTGTCACTCAAACATCAATAAGTTCTGGTCACAAAGCATGACCTTTGCGTTTTTTTCTTTTTTTTACAACCAAGTCACATTCTTAGAGTTACAGAACTTGTCAAATCCAGTGTTATTGCCGTAACATGTCAGGAATGAACAGCTTCAGTGATTAGTTTGGGTTGTTTTTGTGCTTGGACTGGTCATACATAGATTAGCTACAATTCATGGCATGAAACACTTGTGATCGTGCACTGCAACAGTCATGCAGATGAGAGAGCAGAATTCCTATTTTACTAAGCTGATCAAGTTTCGTAAGTTAGAAGTTAGCAACCTTTTCATCGTTTTCCACTTAGTTGTGCAAGCAAGGAGGCACACTGTAGGCCAACCCTCAGCATACCTTCCGTACACAGATCTCTGGCACCAAGGCACTGTAGAGTCCCCCAGTAGCACCAATAGACCAAGCACCCCTGGGAATCCAAAACCACACTCAACGCCTTCCTGCTCATTCCTGCTGTCAGTAAGCTTGGCTCTGAAGAAAAATTTGCACCACCTGCCTGCAGATTAAAAGGCAGAAATGATATTTTTTCTTTCTTATATATAACTTATATATCTTATATATATCTTATATATCTTATGATAATTACTCCTGACACCTCTATGGAGGCATAATGGATATTCTTAACCAAATACTTAACAGTGTATTTTTTTGGTCGCTCACTTTTCCTAAAGATGAACGAACAAAGGAGTGGGGGCCATGGGTTGTGGGAGAGAGAGGATGGTGGGGTGGAGAGGAGGTGAAGGTTAGGTGAGGGAGGTGCACAAAGGTATGAGAGCAATGTCCTCCGAGCTTCACACCTGTGTAGCCTAGAGGCCTCCAATCCGCAGAGAGAGAAAGAGAGGGAGCGTGTAAGTGTGTGTGTGTGAGAGAGAAAGAGAGAGAGAGAGAAAGAGAGAGCAAGACTTCTCCCCACATCATGCACTACAGTTGCTCTCTTTCACTGACAGATGACACCAAGTCATCCAAGAGTGATGGGGCCGTCGTTATTCTCACTAATTGCAAGCCAATAAATCTACTATTGAAAGCGTGTGATGTGAACCAGCTTTGAAGGGCTATCCCCATAACATAATATCGCATGTGACTCACAGGGTAATTGCACTGTCACGTGTGGTTTTGGGGAAAAAAACTGTGGGAAAATGTATGAGTGTGTGTCACTACACACACACACACACACACCCACACGCACACACACATAAGCCAGATGGATAGGATTGTTCTTTTAGATGATGATGGTATCAGTTATCGTGGGGAATCTGGAAGAAGCGCTTCTGTAAGAATCTGCGGAGTATTGTTGTTTAGTGTGTGAGTGCGAGTTTAGTGGGTGAGTTTTTAATGCTGTAATTGGCTCTCTCTAAAGGGCGTCACCAGAGCTGTCTCCGAGCTCTATCGTAATCGATTCTAGTGTCACTTACCTTGGTGTCATTACCAGGGAAATTCCAAAACGAAAGCTAATCCCGACCCTGTCAAACAAGCCTAAAAGTTTGTGTGTGTGTGTCAGTGTCTGTGTTTGGTGCACCTGTAAGAATGTTGCCAGCTCCCGTTGTCATTGTTGACAGCGAAACTGGACGCGGTATTACAAGTGCGCTGCGCATTAGCGGCTTGAGAAATCAGATACAAGTATCTTTTTTGTGTGTATGTGTGAGGAATGTGGTTTGGTGGTGAAAACCCCCTTGTCATGGATAGCCTCTTTAGTGAACACTGCCCTTTAAATCTCCCCTTGCCCACACACACACACACCACCCCGAGAAAAACATAACGCCGCGAGGTGAGCCGACCCTGGCAAGGTGTCGGATGGCCCCTGCAGACACAGTGTCCGTCCCTCGTCTATTGTACTTTGCTTAAGGTGTCAGGGATCCCCACCCCATCACCTCCACTATTCATTCATTCTTCGCCTCGCAACTAGCATCAGTGTCAGCCCACGCAGATTCCGCCTCCCCGTTTTTGGAGTTGAAAACCGGACTGGGGATCAGTTACACAGCAGCAGCATGTAAGGAGAGGAGGATGGAATAGGCTGTAGGTGTGTGTGTGTGTGTGTCTGTGTGTGTGTTTTTCTACTTACATTTTGTGGAACAGGATGGTGGGATGGTGTACTGTGAAAAGGGCCCCCACCGTTTGCCAGTCACTCTGAGTCACAGCACTGGCATGCGTGCGTGAGAACTTGTCCTCAGCCTCAAGTGGTGAAGCATCGTCCACTCGCGCGACCTGCCCAACATTGCACTCCCGAGCCACAGACTACAAGCTGAGGTGATGTACAGTATCTATTTGGTGATGTGTGTAGAAGGTGACGTAATGTACAGTATTTCCACATGGTCTCCTACATGGATACTTTGCACATGTATGAAATCATGCTCTGAACTTTTCAGCGGCTTCGATAAAGCCCGTCCTGCTTTTGTATCATCCCCCGTAATCATCCCAGATAACTTAGTGGCCCCCCATCATCAAAGGAATGAAATATAGATAGGATGGAACTGTGTCAAAAACAGCCCGGGGACGCCAGTGAGCCTGTAGAAGTGTCTCTCCCATCCTGTCCACAGCGCGTGGACACGCTTATTAGACTTTGAGGGGCCCCCAGTGTCCTCTCGGGCAGTCTGCTGCCCTTAACGTCCTCAAACACAGGGGCCTTTTATCACCCTTGTTTCCTCCTTTTCTCTCTCTCTCTCTCTCTCTTTCTCTCTCTCTCTTTTTTTTCAAAGCGAACAGAGCGATTAGGGAATCCTTGCCAGCTAATCACCCCAGACCGGGGCACTTCCGCCACTCTGATTACTGAGGAAATCATTAAGGGAGAAGAAAGTGCCTGGATCTTTCATGGTGACTGCTCTGGCTCTGGGGAGGTCAGTCGGGGGTGTGTTTGATAGGCCATTTAGTCTTCCTGCTCCCATTATTCCAGCATTTCCTCTATCTCGCTGTGCCGTGTCTCGCCGCAGAGCCTAATCATTCCCATACCGCCGGTCCCCGCTCTTCTCTCTCTCTCTCTCTCCTGCTCGCTCGCTCGCGTTCACAACAAGCTCACCGCCGCTAATTCAGACGCCAGCCACCGCCGCCGCTACAGTTACTACGACTAGCCTTGCCTCCACCTCCACCCAGCATCATCTGGAACCACCCGCACCATTGGAGCTGTCTTGTTTCTGCTGCATGCTCTTGGAGATGGCCTGAGATTAGTTGCAGAAGGTGTGTGTGTGTGTGTGTGTGTGTAAGGAGGTACTTTTTCTCGAAAAAAAAAAACAGACAGCCTGGTCCTTTTTTCTAGTGTCGGAGTTTATTCATTTGTGATGTATACGTATGTGATGTATGCGTGTGTATGTCTGTAATGTTCCCTCTGTGTGGTGCATGTGTAAGTACTGTGTGTATGCGTGTGTGTGGGGATCCTGTGTTGTCTGGGAAATTCTGGTGTCTCCCCCTGTTTCCCCCCTGATGGGGCGACAGTTCGCATGGCGGCCTCGTGGGTATTGTCACAGATGGCATTAATGAGGGGCTCCAAAGCGGGGGCGGCTCACGCTGGACTTGTGACATATGCTCACTCGCAAGACCATCAGAGGACGGCCCGGCCAGCCGACCGACCAATGCGCTAGACCCCCACCAACCCAACCCCGCTGCCCAAGCCCCGACAAAACACGCCATCCCGGGTGAGGGGGCGCACAGCAAACATATATGTGCACACACAGACGCACATAGACAGTCACCCATGGGCAAAGACAATCTGAACACACACCCACCCACACACATGTAAACAGCCACACAAAAACAAAGCCACGGTTATGAAAAGTGATTCCTTCTCATCTGCACACACACACACACACACACACACACATACACACACACACACACACACACAGTAAGTGGCACAGATATACATCATTAAATACATAAGTAAAAAGTGTTATATGTGACATGAGCACACGCACATGTATATACATGCACACCAAATGACAGCAATACTGTATAGTAAGCCCTTCCTCATCAGTCAGGCAATATCACACACACACACACACACAGACAGAGAGTGAAGGCCTGGCTTGTGTCATTGTGTCAGGCCTGCATACCACACTGGTGACCTAAGGGGTCAGGGCTCTGTGGCCCTTCCTCCACTCCTCTGAGAGCCACCACTCGGGGCCAGGCACAGCGATATTGTGACAAAACAAGTTACTTCCTCACATGCCACAAGTGCACAGGGAGCAGATATTATGAAGATGAACACGGAAAGGTGACAGAGCGCATCAGGGAGGCCTGACACACATACACCTAATGGGAAGAGAAGCTCCACAGGCCTCTGTGTCTGTGTGTGTGTCTGTGTGTGTCCATGAGGTTTTGTCAGAAGAAAGAGTGTATAAAAAGCAGTGCTTTTTTTTATTAAATAATGTGGATTTAGGCTCTTTTTTTCTGAAAAATCTAATAGTTTTTGGGTGCTGCTGGATGAATGAGTCATGTCATAGGAAAGTTATTTGAATTCAGCTCTTCCACTTTTTTCAGCGTGGCAGCGATCATTTTTCCATATTATCCCTGCTCTCTCCAACGTGAGTGTTTAGGGATGCTCGGTGCACTTGTAGCCCCAGCACTTAAATGGAGTCGGAGGTATTCACCGCTACACAATCGTCAGGGGAATTCTTTAAACCCGAGTCGCTAGCGCGAAACCCGAGCCACTCCGCAATGTGGTTCGCCGGACAGATGATCCTCCAGAGGGTCCCAAGCAGCAGATTCGTCTTCATCTCTGCTTGCGCACCGCCACATTCTTCCCAGGGCACGCAAAAATTCCACCTCAGCAGCTCTAAAGACACAAATTAGTGATAAAACATGACAAATTATGTCAAAAAGCATCCAGCAAAACCTGATCTACAGGGTAAAAACAAGTAACACCACTGCATGATCGTTCATTGTGGTGCTGGCATGCTCCATTACATGAGCGTGCTCTGAGCCTATAGTACAACTGTTGTCAAGTGATTAGCCATCGAATGGCTTTGAAAAAATATTGAATTAAGTGGACTAAATTACCCATGAGTGTGTTAATTATTAGGGAAATATTTCCAATGACAACATTTTGGGATGCTTCATTTTAACATGGGGCCCTGCTTGCCGAGAAGTCTAATCTAGACAAATAAGCGATTTCTCTCAACGAATTGAAATTTGAGATTAGACCACAGTCGGAGCTGTCTTTCCTTAATTAATCTAATTCTTCCCAACACAAATAGAACTCTGCTAATAGTGGCCAGTGCTCATCCAAACTCAATAAATTGGACAATTCAAAGCACATGGAAGAGTTGGGTGCCAAGCCCTCCCCACCCCCCACCCCCCTCGAAGTCTGTCATTTGTGTGTGATTAGTCATAGGTTTGCTCCTCAATTGAGGTACGAAAGCTCCTAATTTCACTACAAATGAAGCCAACGCAGGCTTAAGGCATTCGCATGTATTTGCCACTTTTGCCTGCCTGCTGTTAGGAGTAAAAAATATGCTTCATTAGTTGAATACATTTAGGGGAAGAAAAGCACAAATTACACTCGACACCGAGTTGAGATGAGGCCAGGTGAGTTAATTCCATTAAAGTGAATGTCATCCATTTGGTAGCTGTTTAAGAAGGCCACACACGCACACACACACTCACATACATACACACACATACAGTATGCACACCCGTACTTTGCTCTGTTCCAAAAGTGAACCCACCCACCGCGTTGTTTGAGGGGGCACTGCTTCCCATCTCTAAGTCTAAGGAAATGCTTTCCATTGAACGCGGGGGCCACGGTGCAGTGACTGTGACACTGTACAACCTGACCACCAAGTCACGAACAGACAAGATAGAAACAAGAAAATAAATACAAAAGGGCACATTTAAGGGATTTAAAGATAAAAAAAAAACTCAGGAACTTGCCCTTTAGGTTAATGGAGATTACGATAAGCAAGAGATCTACAGTAAGCTTGAGGTCTAAAATCATCCTCATTTTCTAACTTAGGGCATAATGCACACCATGTGAGGCTCTGGGCCTGTTGCACTGTAGCTAAGGCAGAAGAAAAGAGAATTAAGATATTTACATTTCCCAGGCTTACGTCCGGGGATAATCTGGTCTATCCCCAACAAAGCTTTTGTAGCTTAATACGCCAGCCCACTGCGTAATTAATAGCAGACATTTTGTTGCACTTTTCTCCTCTTTTTTTTGTTGCCTGCGCCGGAGAAGACTGGATGACCTCCACTGTTTGTCCTGTGCTTGTGCCCATTTAGCATGAGTAATGACTTGGCTCATTTTTTTCCCCTAATTTGACTGGTCCACTAAATCTCCAGCCGCTAAATTTAGTGAGAATATATGCTGATGCCTCCTTCATTCACTGTTTGTCCCTAATAGCTGAGATGATGCAATCCGATGCAAAATAAAATACGGGATGAACTGGTTTCAGCTTAACTTTGTCTGTTCTAAAACAAAAACAGCATCACACAAGTTTTCAGCATATTTTAGCTCAAATGGGTTCCACACTTGTTTAGAGGAGTCTCGCTAGGTCTTGTCACCCTAACATACTGCAGGGAAAACGAAAAAGGAATCTTGTTATGCTAATATCTACGTATGTAGGGTATGTTAGCATACTTTTAAAAGGACAGATCAAGGATGGAGCTGTATTAGTATTAATGCTGATATCTTCATTTACCATTTGTTGTGGGATGTCATCATGGTGACACTCTCTCTCTGTGTGTGTGTGTGTTTGTGTGTGTGTGTGTGTGTGTGTGTGTGTGTGTGTGTGCATAAGTGAAAAGGTCAGTGGGTATAGCTGTAATGTGTGGGAATGGCCTCTGCGGAAGGCACTAGGTCCATTTGAAGCGTCTACATCACCATTTTTTAAGTCTCCACAACCACCTCCACCACCCCCGACCCCCAGTCAGTGAGGGGCACCTGTAGCCCTTCCCCTCTGACACCAGACCACACCCTCCATTTTTTCTTTCAGTAGACAGGCATGAGGTCAGGTTTGACTGGAGGTCATGGAGGTTTTTTATTTCGGGGTGGAGGTTGGGGAGCTGTAGTGGTGGATGTTTTGTTTTTCTTTAGCTGTCTCTCTGAGGCTGCGGAGGAGGCTGAGGTATCATCTTGTTTACAGTCTGCTGAGCCCACACGTAAACACAAAGAGCCGCACTCACAAACAGAAACATGACATCGGACCAGGGTGCCGGTTTGCGGGCAGCATCTGAAAGCAAGAACGTAGACCCCTTGACACAACTGAGAGCCCCTTAAAGTCAGGAAATACGATGGAATGCAATGCTAGGCCCTTCATGTTACTGTCTGGCTTTTGTTTTTGTGGCCTGAAAAGCATGGCATGAAGTTCAGCTTCACCATGTAAGTTGAAATGCATAACATCACTGGCGCATGCGAGCATGCTCATGTTGCAAATAGTAAACACACATTTTTTTTCAGTAGAGTGAAATTACTCAGCCCATCTCTCTCTCTCCCTCTCTTTCTCTCTCTGTCAATATATTTTAGGAGAAGCACAAGATGTTCCCCTCTGCCCATCTGATTAAAGTTTGAAAAACTTGGAGCCTCCATATTAGTTAAATGATCGATACCTTGCAATTAGTGAGATTTATGTTAACCTGCATTCCACCGCGGTCCCCACATCCACCTGTGGAAACCTGAGCTGGCCTTACCTCATACCGGTGGAGGTAGGGGTGGGTGGTAAGGAAGAGGGATTGAACTCGCTGAAGTGTACACAATAAATTAAGACTATCCTGACACAGGATCTGTGTTTGGCAGGGTCACGGTGAGATCGTGCCGACTTTGAAATGAGTTCTTTGCGTGAAACGCAGGAAAATATTTTTTTCCCCTTATGCCAAAGTCTGTTTAAATTATTGGATGTTCTGGCAATAAGTGCTGTCAAGGACATTTTGTGACAGGACACAGTAGTTAAAATACTCAGGGGTGTAGTGTTGCATTAACACAGGGATGTAGTGCTCCTTACTTTCACACATGTAAATATAGTTTACCTACCTATAGTTAATCTAAATATCTAAATTATGTTATTTTGCAATTGGTTATTTTGAATATTTTCTAATGAGAATCTGTGTGACAAGAGCCAGCAAGATTCAACAGGGTGCACCGAATATCAGATCAGATCACGGTCACTGAGGTTAACAGTCTGAACATCACCCCTCCTCCTGTCAAACTTGATGTTTTTAGGCCATTTCCTTGAGGTATCAGGTCATGTTATCATGCCTTGTGAAAGTATAATTCCAGACTAAATGTTGACTGTTACCGCTACCTTCTTTCATAAATATTACAAGCTGAATTAGGTTCACAATTCACTATTATATCACCACCAACAAAATTCATCAGTACTTAACCACTGCTCTTTTTTTACTAACCAATCAATGATTAATCAAAGATTTTAACAGTTAATCAATTAATCAGTATTTTTTCCCGTATGTTTGCTGTAATGAAATATTGTCGGGCCTAATTCTTAAGGATAGTTTGGTATGACAGTGGTTCAATCAGTCCAACTGAGTGGAGACCTAAGGAATCATCTAGTGATTGCATTAATATAGTGTTAGCAATGTATTTAGAATAGTTTAGTGTTTTGTGCATCATCCTATAGTATATATAACAATTCAAAAATGATTAAGAAGCTATTGTTACTGTGGGCAGAAAAACAGAAACACAAGGAGAGAGAAGAAAGGCCAGAATGACAAAACGGTTGAAGTCTTTACCATCGTTAGTCTGATTTGCAATTAAAAAGACAATTTAATTAATTAAAGAGTTGGCTTTACCTAGTTTTTGACTACTGTTTAAACATGGAAATAGACCTGAATTTGTATGCATTTGTAGATACTCACACACACAAACACCACACAAAATATGTAATACACATACCAACAAATCGCACAACACATTTCATATGGACACACACACACAGAAGGAAAGAGAGCACCCCTGCACAGTGCTCTGTTTGTGTATACGCCATGATTCCTGTTCCAGTGGCTGGGCCTGCTTTGAGGGGTGGGGCACACTGTGAAAGCATAGCTGTGGTCTGTTAGACACAGCCCCACTGTAAACGAGCATCTTGCTGTGATGAGCTGGCCCTCGCCACAAGCTTACAGCTCACCGCAGCCCACCCCCAGTGCAGTATGGGATAGCATTCCCGCATTGTAGCCTTTCCATGTAAGAGCACTCAAAAGGAATTGCTCACATCATTAAATTGCACTCTTTGTACTAAAAGAATAATTTCCACAACTTTTTGTGTTTTTATTCCCTGGGTAGGTTCTATCTATCAAGAAAAAAGTCAAACATAAAATCAGCATTCATGAGAATGAGAATGTAACAAATAGTGGGGCCTTTAGATATGCCGTTAAGGACTAAGCCTGCTTTTCTGTGATTTGTGTGACGAGAACTAGGCCGGGCGCAAAGCACAAGCCGATCAAAACAATGACCCAATAATTCATTTCAAACTGTGCTGAGTAACAATGCACTGCTACAGTAGAGCATCAGAGCTCTGAACAACAAACGATTCCTTTCTTAACCCAGAAACATTGACAATCGGTAAAAGTCTGCTCAGTCTCAAATTTGATCCCATTTTGACATTTATTCAAACCAGACACACAAAGAGACTGAGATTATTGTGCAACTCTAGAGGCTGTTTTCCCCTCCCTGGAGTCATCTCGGTTGGAGAGGTCCCGCCATCGGATGAGGGATCAGGTAGCACAGGGAAGGCACCTGACACTGGATGGGACATTCCCCAGCGCTAGGGACAAGTGGTGGGAAGAAGAAGACAAGCTCCAGGCTGGGAGTACAGTGTGTGTGTATGTGTGTGTGTGTATGTGTGTGTGTGTGTATGTGTGTGCGCGCAGCTGTCTGCGAGTTGTGTGTCGCTCACCTCTTAGACTGAAAGCGTGCCACCATTGACAAACCCGCTGCCAGCGACGAAACAAGTGCTGCTAAACTGATATCGGCACCACACGTCTCAACTCCCCGAGACAAAAGCGGAGTCATTCCAGGCAAAGGCGGAAAAAAAAGGAACGGGAGAGAAAGGAAAAACAAACAGTGCACGAAGCCTCGTGCTGCCCAAAGGGGTTTCTATGTAATGTCGATGCGATGCTAAACACAGATTGGTCCAGGCGAATGGTATGAAGTGAATGAGATGATGTAGTATCCCATCGTGTCATCACTGTTTGTTATTTAACGGACGGAATCCTTGAAGGAGAATATTTAGGTTAGCTCAGCATTGAGTTATCAGCTTGTTGCTTATAAATAATGTGTCAAAAAAATCTCTGAAAGACTTACCCTAGGGATAAATATTTCTGAAGCTCAGCACATGTTTGTTTCATATTCACGCCCATGGTGAATGATGCATAAATTGCTTGTCCTTTAAGTTTTTCTATTTTTTAATGTTTGGCCAGAGATTCACTATTAAATGTGACATAATAAAATACATGTTATGACAACAGTTTATTAGGTAGTGACAACAGTTTATTAACTAGGGACATATCTTTCTAATGGTACTAAGGCTTGAGCTGTGGATGCTAGAATCTCTCGATTTCCTTCTGCACTAATTGTCTGTTGAGATGAAAGGTTTTTTTTCTCATTAGCTTTTTAACACAGAGTGGCAGGCCAAAGGCACAAGCCTTGCTAAGATAAAACAGAATGTGAAACAGAGGCCTCCCACGACCCTGGGTCTGTCCAAAACAACCTACCCTCTACCAAACAACACCTCCCTGCTCCAGTCCTTATCCCAGCTGGCCACTCAGCAGTTAAGAAAAAAATAAAACTCTTCCAACATTCCATCTCTCCCATGAATTGTGTAGTGGTCTAATTTGTGTGGATAATGAACTTGTTGCATGCGCACCAGAACAAAGTGAGGATAATGTTCCCCGAGCCTGGCGTTCTGATCCACAGTCGCCTCTCGTTGTTTACAACCTGCTCGCGCTCTTGTGAGGAACACCCACAGCTCCCTGAGATGCCTGCTTTGCACAGCAAGAGGCTATTTTTTATGGGAGTCTGTTCACTTCCCCCTCCTGTGAGAGGAAAAGCATTACCATACCTCCCCAACATCTGCAACAATGGAGCGACAATACTTGCTCGTGTTCTCTCTCTCGATTCACACCCATTTTTAAAGGATAAACTCCATAAAACTCTGGCTTAGGTGTGATCGGTGAAACCACACACCCCCCCTCCACACACACACACACACACTCAAATGTAAGTGTGTTAAAGAGGCGTACGCTTGTGCTCACTGAATGGAGTACAGAAAAAAAATTAATTTCTTTTCTTCTCCTCTCTATTTCTAGATGTAGCACACACCAATTCCTCAGTCAAAGATTTACCAGCATAATGCGGCTTCAGAGAAGGGTTTAGAGCTTCAGCAGCCCAGAACCTTCCAAGAATGTTGATAAGCAACCACCCCCCACCCCTTTTACCCAACACACACACACACACACACATTTCGAAATATAAAATCTCCCGAGCCTCGGCTGGATCTGCCCCTAATCGTTTTATTTACAGTTACAATAAAAGACGACTCTTTAATGGCTGGTGTGAAATAATAGGCAGCCGCGGAACAATCGGAAAACAGTCCTAAGCGCATTCCAATTTTCGCATTAGGCTAATCGACGCAAGGAAGGAAATAAAGACATCAGTTGGATGAAATGAGCGTAATTGGAGAATAATGTAGTTAGTTTGCTCTAATCTTCTGCATAATATTAAAATGTTCTCAATTCACTCCAGCTGTAAGCAATCAGGTCCTCACTGGCGTGGTGGGGGGTGGGGATGGGGGTGGGGATGGAGGGGTGATGGGGGTCTAGGCAGGGCAGGAGACACTTCCGTGGGAAGCTGGTATAAGAGTCTGCGAGCGCCATCACATTGCCAAAAGAAAGGAAGAGAGAAACTCTGTGTGTGTGTGTGTGTGTGTGTGTGTGTGTGTGTGTGTGCATTTGTGAAAGAAAGTGTACAGACGTTGGCTCTGTGGGCTTTCCCTCTGTCTCGCAGTCTCTCTCTCTGTTTCCAACCGATGCGTGGCTGGTTAATTTATAGTGTGGGTAGCACTGAGGAAATGGGCAACAGCAGGACTTACGACGGGAGCTGTTACCACAGCAGCCCAAAGCATTTCATTATATCCCACTGCAGCCTGGCTCAGTGAGGCAGGCCTCTGATCCCCTGGCACACACTGACAGACATCCCCATGCACAGGTGGTCCAGGTGGATGTTTTGGATTTGACACACAGGTGAAGTCAACTCTTACCATACTGTAGAGGGATACAAATACAGCAATCACAAAGACCGCTTAACACAAGGTTAGAGTCTTTCAACTTGCTTGTGCACCTTTATTCATTCATTCAATGTTCCTTTGTTCCGCGATACTCTTTATTTTGTGTGATAAAACATAGTGAAGGAGAGCAAAAGCAGAACAAATGAGAAAGAAAAAGAAGGAAAAACAAAACCCAGAAAAAATTGACATATTTCTAACTTTCCAAAGTAGACAGTTTGGAAAGTTAGCATTTCAATTCTCCGGCATCCAATTAATCCTGGGAAGTTTGGGAGCTGTGGAAGCAGCCATCAGTAGCCGGGTAGAGGAATTAAACCAAGGTTATATATTCCCCCTTCAGCTTTGACTCGCCTGTGATTTCAAGGCGAAACTCGCTCTGAGGCTGCTTTTTAGGAATGTTATTGTGCAGGAAAATTGTCATTAGTCACTGGAACAAATAACATAGAACCGTCATGGCTGCCGTTGCGGCGCATCTGAACAAAACAATGAATTAATCAAATTAAAATTCCTTGTTATGCGATTTTGTTTAATTTCCACAACCAAGCCCCTATTTAGTATTTGACAAAACCAGAAAAGGACAAGTCACAGTTAAAGGCTCGGGTAACAGTGTTATATTAGCAGAAGAATTATCAATCCTTTAAGCTAATTTGGATAACTTGGGAAGCATAAAAAGTAAGCTATGAAAATATAATATTAGCATAGCGACCCCCCCACACACACATACACAGACACACACACACACACACCCTTTTCACACCTCTTTACCCGCAACATCACCCGCCCTGCACTTTGTTTCTCCCCCTTGTTGATTGCTTGGCATTTGTGTCATTAAATCCCTCAAATTAATATTAATCTACGAGAAAAAGGTGTTAACAAATTGCTGCATGGTTGTGAAAGCGGCACTCACAGAAGGTGCAGCGTGGGTAGGGGGAATGAAGGGGGAGGGGAGGGGAGGGGGGGCTACGGCGGCAAACGCAGGCCTAGCGTCCGACTCTGTGTCTTCATTCCCAGTAAGTGGGATAGTATCTGAAAGACTTGAAAGACAGTCCAGGCAGGTAAGGGTACTGTGGCATCTCCACATCCCCAGGCCTAAGCGTCTGTCAGTGGCGACGGGCACTCTGTGTCTTTAACTGTTGCGCCTCTTGCCATGAAGCCAGGCTGTTTTTTTTTTTTTTTTTTTTTTTTTCTTAGGCTAGCACCATATGCCCCGACCAAAAAAAAAGAGAGAGTGAGAGAAAGAAGTGAGGGAGTGAGAGTCGGGCGCCCGGAGCACAGGGAGTTGTTTTGTCATTAGCCCCTCGCGCGGCGGAGGTGGAAACTCATTTAGCCCCATGCTGGACCTT
The DNA here is from genome assembly GCA_017657215.1 of Limnothrissa miodon. NCBI lineage: Eukaryota > Metazoa > Chordata > Actinopteri > Clupeiformes > Clupeidae > Limnothrissa > Limnothrissa miodon. Next base: position 1,231,844 of record JAGFZM010000126.1, on the reverse strand, counting down.
CATTATGATAGACTTGCATCAGATGGCATCTCTGGCTGGGCGCTGGCTCTCGGCAAACGAGAGGGGGGAAGAGGAGGCACACGTCTCCGGCCCCACTCCAGCCACAGCGGGGGGACGAGGGCAACTGAGAGGGGTGGAGAGGAGGGGAGATGGGGGGATGGGGTTTTGAGAAAGGAGGAGGTGGCGGAGGTGGAGGGCTGGGGGTTGGGGGTGAAGGGGGTGCTGGTTGGCGTTCGTTTTGCCCCAACCCTGGCAGCTGTCATGGCAGGCTTCCTTCAAGGACCACCGCAATGGCTGGAACAGGAGCTGTGTCGCTACATGGGCTGAGCTTCAGACTCATACAAAACACCCCCCTCCTCTCTCAACACACACACACATACACACACACTCACAGATCAACACACCTCCCTGTGTTCCAACAACCACCCACCACCCCTCATCACCAGCCAGATAAATATGCACATGTTCTCTCTCTCTCTCTCTCTCTCTCTCTCTCTCTCTCTCTCTTTTTCTGTCTGTTTCACTCTTTCCTCTCCTTTACTTTCCCCTTCATCCTTCACTGTTTTCTCTCTCTTAAACACACTCTGTCCCCTTACACCGCAACAAGCTGTACATGCGTGGCCTGGCGCTCCCGGTACATCCCAAAATCAAAACATGGAAAATCGAAATGTCAAAAACATTCAAACGTTTCTTAGCGAGTGGTGAAACAAATTTCTGCCTCTTTGCTGACTGTCACTTTTTTACCTCAGGTCTGTAATAACAAGTCAATGAACCACGAGGAGTCAATATAGGCTACAGTATTCTAATAATAATGGCAGGGGGGAGTTGTCATTTTACAGCTCTTGGGTTTTCATGGAAGTGCACGGCTCTTCCAGAGACAACTACAGTGTGTGTGTGTGTTGGTGGTGGTGGTGGGGGGGGGGGGGATTCAATCTTCGCAAGAACGGAAGAACAGAGAAGATGTGGCTGATGCCAAAATCCACACGTGATCTAGATCTCTGGTAACAAAAAAAAATAAAGAAAAATGCAATAAATAAATAAATAAGATAAATCTAAACACCCACACTGATGTAATGATCTGTTTATGCTGATACACAAAGAAAGACAATGAAACCTGGATAGCAAAACAGCCCCCCCCCCTCTCTCTCTCTCTCTCTCTCTCTTCTCAGAAAACTGTTTTTTTCTTCTTGCCAGGGATCCAACAGGAATTCCACCTAAGTAGCGTGATGTATTATCATTGCTTAAAAACATGATATGAGCCACAAAAACAGCTCGCGCAGAGGAGAGGGGAACTGTCGCGCAATCCCGGGAGACAGCCCAAACCACACATATCAGCTCCTGCTATTGGATTTCTGACTTTTAACTGGGTTAACCTACTTTAGTGTGAATACAAATTCAATTGCCACTATGACTGTTTTATTTGGCAGGCACATCTCTCTTTCTCTCTCTGACCCCCCACCCCCCTCTCCAGACTGAATACCCCCATAGAAACAATTTGTCTCTGTGGAGCGCTGGAAAGCCATACAATTAAATAAAGTGTCAATACATGTTCTTAAAGCAAAAGGGGGTCTCTCTCCTTCCACTCTCTCAAGTATCAATATAATCCATATTTCATTTTCAATCCAGTGTCTCCCTTCTCTCCCATCGTTATCTACATTCTGTGTGTGTGTGTGTGTGAGAGAGAGAGAGAGAGCGAGAGCACAAGACAGAGTATGTGAGTGTGTGTGAGAGACAGAGAATAAGTGTGTGTGTGTGTGTGTTGTTGTTGTTGTTGTTGTTGTTGTTATAATTATAGTGCTCTAGAAGAAGCTGAGTGGACAAAGGGAAGATCAGATGGAAAAGGAAGCACCAGCAAAGCCAGTAGCAAACTGGGACTACACTAACTCACATAAAAAGAAAACTAAGAGTAGCAAGATCCAACAGATAAATAGACTGATAAAAGAAGACCTACAGACAGAGAATGAGGAAAAAAGGTAAAGAAAGTAAAGTAAAGACAGAGAGAGAGAGAGGGAGATGGAGAAAAGGGAGAGAGAGAGAGGCAGGAAGTCTGTCAGGAGTTCGTTAGCTAACTTTAAGGAGGGAAGGTTCCCCGGCAAGCTGGTACTGTTTAGCCACCTAACATCAACAGGAACGCTCTCACAGCTGCCTCCATCTACCCCCAAACAACCCCTACCCCACACCCCCTCTCCCACCACCACACCACCTCTCACTCAGCTCCCACTCTAGCACTCCCCATTAAGCATGCACACACATACACACACACACTCAAACAGAAATACGGAAAATTTAGTATATATACACACACACACACACACACACACACACACACACATGCAGGGAAACGGCCATACAGACACACATGTACTCAATCACACATGGAGGCATGAACACACACACACACACACACACACACATGCACATACTGTTCATACACACATTAATGCTCGCACACACATGCACACACAAACACACCCTAAGCTCAGCTCAACTCCGTCAGACCTCCGACATTAAGACAGGCCGCACGGGAACCCCCAACTCGCCTGACTGCTTTTCCCCAGCCAGGGGGCAACTGAGGCAGGCTGACAGACCCACCTAAGGACCCCCCTGTGGAAGAGAGTGTGGGAACACTGCAGGCAGAATGACAGAAAGGGAAAGCAGGCAGACTAGCCAAACAGAGCTGGGCTTCTCTGACAGCGAGTAAGCGAAAGAGCATGGAAGCAAACGGTAGGTTTGAAGCCACTGGGGTTAGATTCACCGGGTTTATCATCACACGGTCCTGATTGTACACATTCAGAGGAAAAAAGGGAGTGATGAAAACATGTAAAAAAAACACGAAATGTCTTTTTTTAATTTTCTTTCCCCCGATATAGTCCCTCTGTTGACAGTGGCACATTGAGAGGTGTTTAAAAAGAAAGCAGTTTTTTTTTTCAGAAATAACTCTCTTTTTTGTCACACATTCTGTCATAGTCTATTGTGCAGACGTGCGCCAAAGCAACAGAAGCAACAACAAAAAAAAAACTCAGTTCTACACACACTGAATACAAGTGCAGGGAAATGAATGAACGTCCATTAAAACCATGATGTTAAAAGTCACCTAAGTTCACTCCTGGCAGATCTATTTCAGTAGGGGTGTGACATGTCATTGTTTCAATGATGGTAGCCTCTCTGCGTTAAACAAGTCATATCAAATATCATCTCATATTCCACATCTCTCTCTTTCTTTTTCTCTCTCCCTCTCTCTGTCTGCCTATCTATGGGACTGCCAGTTGTGTGATTGCCTCCCATGATAATCATTTACACACTCTGACGGTTCTGGACCCACAGAACCGACCTAGACCCTGTTCTGTGTTTTTCAGCACCACAATGAATAGACGGTTATTACAGAGAATAAGCTACAGTAGCTGTGTGTGTGTATGTGT
>JAGFZM010000126.1:1217103-1228415 GCA_017657215.1 Limnothrissa miodon | reverse complement strand
GAGAGAGAGAGAGAGAGAGAGAGAGAGAGAGAGAGAGATAGAACAAGAGAGAGAGAAAGAAGGAGCGAGGGATTCATAGAACTACATACAATAGAGAGCAGGATAAGAAGAAAACAGGCCTTAGAAAATCACTGCTATGGATTTGTGTGTGTGTGTGTGTGTGTGTGTGTGTGTGTGTGTGTTTGTCTGTGATGGTGGAAATATAATATGACCAGAGTGTGGTGGTTGACAGGTGAGACAGAGAGGGGGAGTGGAGGATTTTGGGCTGTTTTGTTGTTGTCGTTTTGGCGGTGTAAGGTTTGCTTTTTTGTTGCAAGCTGGAGTAGACAGAGTGAACTGTGTTTTAGCACCCCCTAGTGTTGCAATATTAGCTCTCTTCTCATCTGGAAGGCCTAAGGTTCGATGAGCAAATTACAGTATGTGCCAAAACACTAATTCACTGAAGGAGAAATACAGGCACAAAATAGTTAAATACTTAATAGTTAACAACAGACATAAATAATCTATAACAGATTTATAAATAATTAAGAATAAAACTGCAGGTAGGAAGGAGAAAAATCAGAGATTAGGCAAATTTTGGGTGGTTAGACAAATCAGGAAGTGAAAGGGTCTCAATATTGTGAGTGTGTGTAGTTATATGAGTATCTTTGATGGAGTGTGTATGTGTGTGTGTGTGTGTGAGAGAGAGAGAGTGAGAGAGAGAGAGAAAGTGAGAGACAGAGAGAGAGAAATGTAGCAGGGTAATTAAGATGAGCAAAAGTTTGAGGAAAGGTGCCCTTGACTGTGCCGCTGTCAACACACATCCATCTGTGACATTTGCTTCAAGTTACAGCCAGAGCCGTCATGCCAAGCTAACAGACGGGTGACAGTAACATCCTACTGTCACAAAGCATAAAGGTAATATCCTTTGACTCTCCATCCATCCCCATCACCCCGTCACCCCACACTCCCACACACACACACACCAGCCCTGGGCCTGCTCCGACTCCATTTATTTTTATCACAACAATGAAAATTAGCATTATGCAGCCGTCCATGCACACAAGCCCCTCCAAGGACATCTAGTCAACTGTGATTGACAGTGTCACCTTCTAATCTCGATTAAACTGCCACTGACACACACACACACACACACACACACAGGCATATTACCAGACACAGAGATATGTGGATTTTGTTATATCAGTCCTGTCATTTAATATGATGAGCTTCAGATATCTCAAACTATATCTGGAAAATCATGCAACGGCGTAAAATAGTAAATAGATAGATAAATAAAAAAATAATCATGAAGTTACACGATTTATAATCTAGTCAATAATGCTATCAGTGAATAAATCATAGCGGTCTCACATCTAGCCTTAGAACTCTAAAGAAGTTGTGATTTTATTATGTTTATGTCTAAACACATTAGAATGTCTATAAATCATGTTAAACATGATTACGAACCAATTTTATTTTTAAACACAGAATTGCAAGACCCTTTTATGACGGCTCGTTTGTGCTGACCCGGTCCTTGTGACATTGGACTGTTAAAGTTTACTGATGAATTAGTAACCTCAGATCTATAAATCATTGTGGAGACATTCACCATGGAATGTCTACGTCATAGCTGGGGAAAAGGCAAGAAAACACTGCATTCTGTGTGTGTGTGTGTGTGTGTGTGTGTGGACACAAACAATCAGATGTGTGTGTGTCCGTCTGTGTGTGTGTGTGTGTTTATATACACATATTTATCTATGTATATATATGTGTGTGTGTGTGTACTCTATTTATGCATGTATGTATGCTAGACACATTCCATTCATAATCTGCTATAATGTAATTGGTCTTCATAAAACCAAGGAATTTCTTTTGGCATGAGTGTGGCTTGTTTTGAGTAGGTAATTGGAGATGGTGCAGATCTTTTAAACCATTTATAGAATTCCATACAAGAGCTTCTGATTGTGAGCTTTAAGATGTGGGGTGACAGACACACAATTGTATATCCTGAAAAGGCACAAGGGGTTTTCCCCTGCACAGAACAACAATAAATCAATTCATTGCAGTAATGGGGACATTGAGCTGTGTTCACATATAAGGGCGTGTACATTGGTGATATTACAAACTCCTCATATCACCAGCAATGTGTTCAGGCGACATGCCACTGGCCTCTGACTTCTATCCCACAATGCTTTTAGGCGAGGCCTGCTGTTTGGCAGAAAGGAGATTGAAGAGAGTGAAGGAGTGCGAAGATGACAACCACCAAGGACTGCAAAATATGGAGGCATCCATGTGTGTTTATGCATGACTTGGCCTCGTGTGTGTGTGTGTATGTGTGTGTGTGTGTGTGTGTGTGTGTGTGTACGTGTGTGTGTGTGTGTGTTGTTAGCCTTGTGTAGCTAGTCTTGTGTAAAAAGTGATCTTCCAGAAGAGCAGGTTTCTCTAAGGAATGGGGACCGAGAACAGAGAGCACAGACAGATGTTCATCACTTATGCTCACTCACACACACACACACACACACATACAAACACACACACAAATGCCTACAAATAATATTATATTATAATTACACACATGGTCATACACAAACACAGACACACACACACACACACACACACAAACAAACACACATACACACACAGTGTGGGGCATTGAACCATTCCACTATATTTACACATACATTAATGCAAACAGACCAACTCATCACTACTCTCAATCTCACAGAAATGTACATAAAGTACCCCTACAGTATTCAAACACATTCATGTCCTTAGCCCACCTACATGTATAGTACTGTTTTTCAAAGAAGTGCATGAGGCGTCCTAACCAAGAAATGTAAAGCATCTCATCAGATACTGTATGTGGACAGCTCCCTATGGGAGGGTGAGAGCGACATGTGATGTCTGCCACTACCAACCCTGCAAGTGTAACGTAAGTCCTGTGCGTTGATTCGGTGACCACTGGCCTTTCCACTGGACGGTTATGATCCAGAAGAGACTGCGGTGGAGTATAGTTTCGCTTCGCATGAACTTCAATCCTCGCCGTCCTGAAGTGCATGCGAACGTCTAGTTCGTGTGAAGCGGCGCGTCGTGACCGCAGACCTCCCTGAAGACCTCCAATCGACGCAGAGCGCTCGCCCTTCTTCAACAGCTTATTACTGATATCTGCTTTCGATGCTCACCTCAATTCAATTTAGGAGGCCTTGATGTGATTACGGCTTTAAAACTTTAAAAAGGAGGCTAATTTATCCCATAATGTTTTATGTCGCGGTACATGGCGTTTTTTATGGGGGGACGCTGATTTGGTCATCGTCTCCAGAGGCAAAGCCAGAGACAAAATGCTCCATTCAAAAAGCCATAGCTGCGGAAAATGAGAGCCAGAAGTGGAGAGAGGAGCACTGGGTTTGTGCGGAGCTTCAGCGCCATTCCTTCTCCAGGAGGACGGAAAAAAACTTTCCAGTGTAGTGTGTGTGTGTGTGTGTGTGTGTGTGAGAGAGAGAGAGAGAGAGAGAGAGAGAGAGAGAGCATGCTGGGTGGGGTGGGGTGTCGGTGGCATCCTGAACCGTGCAACAGCAGAGAGAGAAAACCTTCCCTTGTAATCAATGAAAATATGACATTTGAAGACATTATGATGGTTCTTTTGTATGTGTGTTTGTGTGTTCCCTATGTGTGGGCATGTGCTTGCATGCACAACAATATATGTGTGGTGCATATACAGTAAATTCAGTGCTTGCATACAAATCTAGTCAAACAGTAGATGTACTAATGTGTAGGTCTGTGTGTGTATGTGTGTGTGTGTAGTGTAGTGTAGATGAGTGTACCCATAAGTGTATATGTGTGAGTGTGTGTGTGTGTGTGTGTGCGTGTATACAAGTCAGTGTGGATGAGTCCAGTCCACACACACCAGACAGTGCATGTGTGTGTGTGTGTGTGTGTGTTACTGCTAAGTGCAGCCTTGTTTGTTTTTTCCCCGTCCTTCTCTCTCTCCCCCTCAACCCCCCTACTCTCTTCATGCCGTGTCTTTTATTTGATTTGCGGTAAAAACACATCCTGCTCCAATCACATCCATATGGGTCTGCAGGCTCTGAGGCCCTGGCAGAGTCGCTGGCATGCTAGGGTGACATAACAACAATAACAACAACAAACAAGCAACTACAACATGCTGCATCTCTAATTACTAAATGATTCACGCATGTTTGTCAAACGGTTTTCATTGCGACCAATGGGGCTTCAGAGCGCTACTCGGTAGTAGTGAGATCTTGGAAAAGAGGGGTAGCTGAAAGTGGATTGTTTGGAGGTGGCCTGGTAACTTGCTATATCAGTTTTGTGTGTGTGTGTGTGTGTGTGTGTCTGTCTCTGTGTGTGTGTGTGTCTCAACAACCTTCCCTCCCTCCACACCCTTCTCTAGTGATGACATTTTTGCCTACGGAAACAAATGGCTACTTTTTCACTTCTTCCGAAAACAGGGATTAACAAGTTAAAAGGTTACGACGTAAGTCAACATTTGCTTTTGAGCTTACTTCAATCATCCGCAGCTCTGTAATTATCTAACACTGGGCCTAGCCTTTCCAACTGGCAGATTCTCAACAAAATAAACCTTGACAGCAAACTCTCTCTTTTTAAACAGGACTGAGGAGTCAGTGTTTTCATTGATAATGCAATATGATTTGCTTAATTTCATTATGTAGTAAAGTTTGTCATAAAATATTTAACTGGCCAGGGTATCCTGTGCCCTGAGTGCTACGTATTTTTGTGGGTTGTGGAGTGGCAAAACAGCTTTCTTAAACAAAAAAAAGAAAAAAAAAATTTAACCCCCTGACAGGAGTCAGGACCCAAAACATACTAGTGAGAAGTGGGTCATGGGTTTTCTCTTAGTTTTGGCCACAAACACACTAACACACACACACACACACACACACACACACTTAGTCTTGCCAAGAAGCTTAATCTGACCAAGAAACACACACGCACACATATTCCTTTCCCTCTCTTCTTTCACATCACTCCCCTCACACTTGTACACTCTTCCCCTCTGCAGTGTGTGTGCTAAAAACCCAGCTGACCCCAGACACCCCTTCACAGACACACACACACACACACCCACTCACACACACACACCGCCTCCCCCCCATCCATATCCCTCTCCTGTGGTGGGGGGGTTAGATGCTTGCTTGACAGTAATCCCTGCTGCTCTCCTCCTCTCTCCAGCTCTAAATGAATCAGTGCAGGTTGATCTGGAGACAATAAAGGTGTGTTGTCTCGCACAGACTTATGGGAAGTGCTGATGACACTGAGCAGATGGGTTGTCTTCTTAAGGGCGGCTTCCAATGCTGGAGCAGAGCCTGCAAACTTCCCAGCCCTACACTCCCACAACCATCTGCATATTCAGTCTACTGTGATTCACATTTTTTATTCACAATTCTCGCTCGGTTTGATAAACTCTCTTTCCCTCTCTCTTTCTCTCTCTCTCTCATTGTCGCTTTCTCTCATAAACTGATGTAGTCAAACATGAACACAAACACAAACATGAATTCATAATCTAACAGCTCACACTGACTGACACACTGTGTTGCTCCACCACCACACCAACCTTGTCCCGGTAAATAAAGTTCCTGTGTGTGTGTGTGTGTGTGTGTGCATTAGCACCAGCTGTGACAACACTCCAGGTGTAATTTGAAAATGTGATAACTCAAAAGTGCAATTTCACTTCCAGCTTTACCCATGATACTGTTGCCATTTTGTGGGCGGGTCAGAACCAAATTAATTTTTAAAAGGAGGCCCGTGAAATTGCGCTCATGATAGATGGAGTGTAAAAGCAATATTTAAATGAATTTGAGCCCATTTTTCTCTGTCTTGCACCCCATAGCTGAAGTCTGTTTTCCAGTGAAAAAGGAACTCACTTCTGCTCCTTTCATGAAAAGGATGAGGTGTGTTCAAATGAAAGACTCTGATAAGGTTGTTTCGATGCGGAAAATGGGTTATTTATCATAAGGTGTTTTCATGTTGTCTATGACTCACCGTCATAAACAAATTTAATGCTGGAAACAAACTCACTTCTATACGAGTCTGAATTTTGTGGGGGAGCCCATATTCAGCACACAAAGTCTTTTGTCCAGAGTATTGTTTCCACAGTAAACTAAATGTTGAATAAATCAGTCTTGTTTGCTATCATTTATGTAGAATTAAAATTTACTACTGTCATAAATGTGTGACACAATTTGGCAACCATCTTCAAATGCAAGTGCATCTTGGGCCTCAGCCTCAGCCCCCACTGTAAGCTGAGGTGTGCAAGCTATTATAAGTGACGAGGCCCTAAGTTGCCTCAGGACAGCAAAACAATAGAAGTTTCTCCGGCAACTTCATGGCAACTTGCCCCCCGTACCCTCAACTCCCCCATTCCCTTGCCAGTTCTATAGCTTCCCAGGTATCTGGTCGCGGGGAAAAAAAAGCCTTTCCTTTTCCGAGTCACACGCCAGCTGTCCCTGTTCGCCACCGAGTGAGATGGATCATTCTGGAAGGAGAAAGCAACCGCGCTAGGGGCAGCTGCCTCCGCTTCGGTCTGAGGGCTGTGACCCAATTTAGGCCCTCCGCTCCCGCGTCTCCAAGCAGAGAGATGTCCCAGCCACCCCCCACCACACCCCACCCCACCCCAATCCATTTCCCCCCCTCACCCCGCGTGGCTCCTCAGAATCATCTCTCCTGACGCAGATGCCGCTCTTAGTCGGGGTTTCAAGATTAATGATCTGGCCGTGAACCTGCTGGCGAAAGGAACGGCGTCTGGGAGAGGCAGAGGACGCGGCTCTGGGGGCGGGCGAAAAAAAAAGGGGCTTGCTTAACGCCCAGCTCTCCGCCAGAGATGCTTTCACAATGTCGCCAGCGTGTTGCCACGTCATTGTCAGGTCACTTCGGGCGAACAGGAGCGCTCAGGAGCACTGCGGTTCATAGCTCTTCGGCCTTCTCCTTCACAGGCTCCCCTGCTGAACTCTTTCCCTTCTTCGCCCTCAGGGGGTTATCCATGGACAGAGAGCAAGGAAGAAAGAAAAAAGGAAAAGGAAAGAAAGAAATAAATAAAGCAAGAAAAGAAGAGAAAAGAAAAAAAATAAGTCCAAAAGTATGTGAGCAAGGGGCTCTGAGACGGGTTCAAGATGTCAGAGTAGAAGCTGTGTTCCAACACGTACTGCTGTTTGCGCTCATCAGCAACCCTGTCAGGAAAAAGTTGATGTTTTATTTGTGCTATGCCCTCCGGCATCTGTTTGTGAAATTCCAGATGGATTTGAAAGCTTGAAACTTTTTTTTTTCCCGCTCGCCCTCAATAGCCCATTTAGGACTCGTCTGTTTAATTAATACCTCACTGTTCTACATCGTTTGAAATCAGTCTCGTCTTTCAAAACACCAGCATACCTGTAGCACGGCAAGCAATCCACGTCTACTCGAGCTGGGGCTGGAATAGCAATGGGTTGGATTTGCATTATCGTCTCAGTGGCTGCTAAGCCACACATTGCATTGACTAACATGCCCTTATCGAAGGGGTCACAGCCTTAGCAATACATTACGCACAAAAAAAATCATCGAAATGTTCTCACAGCAATGGCAAGTTCTCACAGCAAAGTAGACTAGTTCTGACGTCAGAGGACATTGTGAGTTTGTCCTATGAAACCTCAAAAACAATCACACAACGCAAAATCTGAAAAAGTTGGGATGCTTAGTAAAGAGTCAATTAAAACAAGATGCTGTAATTTTCAAAACATGCAAGCCATGAATCTGGATTGAGAAAAATAAAGACAACATATCAAATGCTGAAACTGGGCAAAATTGTTATTTGAGGAGAATTTTCGCCCACTTAAAATGTTGTACTTGATACATGTCTTAAAAAACTTGAGATAAAAGGGAAATTTGAGTCCAGGTATGCAGTTTATCAATCAGTCTATCCAATTTTCTACAAGCTCACTTAAGTATTCTCATATTGTGTTATAAATCAATCAATCACTCACTCACTAATCCCAACTAGTTAGAAATGAATGCAATGTATGAACGCAGCTAAATAGCCGCATTTGAGCTATCTTTCTTCCTGTTTTTTTTTTTTTTTTGCATCTGACGGCAGTATCAAAAACAAACTTGGAGCCTGACGTAATGGCTGGTGCTGTCGACAGAGTGACTGATAAGGCCTCGGGCCAAGGTTAACGATGCTTCCTGGGAAGACTCCTCTCCTCTCCTTTCCTCTGACATGTAAGGACTCGGCCATTAAAGCGAGGGAAGGTCTCACACAGGGGATTGGATTGCGAAGGGTGAATGGGGAGCAATAAAGAGGCACCAGAGAGTTCACACACACACACACACACACACACATCTAACCCACAAACTCTCCACCACCCCCCACCCCATGCACCCTCACCTGTCTTCAGTATGAAAAGAGCCCGAGGTGCAGAAAACTCGAGAAATACCACACAGTGTTATGGCTCAGGCTCACTACGCGCACACACACACACACACACACATGCACAGGCCAACTCAACACACAACAACTCATACACCTCCGGTAGCTACTGTACAACACCTGCATATTTCAAGTGCATAAACGCATTCAGTCAAACACATGCATGTGCGTGCACACACACACTCACACAGATACCCACACACACACACACACACAGATACACACACAGAAAAGCCGCAGTGAGCAACTCCAGGAAAAGACTCGCACACAGGAAGACTCGCACACTTGGCCTGACGGATCAGGGCAGGGTTTGTTAGCTCTATACCACACTCTCTCTCACACACACATACACACACACACACACACTACTACTACCACCTTCACACCCACATACTGTACACAGACACACACACACACACACACACACACACACACACACACACACCCCCCACACACACCCTTCTCTTCCCTTACCACCCAAGCTGACCTGGGCCTGAGACTCACTACTTGGCCCACATTCAGCTTTAGAGTCACAGGCCCAGCTAGGGGTATGGGCCTGGAGCATAACTACCACCCGCTCCACACACACCACACACACACACACACACACACACACACACACCGACTTCACACACCCTGTATGCGTATCCCACCATCCATCCCCCCTACCCCCCTCCTCTCCTCTCCTCCCTCCCTTCCCCCTCTCTATCACTCCATCCCTCCAGCAGCTGCGCTCTTTTGGCTTCAGCAGCTAGGTGTGCGCCGGCTCTCTCCTTGCCAGCCTCTCCGCCGCTCCCTACCGCCAGGCACAGGGGTTGTAATAGTGCCCGGCAATTACTGAGTTGGCACGCTCCGCATTGTTTACTCACAGTCATATTCCTACTGGACTTTATTAAAACACCATCTGTTGTCAGCGCTGAGATGGAGGAGGAGAAGAATGGAAAGAGAGAGAGAGAGGGATGGAGAGAGAGGGAGGAGAGAGAGAGAAAGGGTGAAGGCGATGAACTGGCCTGATGGCTTTTGAAAAGACTGACTGTGAGTGCGCAAGAGAGAAAGAAAGAGAGGACAGAGATATATATTATCTCTATGTTTTGTCAGAATTAAAACTCTGAGTTATTTGAGGAGAACCATAGTATGCTCTGATACTGTGTGTGTGTGTGTGTGTTTGTGGGTGGGTTAAGGGAGGTAGAAATCATGGATTCTTGGACGGCGTTAGACTTGCAAAACAAGTAAACGACCGGTCATAAAATATGGCCATACATTAGTGCTTCCCTGTTGTTGCCTGAGAGTTATGGTAAACAGAGCGCCAGAGTGCCAGCCATTTTTAAGCATGTTGACGTTCGACGCACGTTGCCGCCGTCGCCAAGTTCTGATTGCGTTCAGTGTCCCATTCCATTAGCTTGTCAGAGCAACAGGAACAGTTGGTCCTGGGCTGGAAAATTGGGCCCGCTCGGGCCAGCTTGGCCGTGGCAGGTTCGATCCGAACACACCGAGTCACTCGGAGTCACACAGAGAGTCGTCCAGGTGCTGAGTGGCAGGCGGGGTAATAAGGGGAGCAGGCGGACCCCTGTAATGACATTCTGATGGTTATTTCATTAACTCTAATTTGCTGGGGGAGATGTCATTTAGGACGAGGGCTGCGATTGATTGGACTGGAGCACTCGGGGGAGGGGCCGGCACGGCCGGGCGCTTGGAAAAGCAGACGCTATTTGGAAAAGGATGCTTGGATGAGATGTGTCAGTGTGTGGTCATATCAGTGTGTCTTTATGTGTGTGTGTGTGTGTGTGGGCATATCAGTGTGTCAGTGTGTGTGAGTGTGTGTGTTAAGCATGTTAGTGAGATACTGGACATATAGGATTGTAGATTTACCATTAACTTCCTGTTTCAAAGCTATAATTACCCATGGGAAACACCGGGTAAAATGATTGATATTATTTTTATGTTCTGCCATATGTTACATTAAAAAGAATATCTCCTCCCAACAACGGCAGGCCGTGGCAAACAACATTTTAATACCACATTAGAGCATACAGCAGAGACGCAAATGCCTTCATAACTTCTGCTCTACGTGAAAATAATGCTTGGCCATGTAAATACTAAGTGGTAACAAGGCTTTGGAGGATTAAACCCAATTGAAGTGCGATGCAGCGATCAGCCCCAGTGATCCGCGGCCCTGGTAAAGCTAGCTAAGGCACTGTAGCCTTTGCAAGACTGGAAAGTGCTCGCTGAGACCCAGTGCTTTATTATGCATTCCAATTCGTCTTGTGCACATGTGTAATCATCTACCGCATATTACCATAATCACATGCTGATTTGTTAACAGCCGCTACTTATACCGCATGTTGTCCGAGGGAAGCAAATTGGCTTCCAGTGGATCTATTTTCGCTGCAAAAGGAGCACTGGGAAATTAGTGAGGCAGAAGACTCGGGGATCACTCACACACACAGACACACACACACACGCACACTGACACACACAGACAGACACATACAAACACACAGACACATGCACACACAAACACAATGAAAGGGCCTTCGACTGGACAACTCTCAACGCAAACACTCACAAATGGAAAAAAAACAACACCCTAGTCCTAATTGGATGCATATGTTTGAAGTGGGAGAGGGGAGGAGGAGGAGGAGAGCGGAACAAAACATATGAAATAAATAATGTCTGCACGGCTTTCTGAGCTTTTGTGCCGTGGCCTGAAAGAGCAGACGAGAGGCGGCCTGTCACACACGGATGACAATCAGCCCTGTCTGAGCCTCGGCTCAGGCCCAGCAGATGGAATTTAAAGAAGTGACACTGTCCATCTCAGAGTGTGCGGTAGTGGCCAAATTACACACACACACACACACACGCATGCCCCATGACAGAGTGGGGACAAGGGCCGCAA
>JAGFZM010000126.1:1207107-1215895 GCA_017657215.1 Limnothrissa miodon | reverse complement strand
AGAGAGAGAGGGAAAAGAAAGGCGTGTGTGTGTATTTCTGTGTCTGTGTGTGTGTGTGTGTGTCCATACTTTGAGGTTTCTTCTGTGGTGATGGTGGAGAGAAAGAGTCGATAGCAGCGTGATCTGGGTGCTGGAGTGATAATCGGTCAGTGCATCCAAGACACAACACAACACAGACCAACACATCACAACACAACACATTACAACACAACACAACCCACACTACAACTTAAGGTATCTAAACCTTATACACACAAACAGTACGTAATTTTCATTGTGATGCTAGATAGATACATAGAGAGACAAACAGAAAGAAAATAAGAAAAAAGGACAGAGAGAGAGAGAGGGCCTCTTTTCCTTCTCTGCATGGCCTGCACACACCCCTCCCCCATCTCCCCCCCACACACACACACACCATGTCACCACGTCTCTATCGCGGTCTTTGACAGAGTGTCCAGCTGAGGCCGGTGCTTTATCGCCTGTGACATGTACCATGGGCCGGCGCGACCGCCCCTCTCCACACCCTCGTCCACCCCTATGCCACCTCCACCATACGCACACCCCTCCTCTCCGCGCCTCCTACAAGCACCTTTTGTGTGGCCTAAATGGAGCTGGATGCTCCCCTTTAACTTTGGTTTCCATTCCCCATTGTCTGCCTTTGATGGGGAGGGCGACTCCATCTGTGCACGCCTCGCATGGTGCCACCCTTTCAATGGGCATATGCTCCGCGCACAGAAAGCACTAAACTCGCTGAAGAATGGGCTCCGAAAAAGGAATAATGATATACAAGCAAGACGGGGGCCAGTCCCAAGATGAGTGCAGTCAAGGGGGTAGGGGGGGGGGGGGGGGGATAGAGGGCGAGATGGACTGAGAGAGAGAGAGAGAGAGAGAGAGAGAGAAGGGAGAAAGAGCCCAATCGCTCCATTCATCAAGTCATTGTATGGGCTTTACTTACATCTTGTGAGCCTTTTTATGAATACACGGGAGTGCCGAAGTGTTTAGACAAAGCCTCACGCTGAATTGATGGCGGTTTAAAGCGCATTCAAGCTGTTCCCCCTCCCGAAGTGGGTCAGGGTCCTGTGTGAGCGACGCACGCATTTTTAAAACATTCACCGGGCGCACAGCTTGCCTTCGCCGGCCACAAAGGAGCGTCGAGAAACCAAACGAGGAGTGTTGTGGTCGACTACCAAGTCAGCGGGTTTTAAATGGGGACGTGTGATGCTGCAAATTAAAAAAAAGAGACGGTTCATGAGAGTGTTTATTGAAGGTTTTTCGGTCACGTTTAATACCATTACAGCAAGAAGACGTGGACATGAGCTTCACTGAACTCATTGACAGTTCTGGAGGTTTCTTTGAGACAATTGTATTAGCCATCCAAGTGCAAGGAAAAGCAGAGTCTGAAAAAAAAGAGAAAAGGGAGAGTAAGAAGAAGAAGAAGAAGAAGAAGAAAAGGAGTAAAAAGAGAAAGAGGAAATTCTTTGGTCTCCTTTGGCTCTTATGGTGTCAGTCCCTCACTTGACTGGAGGACATGGATATCATTGAGCAGGGCCATTGAAATTAAAGCCAACCCCTCATCTCTCACCCGCCCTGTCTCTCAACCTCTCTCAGTCTCTCAGACCCCCCTCTCTCTCTCTCTCCCTCTCTCTGTATCCCTGTCTCTCTCTCTCCCCCCTCCTCTGTCTCTCTCTCTTGAGGGCTCTATCGATTACAAGGCAGAGACACAAAACGGCCTAATGAGGGGTCGGCTTTAATGTGGGGTGGGGTGGGGTGGATGATGTGGGCGTCCAGTCCGAACCCAGACCCCCTCCCTCACAATCCCAGCTTAAAACACCCCCTACTGAGCTCCGCCTTGTCATGCATTGCCCCTCCCTCTCCATTTTTTTTGAAGGGGGTGGGGGGTGGCATGCTAAATCAACAGGCCCCCACAAATCATTACCTCCACCCTTCTACACCGGCTGCTCTGCTCAGGCCAACCCATTTGTTTTGGGCGGGGGTGGAGGTGTGCGGGTGAATGAGGGGACCGGGGCGTAAAAAAAGAGGGGTGTTGGGGTATTTAGGGCGTCTGAATGGAGCGGCCTCCGAGAGATCAAATGCAGAGGGGAACAGAAGGAGCTCTCCCAGGAGGAGAGCCGGGGCCCTGGCCCGTTTTATGGACTCCCTTGAAAGAAAGTGATTACAGATCATTATCCAATTGAAGCAGATTGATGGACTGGGGTCAAAGTAATATAGCTCATAGTGGCCAGGGTAGGACTGGGTGCATGTATGGGCTGGGGTGTGTGTGTGTGTGTGTGTGGGGGGGGGGGGGTTGTCTGCATGAGGAGATGGTGGTAAAGACTGGGGATTGAGGAGGTGTGTGTGTGCATGTGTGTGTGTATGTGTGTGTGTGTGTGTGTGTAAGTAGGAGGGGGGGAGGGAGGGGTTAGCAGGATGGTACAATAGCCGGATTGTCACCCAGGGAGATGAACCAGAGGAGAAAGCGAATAAGGAGTGGTGTATGGGTGGGAAGGGGGGGCCCATTACTCCAAACAGCTGAAATGAAAGATCCGGCTCTTTCTTTTGGCGAAGGGTTCAAGTGGTACAACAAGTGTTGACAGGGCTCAGAGATAAGGGTCTGCGTGGCTGTTGGATCGCCTCTGTTAGCCAAACCTGTAATTAAGGCTGCTAGATAAGAGTGCCCAGGACGAGGGGGAGGAGGGAAATTGGAAGAATTTGTCGGAGTGGTGAAATGATTATCCTATCCCGTGACAAGGAGATGGATGGGCTCTTTTTTCATTTAGGAGCCACCCAGGGTAGGACATCAGCTGGCCTCCAGGACAACATAAATAAATAAAATTAAATTAAAGCGCCTGTTTGTCAGAAAGAAATTGTTGTGTGTTATTTTTTTGGGTGGACAAGGAACTTCAAGTTGGCATCAAAGCACATACACACACACACACACACACACACACACACTCACATGTGCACACATTAATACCGTGGTCTATGCATCACCCACGGGAGAAGTGTTTGTTCTAGTGCTAGCTGTTATTGTCATTGTTATTGTTTGCCTCTAATGAGCCATCTCAAGTCAATGCGCTGAACAGGAACCTGACAATTATCGCTGATTTGTCTCTAATCAGCTTCATATATTGTGCCATTGATTTGTCCACTTTGTCACGTGATACCATTAGCATTGGCAGTAAATATTTGAAACACATTTACTGACATGATGAAGAGTCTTGCTTTTAACATAGAACATCACATGCATGTATGTGTGTGTGTGTGCATGTGTTTTTCTGTACCTAAGTTTGTTTGTGTGCGTGTTTATATATGTATGTGTGTGTGTGTGTGTGTGTGTGTGTGTCGTGTAGTGTACTGAATATTTGTGAGTAGTTGTGAGTGGTTCCAGAGTTTGTCCATTCACTTCTCATGCTAAACAGCTCACACATAATTCTACACTTGCCTACTACTGAAACTCAGGGGATCCATTCAAATGCAAGATGCTTCTGACCTTTACAGGAGAAGTGCTGCTGTACATCGGCTGCGCCATAACAAATAGGTTCAAACCACAAACTCACTGCTTGGGTATCTATCTGCTTCCACACTTCAGGGAATCAACCGTGGGCCTTTCTACTATGCAAAGGCTGCAAAAGATTTGAAAACTAATTCTTCAAAGTGATATAAATAGAAGCTGCAAAATCAATACATGACTTTGGATCAATTCAAGGGAAGAACTTTGGAGATTATAAGCGAGCTACCCACTTGAGAGTGAAGTGGGGACAAGGGAGAGCAGTGAGGTCAGGTCTTCTTCTGAAGGAGGTGTAATTATGAATAGAGCAATCCACAAGGAGATGCAGAACACTCCAATGTGTTGTGGGGTGTATAGCCAGAGGCTATGGCTGGGGACATGTGTGTGTGTGTGTGTGTGTGTGTGTGTGTGTGTGTGTGTGTTAGTGTTTGTGTGTGATCTGGCATGCTGCAGATTCATTGCATGGCTACACTAGGTATACAGAGCTCCAAGTGTTTTTTAACTTTAGCTAAGGTCAAAGGTCAGGCATATGTAGAAAATGATAGTGATAAAAATGTTTATGAAAAGAGGAAGAAGAAGAAGAGGGAGGGGGAGATTAACTCCTGTTTAAACATGAAAAGCGCCTTAATAGACAAAAATAAATGCAGTACTGAGACATTAACCTCTTGAACACCAAAGAACCGCTTTCACGGAACATAAAGCCAACACGATTAGGCTAAGCTAAAAACAGCCCTTTAGAATTGAAAAGTTCAATAAAGACATTTCCTTTAAACGATGGCATGGCATGAGAATAAAATCGCTGAAAAATGCGTCATAACAAAAAAAAAAAAAATTCCCCTCTCTTCTTTCTTTTTGTAGTTGTTTTTTCATACTTGCAGCATGAGACAGACCAAACCAAAAAAAGGTTTTCCACATCTACGTGTAGTGCGTGGTGGTGTGCTCAGTCATATTAATGAGAGTCTTTATGCTGCTCACTGCTAGCACGATGACAGGAACTGTGGTCATGATGCTGGTGCCAATGCATCAGTCTTGTGACAGGAAGGCAACTGATCCACAATGGGCGTTTTATGGAAGCATGGGCCTCGGCTGAATAGCCTTTTTTAATATTTGTACAGACGACACGTCTCTGGGAGTTTGCTTTTAAGCTTTAAATAAATATGAGAAGAGCAGAGAAGAGAGAGAGGGACTATTCTTACTTTTTTCCCCCTCCCTGACTGTTATACAAGATTCAGTCAAACATTTCTGCAAGGCTCTTTTTTTTTTTTTTTTAACAAAAAACAGAAATGCCTTCGAACCAGACGTGTGGCCTCTGATGTGAAGCTGACGTGACAGTTACTGGCATGGTGACGAAGGCAGGGGAAGCCGCTGTTCAAACGAACAACATACAAGGGCTGCCACCGAGAACGTTCGAAAGGCTGAGGACTTCCAACATCTTTTCAACAGTGACCGAATACCTCTGTGAAGTGATTAGATTGAGGTTTTAAATGTGTACTTTGAATTGGGTTGGTGATGGCAGGAGGCGCGGAGGAAAACATGACGTAATGGACAACGCTCTGGGCCTTGCCTGTACCCGTCTCCAGAGCGAGAGGAAGGGGTTGGGAGGGGAAGCCAGGGCCAAGAGGCAGGACAACAAGTGCAATCACATGAGTCTAGACTCAACACGCAACCACACACTCACACACATACACGCACACACACACAGTCACACACACACATACACACATGCACACACACAAACACACACACATTCGCACACACACACAAAGACATACACACACACTTGCACACACACATACGCACACACACACACACACATACCGAAAACACACCAGCAAGCCACCAGGCTTGGGCAGCTTGTGTCATTCTGAAGGAATCCCTGTAATGAATGCCTATTAAAAGCCTGATGGATCTGAGGGCTTTAACCAGAGGCTTTCATGCCTTCTTCCGGCCTTCCATGAGACTGATGTTACACAGAGCAGCCCAGGCCCACGCGCTGTGATCCGGGGTCCAGGCAGGGGGACAGTCGGCCACGCTCAAAGCCTGGGAACGGCACCAGGTGGATGGATCCCAGCGGGGATTTCTCATATCGGGCTGGAGCGGAACAAAGGGGGTTGGAACGGGGGTTGGGGTTGGGAAGAGCTGGATGTGGAAATGAGGAAATACCACTTTATCCATCCATGTGTCTGTGGTTGTTTGCTGCATCCGTAGACATTAGAGGGTGAGAGGAAATTTTACTGCAGGAGAAAATGATCCAAAACAAAAGCCAAACAAGAGAAAGTAAAAGTGGTGAACTGAGCGACGGCTGAGAATACCAATAGTTTGTGGGGTGCAGTTTTACAATTAGCCGGTTAGCACAGATGGCCTTTAATTTGCAGGAATTAGAGGAACCTCTGAAAATAGCCCTGAAAATTCTCAGCTCCACAGAAATGGAATTCAGAGTGACACGCATTCCATAGTTCTGTTAAATGTTGTGTTTGTGTCTGCATTGTGTCCTGCCTATATTACATGCATTGTGGCACATTATCTACATCCATTTAAAAAAAAAAGATCATTATGTACAGTACGTAAAGTAGCTCCAAACTATGGAAGTTTTCCTTAAAGAGACCTAACCCCAGAGGCTTCTTTAATTACAGCAAAAAAAGTTATCAAAAAGTTCAGGAAGTGTTTTCAATCAGCATTAACCTTTGTGCATTTTTGTATAAGTCGACTGTACCAAATTGTTTGACAGATATTTTTGTTAAAGTTTAAGATGACTGGAATCAAATTACATTAAAAACAAAAACTTGAGTCTCAAAGCTGTTGCCTGATGATTTTGAAGATTGTGATTTAGCATTTGTAATGTATCCAGATGGCATCAGTAAAGACAGCAAAAAGCATTAAAGACAACAAATATCGAGAAAATATGAATTTCAAAGCTTTGCTCACAGTTTTCAATTTCACTCTGAGCCTGACACTTCAAGGTCAGTGTACATCTCCCCTCATATCACATCCAACGATGATAGCATCTGATTTGATGTTACGCTATGCACTCCCTTGCATCAATGACTCAGATCGGATTTGATAAATCTGCATCCAATTTGCTGCCTTCAGCTCCTTAATCAACTGGCGCAATAGTCTTCCATTTTGTCTGGAAATCTGATAGTTGTCATTTAAAAAAAAAATAAAAAATCCAAGTGTGTGTCAGGCCGGAGTCGGATAATTAGAAATGCTGGGGAATTAGCTCCAATGGGATTAGCAAGAAATAGGGGGGGGGATTAAATATGTTAATCCCCAAAAAGGTAAATAGCCTTCGCAATACAATAACCAATTTCTAGGATCTCCCCCAAGGACATGCTTGCCTTTGAAGCAGCGCTGTCTTGCTCATCCTCACAATACTCCCAAGGTCATCCCCATGGTGTCGCCCAACTCGTTACCCGACGGTCGACTCCTAACCTGTCCTCTTTTTTGTTTAAAGAGATCATTACTTTGCCAACTACATCTCGAGAGAGAAAGAGAGAGAGAGAGAGAGAGAGAGAGAGAGAGAGAGAGAGAGAGAGAGAGAGAGAGAGAGAAAGAAAGAGGGATTGAGTACAGTTCTTTTTTCTGCCATGGGTTTGCTCGTCTGTCCTGTAATTATGTGGTGGAGTTTGAATGTCATGAGTTTGGGACTTTGCAGTATGCTTCCAGAAAAATGTGGTGAGGCAACAGGCACATGAACTCATGTATGCCCTTTGTGTGTGTGTGTGTGTGTTTGTGTGTGTGTGTGTGTGTGTGTGTGTGTCTTTTCTCTTTTTTCTCACAGTGTCTGCATTTGTGTTAATTTTGTGTATTGGTGTGTATTTGTGTGTCTGTGTTTGCAGGAGATGCTAGAGGCAAAAGGATGTGAAACAGTGTTTGGCTGGGTGTCTTTGTGTCTGTTTGTGTGTTACAGCAACGAGTGCAAAGATTACTCAGAGAAGCCCAGAAAGTAATGACAGCAGTGTAATAGTGCTTGTAGCAAAGCATTGCCACCAGCTCAGCAAAGGTATTTAACTAAGGGCTATTGCGTTAGGAAATATTTCCTCAACAATTTCTTCAGAGGACAAGAACTAGTTAAAATGCTTACTACTGTATATTGTCAACATTGATGTAAACTCACTTTGTTTTGAGGTCTTTGGAATCAGAGGCACAGAAAGAAACAGAAGTCTCAGTGATTTTTTTCATAGATGAAAGACCAATTTGCAACACAATTAGTGGCGTATAATTTTGACTGTAACTAAAGCATTTTAAAAAGACCTAAGGTCAAGCACACAGTGCATCAGAGAATTGTTTTGTTGCTCTGTGTCCAAAGATGAATGTCTTCGAAAAAAGAAAGAAAGACAGGAAAAAGAAGCCAATCACTGAAGAATGCAGACCATTAAGCATCACAGTCAAACTCAATAAAGCCATTATTGTGGGCTAACTTTCTCAATCGTTTTTTTTTTTTTCAGGATATTCTATGCACATCTGGCAAGGATGGCCGTAGCACGATACATCACATATTCTGAAAATGGAGAAGAAAAAAGACAATTTGTGCGGGGCATCTTCGTGAGTTTTTGTGTTTGATCCCATATTATTGACCCAAAATGCAATGCAAAAGAATTTACCATCAAACCATCAGGCCAACTACACACAAATGTAATTATTTTCATGATATGAATAATATTGTAAGCCAATAATCTTTAACATCTCAAATCCCAGACGAGAACAACAACTCCCTGCGCTCTTTCTTTCCCTGTTTGAGACCAGCGACTCGTAATAGCAAATTGCTGAGCATTACCAACTTTTATTAGTTTTGAAAACAAAACCCCTGCCATCCATGTGGCAGAGGACATTAACGTCAGGAAATGAGGACGGGGGTAAACAAAGCTTGTGTGGGGCTTCTTGTGGTTCCGACAGGAAGTAGCATGTTGGGGAACGGCTTCGGCAGGGGGCAAGGCAGGGGGAGGAAGCCATTACAAACTCATTTAACCATTTCGGAAGGGAGAAAAAAAAAAAGTCGTAGTGGATGTTGTGGAGGGGGGGGGGGGGGGACTCTTCCGACAGGCCAGACCAGACCACGGGTCGACTGCACTCTGCTCTGATCCGAGTCGAGACAACCGCAAGTCACCTCGAAACATGGGAACGCTTCAACTAAACACTTCCTGTGTGGGATAGAAATGTATGTCAAGTATGTAAACCACTAAGCGAGCACCTATCCCCCCCCCCACACACACACACATTTCTCTTTCCCTCCATCACCAGCCACTCTGACTTACTATTCCTTTGACACAATCTCAGCCC
>JAGFZM010000126.1:1169607-1202107 GCA_017657215.1 Limnothrissa miodon | reverse complement strand
CTTAATATTCCTTTACGAGCTTCCATCCCTGTTTTATTAAAATAAATAGAGCTATAAGCCTCCTCCCTCTCCTAAGCCTGTGTTGAAGATCCTACTGAGCCCTCTCCTCTCTCCTTCCCCCCACTTCCTGCCTGGCCTCGCATGCTCTGTGAAATACTGCCATCTATTGGCCAGCGGTGACCCTGCAGGAGGTGGGCTGAATGCTTGACCATAGAGGCAAGTAGGTAGTCTGTCCAACAGTCGCTACTGACTAATTCGCCTGCCTCTAACTGTACTGACAATAGAAGGGGTTCTACTGATTGTCCTTGTGGCCACATTGAACTATATATCCATTGCTGCATTGTCCTTGACTTTGACATTTTGGCTATATTGAATGTAATGTTTCTGAATGTTGTAGATATTATTCAATGAGGTATTAATGATTTGGTTGTATATCCTGGGACAATTATGATGCTATATTAACATCATGGATTTTGTATTGCTGTCCGAGAGACTGCAAATTTACAACCCTGAATGACCCTAGGCAGTTAGGCTATCCCCTTGAGCCGTGGATCTGCCTGGGGTTTCTTCCTAGACCACAACAGATGTAAAATAGTGAGTTTTGCCTTGCCCCTGTTGCTAATGGGTGCTCTCTGCTGTGACATGACTCTACTGAGACATAACTTTTGTATAATGCACTGTATAAATAATATTGAACTGAATTGACTAGTTCAGGTTTAGTTAGGACACCTGCTGGAGCTTTATGAAAAACAGACACACAAACAGAGAGGCAGACAAGTTTGTTAGATTTTTCTTTTGTGAAATTTATAACCAAACAAATAAAGACTAGTGATTATTCAATAAATCAGTCCCTTCCACTAAACAAGTGAAATAGATCCACAGACGCTTCATACTCAGATACTAATGCAGAGTTTTGTATAAAATACATTTTTACACGTGCACCAGCTGTTCAACTGCCACACACGATATTGTACAGTCGGAAAAGAAATTTAAAGGGGCCATAAATGTTTTAACAGCTGTGGAGCCCATTTTTTAAAAATCCCAAATTTGCATCCCGTGAGCTGTAATTCAAAATGATTTCCATGTTCAGATGAGACATTTCCACTAGTACAGATGTAGGAGGTATAGTGAACTCTTTGACTGGGGTGCACTCCAATAAAATATTACTGACGGTTTGAATACAGTTGGCCTAGTAACTGACACTGTGGAAAAGAGAGTGTTCGAATGCTAGTCAAACCTAGACTGAGTCAAATCCAAACATGCCGAATCTTGTGCACATGAGAGAAGGTTGTTGGACTGCTCTCTTTGGCCGTGTGTTCTGTAAGAAAAAGGGTTATTATTTCACTGTAACGCCATCAGGACTGAACCTTTGCAGGGGTCTCTGTGCTAGTTCTGTGGAGTATGTGGGGAACAATACCTAGATTGTTTGCATAAAACAGGGCGAAAACTATATGGATTATAAATGGAAAACTATATGGATTGAGTGAGTATAAGAAGCGTGGGCTGTTAAGCAACGGAAAAAAAAAACACTGAGGTTACTCCAGCTCCGTAATTTGACTTTCTTTTTACATCCACCAATGTGGACAAATGCAGTCTTCTCAGGCTTGGTGTATATTGTCCCTCTGATCATAAAAAAACTCACACACAAACACTCACCCACAGAAAGACAGAAACAAAGCAAGTCTCATTTCAGGTCACATTTCACTGCCTCGATTTCAATTGGAGAAGCCAAAATACGTTTTCACTTTTTTCTTCCTTTCTTTCCTTCATTACCAAGTTTCATTTGGCCATTGCCTCTCGTCCCTCCCGTCTAACTGTTATTGTTACACGAGTGTGAGCCAGATACTCTGCTTAGTGAAAATGCCATATTCTTTGATTTGGTTTCAACTGATTTCAGTGGATATATGTTCAGCTCCAGCAAGAGCACTGGACTACTGTTCACATTTAAACATCCATTTGGACTATCCCCAATAGGTTCATTACTTTCACAGAGGGCTAATTACGCCAACTATACCCCTATCCCCCACCTCCCTTCCCCCTCCAAAAAAAACATGCAGGTTTTTTTTCAATCTCTTTTGTTGCAATTAAACAGATTTTTCCTGTTTATGTTCGGTGTCCTTAGGAAGAAGGTTATTCACAAGGGTCAGTGTTTCAATTAGCCAATATTTAAGACCAATAAGAAACTGATTATTTGCTAAATGGCTCCTTCAAGATTTCTTTTTGCTGTTGAGGGCCCTCCGTTGGCGCCTTGTCGGTGTCTAAATGGTGACCAAACTATTCTACTGTACAACCATAACAGAAATTAGACCGTCTTTGTTTTATTAAGGTTACTCTTGTTCTCTCTGTGCTATGTCAAAATCTGTATGCTGACAAATTCTTTTGCGTGGCTCCAAATGTGCCAAGCTCCCCTACCCCACCCCATTTTCTCAGCCCATATTTGGCAAAGCATCCACTTGAGATCAAACTGCGTGTCTGGGAAATGTCACAACTGTTTTAGTTGCTGTGGTGGTGGTGGTGTTTTATAAACAGCTCACCGGGAGAACACCTGCTGGCGGACACCGAACCCAAAGAGAATAACCATGTCAATCTCCACCTCACTGCCTCTCAGTTCAAAATCCCTGGAAAACTCTGGGAAATGCAATTCAGCCAATCATGTATGACAACCCAGAGAAACATCCATTCATGAATATTTTATTTTATTTATTTGATGTCCTTTTGAAATTTAGTCTAATGTTATTACAATATGTACAATTGGATTATTGCATCCTTGCCAACTTGTACTAAAAGCACAATTTCCCCCTTTTGTTCTGTAGCCTAACTGAAATACATCATACAAACAGCTTTAGAGAACAGTAAAAACACTGAAAAATCATGAAAACTTTATCACTTATATCCCAAAATTAGAGACACCTACCAAAAAAAAGCTATCCACTACTGTATAACAAAAAAAATCCTGTAAAACATTTAAGACCTAGAATCAAAACTCTTGCTAACTAAAATCCAGATATTGGCCAACTGGAATGTTAAAGCTGTTGGACGTAGTCAACAAATGTGCCTTTGATTGTCCATGGGTGAGTTGCCTTGGCCCGGGCTGAACTGTGCTGTCTGGGGAGGATGTGTTAGGTCGGGGTGGGGTGGGGTTGGGGTGTGGTGGGAGTACAGAGGAAGGCGGAGGGGGTGAGAGGGGCTGATGCACAGCAGACGCCTCCATGCCACTTTGGCCTTTGTCTTCCATGATGTCTCTTTGGACTGCGGATGCTATGATGGTGGCAATTGTGGAGGGGGGCATGTGTGTGTGTGTGTGTGTGTGTGTCTGTGTTGGGAGGGGGGTCCATGCTTCCTGTGTTGCTTGTCCTCACAGTGTCCCAGGCAGCTGATGCCATCTGAGGGCAGCCAGTGCCGTGGCAACCCCAAGCGTGACCAATCAGAGGCAGCTGTGGAGAGAAAGCCTCAGATTCTGCCTCAGCTTCTGTTGTTGTACACTCGCTGCTCGATTTGATGAAACGTCCTCCTCATTGATAAGGAAATGTGCTATTATCTAAAGAAAGACCTTTTATTGTGGTTGTGTTAATGATGATCCCTCTGTTCACCAGCCCACATCAACCAGTCTTCCAAAGATCACTGCATAAAACACAACCTCGTCGTGATAACAGTACAGTCTTAGTAAATGTCATTAATACTTTGGCTGGCGAGCTTTTGATGGCGTCGTACAGGAAGGTGTATATTATCCTGATTGCAGCTTTGGGTTTTGATTTTGTTTTGTTTGAGCAAGTTGGCTAATGAACGGCAAGCTGGCCGTGGCGACCCTTAATCCATATCTGGCGATCGGTAGGGTCCCAGCAGATCTTGCCTAAACACTGGCACTGTGAAACAAATCTGTCTGTCAGGGAAAGGTTACACTTCTAATTAAGGGTGCCTGGTTGTGTCCTCGGTTCCAAGTCAACCGTCAGGCCTCCCCTGATTGGTATAAATCTTTTTTTTCCTGAAAGGTTGTAGGAGTGGGTCACAAGTTCACGGCAATGGTGATTTGCTTGGGCGTTTAAAGGGCCATTGATTACATAATTAGAGAGACACACACACACACACACACAGACAGACACACACAGGGGCTGGTGTGGCTTGGTGTGCCCTGGCAGACTGTGGGAACTCTGCAAAGAGCTGAATGGATGATGTAGTCATCAACAGATCCCAACTGTGTTGAGCCACTGAGTACCAGTGAGTGTGTGTGTGTGTGTGTAAGCGTGTGTTTGGGTAAGAATGTGAAAAAAAAACAGACAGTGTGTATTTAACATTTCTCCACACTCGTGTAAGTTATCACACAGATGCTTACATGTGCATGTCTATGTGTGTGCACATGTTGTGTGTATGTGAAACTTAGAAGCGTTTAAACAAATTTCCAAAAAATGAAATCTGTATCTGTATCTCCCCGTCACGAGGGTTAGCCTTTACCCAACAGTTCCTCACGACTGGCCATTATTGATTGGCTGACCAGTGAACTCTCTGAATTCTGGGGCCACTTGCACCAAAGCAAAATAAACCGTGAGGGAAGGAAGTGGTTAACATTAACAAGGGCCCAATAAGAAGATTAAATGTAAAGTGCTGCCCTGTAATTGATGTGTTCCTCCGCGAAAGGCCTGCGTGCTGTTAATGTGTGCCACGGACATAATTGTTCCCAGCTCTGCTGAGCAGCTCCGACAGAGATGTTGATTAGTAAATGTCTCTACAGTAAATAATTGCCACTAATCATACCATGTAATGGCTATTAGTACTGGAGATACACAAACAAAGACGGATTAAACTCAGGCCTCAGGTACTCCTCTAGTTTATCTTTGAAGTTGAAGAACCTGTGCCCCACATTCAATTTGTAACTGCAAGCCGGGTAGCCCAATGCCATTTTACATAGGCATAAAAGGCCAAGGCTGCCATATACTCTGATAAAACCAACATCTTTGATGTTCTAGTTATAAATGCTTTGAAGCTATTACATTCTAAACATAATGATTTGTATTGACCTGTGGTGATGCCCTGATTCGGGTCGGTTGATTAAATTGAGGTTTTGGAAAGCTTTTCACTAGTGCGCTTGCAAATTGATCAGCACAGAAGAATAAGATCATTGGGAATGTATCACAAAGTTTCAGATATCTTTTTAAGATGGTAATCAATGTTCAATGGATTTGTGTGCAGCCATGTTCATGGAATATAGACCAGATGTCAGGGAAACTGGAAAAGTGTGTGGGTGATGAGTTTGGACAATAGCCACTGGCTCTGCGGGGGTACTGTGCATCTATCTATCTGCATAGCCATTGTTATGCACCTGCACCAGAATAGGACAAACGTGGAAGCTTGTTTGGAGAGTGGGGTGTCTTTTTAGGAACATTGTGTGCTTTTCTGTGCAGTCTATTCACACACAATTAGGAAGTGTGGGTGAAGAACAGCATGGCAAATTTCTCCAGAAATCTATAGCCACTGTGTCCCTTCTTCCTGATTTTGTACTTTCTCCCCCAGGTACTCTTTATGCTTGTAAAGTGTCTGCAATTAGCAACAAATAACCCCTCCCTGTTTCCCCAAACTCTGCCGAGTGTTCTTTCAGGTTTTCAATGAAGGCTTTATCATGGAGGGGGGGATGCTTTCTGCGGTGAGCCTCGGTGCGAGCACCCCAAGGCAGAGTTTCGGAGGCAGCAGCATGTAGAGACTTTGAAATCACACTACTTTTCATACAGCACAAACCTAATCCCAAATACACTGCGATTATCCCGCACGGCGCTGTCAAACGAGGACAATGCTCGCCCATCGTCCGTCCCTACCATCTTCGTTTGAGGAAGAATACACCTCTGCGAAGAGGAAGAAAGGAGCATATGGGAAAAGACTGAGACAAAAATACATTGGCGGGGAAAAAAGACAACAACAACAAAAAAAAACAACATGACCTGGGGGATAGGCGAGATGATTAAGTGAACGTTTATGTTAATTGACAGTGTCTCTGTTCTGTGTCAAACGCCTGTTTTCTGTACTGTGTAATGTAAGTGTGGGTTCTGGTGATGTATGGAGTCGTGTCAGGGTATGGATAGTATCGGAATGTTAATGGTTTTCCGATAGTTACCATTATCTGCCCGGCATAATCTTTTATTTCAGCCAGTTATAAACAACCTATGTTCATCTGTTTATTCTCAACTGGGGGTTTCTCATTCTGATTCAAGGGAAGGGCAATACCAGTTTATTTTCTTATTTCTAAATAAATCGGTAATCTCAGCGATGAACCGTGACTGGAGACCTGCTCTGTGAGGTATCCTGACGGGACTGGCGGCGCACTTGGAAGAGAGGCAAAATAGATTATCGTAAATTGTCATGAAAATTGCGGAAATACAAGTTAAACACACCACCGCCCTGAGACAGTGTGTGTTCTTATCCTGTTTTTTCTCAGTTGATTTCAAGCAAAGATTCCCTTTAGCTATTCATTATTTTTGCATGGTAAGTACGCCAAAATGTACTTTGTATTTCTTATTTGGTGGAAATTAAATATGATTCCAAGCTTTTTATAAAAGTACAGTACATACCCAGTGAAGATGCATGTATTCAAATCCGGTTATTTTTTTCACGATACGAAAAATCACGCCAATGAAAACATTGTAATGCAAAAACGGTAACGAGATAAGTGTTTTCATGTAAAGTAACAGAATACATGCTATTTTTCATGTTTTGAGCTTTTTGATGCTTTATATGTTTTGTCTTGCGTGTTTAGAGACAGTGGAGACTACTCGTTTTGTTCAAAGCGCTATTGCCGTGTTTGATGGCAGCTTGCTAAGGCTGAAGTTTTAGCACAGAATAGTCTTGAGCCAGAAGCCTGTTATACAGTAAGACCATAAACAGACAAAAGACCACAGAAACTCAATCATCACTGGGGAAGAAAGTAGCTTCTCTTCAATGGTGGACACTGGAATTTTAGTAAGTAACATTTTAGTAAGTAAACTTTTGTTCAGAGAACTACTTTATGTAAGACTCTTTTCAAAACAAGGACCTTCAGGATGGTGCTTCTAAACTTGCCATTTACTAAAAAAAAAACATTTTGGCAATTATTATGTTATGCAGGCCGTATCTTTAACTTACTGAGATCTAGTTTTCTAACCAGCATAAACATTTTGTGTGTCTTCAATCATTTGGACATTTTCTTTGCTAACATGGGTAGTATTGATAGGTATGTTATTTGTGTGTGGTATATTTTCTTAAATATCAGTGACAAAGGTGTCTTTGTCCTTTCAGCATGTGCTCAAAACTTAATAGTAATCCCTGAGACAGATTTGTCTTACTGTTTTCCTGATTGAAAAGTAAATGTGTCTCAGTTGTTAATGCATCATGTTTTAGTGCTAGTGTGTCCCTAGTGTACTAAAACACATTCACCACCTGGTAAGTTCCCTTGCTGCTTTATGGGTCGAACATTTTTCAAAAGTAAAAGTGTAAACAGACACCCCTGACCTTGTTTATAGTGAAACAGCTATGCTGATCAAAGGGGGAAAATGAAAAAAGACATGTTTATACACATGCCTGTCCTCGCCAGTGCCCCAAACACCCTTTTGTCATCACCTCCTAACATGTTTAACCTTTAGGAGATGATTGCCCATTTGCTTCAGGTTCGCTTCCGCGTGCCTTCACAGGCCACATCTCACTCGCTTTAATGAAGACAGGAAATCCATACATTGACACGTAAAGGATTAGTGTATAGGCAGAAAGCTAATTAGAGTGGTTAGAGCAGATGGAGTAGTCAGCAGAGGATGAATGGATTCATGAGAATCGCCAGGATGTAGCCTGGGCTCTAGCTTCGCTTCGGCGTTTGGAGGATCATTACGGAAGTAGTGATTTTATTGACCTCAGCCTGTTCAGATGTAGATGTGATTTGGAAGTGGCAATAGTCTATTGTCATCACGTTAATGCCGATGTTCGTCAAGGATTTTCTCATCGGGGTGAGCTCATTTGTCTTCGTACATGCGCCGCCAGTCAAGGAGTAGGACAAACTAACTCATGAGTCCTGCGCCACTAGTCCATCTGGTTATGGTTTGGGCTGTTTTAACAGGATAAGCATGCACGTCCAAACAGCCCATCATGGCCATTTTATAGTAAAAAATGAAAACATAACCGCTCAGTATACACCCAATGTCAAACGTGAATTAAAAATGTGAAAAATGCTGCTTACAAAACACGCTTTCAAAGGAATGCCTGAACGTCAAATGAAAACATGTCATTGTACAAAACCACATATTGTCTATTCATTTGCGGCTAAATGAAGCAACCGCATTGCTCTGCACAGTAAAAGGCATGTGGTTTGCTAAGCATCAGTAATTGATTGGGAGAATTATGTTTTAAGCCCCTTGCCAGTGCATCAATCTTAAATGCATTGTGAAGCGGAACAATACGGTGAGTAATGATACAACTGTAGCTGGTTGAGAACAGGGGGAATACATGGTTAAATATGGCAGACACCTCATTATGGCAGAATTATGTGATTAGAATAATCATCTTTGTGCAAATAATTTGGAGGCCTGCATCCACTCAGGTTCCATTCAGTGGGGTTGGTTTGTGTTCCGTTCAAAAGCACACATAGAAAAACATACATAAGTCCTCCATTCAACACTGCTCTAGCTAATTTCCCTAAATCCTCAGTGATAAGTCCCATGGCCCTACCTATGTCATACAGGAAAGTGACGCACATTAGTCAATTAATAGTCTGTTAAACGACAACAGTTCCAGTCAATTGATTTACTCAAGGGAACAGAGCTATGGTTCAGCCATGATTCTGCTGGGAACAGGCACACAAAGACATGCCATCCTTGTGCTTTTCCAAGCATATCAGACCACACAAAATACATGGCAGACTGCAATATTATTCACTATATGTTTGGCATCTTATCCTTTGTTTCTCCTGAATTAATCATTATTTTTTTACATATAGTACGCACAGTACATATCAAAGTATATACAATAAGTATGCTTTGTTAAGATAATTTGCATGTAATGCTACTGTAGATGAATCTATTTGTGTGTGTGTGTGTGTGTGTGTGTGTGTGTACCTCAATAACACACAAGGACACATGCAAGTCTCACCAAGCAGGGGTGTAGTGGACAAACCGCGCCCTCTCTCTCTCTATCTCCCAACACAAACAAATAAAGGGAACCGGGGTAGATGGATGGGGGCCGCCGCAGAAGTCCTGCCATTGAAATGAACGCAGGGAGCTGCGTGGAAACGCTCAGCTGCAGTGGAGCAAAGCGCTCCCAATGGAGACGGGTTCTGAATGAACCCCCATTATGATTTTCTCTCTGTGTTCCTCACCTCCTGACAGAGGCATTAAAATGAAATAAATCAGCCATTAAGATTGAGCCCTGGCAATTGAAACGCCATTAATACCCCAGAACATCATAGCACAGAAACGTCACAATGTGAACACAGAGGAGTGACTGTGGACTTACTAATTGCGCTTAAAGGGAAGAGGGTTTTTATTTTTTTTCGTAGAGAAATTTGACACAAATGTTATTCTCCACTTTTTGTGCTATGATTCTTATGATATAACATCACAGCAGAAGGTTAAGTTGGCATTATGATGGAGTCTTATGTGAAACATTATGGCCTTGCGTAGTTTCTCTTTCATTCATCTGAGTGAGAGTGGATTTGATTGATCTTTGGCTCTCCTGTACCAGGTATAATTTGGTTGATGTATGACCAGCTGGTGGTGATGTGAAACAATGATTAGATAGCCTACACGCAGAGAGTAGACAAACAAACATACATATACACACAGTCTAGACAGGTTTTTCAAATATTTATATGCGCATTACACCATGTGCCCTGCCATCAGTTTTTAATATTGAAGTACAGGTGCATGAAGATCTGAGGTTTGGATCATTCTAGATCACGGGGGAATAAAAAATAATCAAATGTATTTTTTTCTACATGTGCCATTCTCTCAGCTCTCAGCCATTCTGGCAGCTAAACTTGAATTGGCTTCTTGTACTGGTATAATTATCAAAACATGCCACAGTGGGCCCAGGTCAAAACAAATGGAGGCACCTCGGAAAAGTTTGGAATTTTTTTTTTTTTTTTTTTTTTTTGCCAGGCTACTTTTTCTTTTTCAGCTGTCACCCAGTTATTGATATATTCATTAAAGTAACCAATTCTCTTTATCAATTTCTTTTTCCCCCCTCCCTCTCTCTTTCTTCTTGACAGTAGCATGCTGTCACCCTCAGTTGACAATGAATCAATTCACAATTATGATTGTTGATGGCCCATGACAGCAACTTGGAGGGAATGTCATTAGATGTACATTAAAATGATACACAGGACTGTGACACAGGACTGCCTCCACAGCTGTACACCATAGAGCCACCCTTCCCCCAGTTACTGCAGTAAGAATTCACAGACAACATTGGTTTGTTTTGTAGGGGGGATACTCTCCACTAGACCACACTACACTACCTTTCATAATGGGCCTTGGCATTTCTTTTAATGGAATTTTAATGAACCCAAACTATGCAGTAAATAAAAAGAAGTTCAAAAATAATTGTTCTTCCAACAGAAAGGAAATTGACATTGTTTTGAACACAAGGTCCAAGAAATAAAAGAAAAATAAGCCCTGCATGCACACAGCTCTGGCAGAAATATTGCATGTAGCACCGTAGCTTTTCTCAGCCTATGAATTTTCAAGGCAAGTAGACAACACATAAAAGTGCATCATGCCACTTCTATGCAGTCAGTTTTGTGGCACTTTAGGCACTTTTTTAACAGTTTTACAGTTGAATTATATTCTACTTTATTTCCCAGTCCCCCCTGCCAAGTAAATAAATGTAAATGTGTTTTATCCTTTTGTGGATGGTGTGCAGGGGGGTGGCGGGGAGGGGGAAGGGGGTGTCTGTGTCTATGATTGGTAGCTTTTTGAAAAAGATTAAAAAAGATAACATTGAACGCTCCCTTTGGCTCTGTACGAAAACACTCACTAGATCAGTGACCTTGTTGCCATGGCAGACTAACGTGCTAGTATCATAGATTTGATTGCCTGCCCTCGCTGAAGTGAAAAAGAGGAGACAGACCAAATGAAAGTCCATCCATCTTAATGAAATACAATTATTTTCCACTTATTAATCATTGAGAAATCAATATTTCTCTTCACGGGCGTTTCTCACCGGCGTTTGTCATGTGGCGTCACTGGGGTCCCAATGCATCACATCCAGGCATATGAGGACAGTTACAGGGTCGGTCACCTGTGTCCTTTTTGGAAGGCAGGCAGAGCCACCGCCGTGACCGCATGTGCAGCAGGACAAGACAGCGAGCAGGCGACGAAGGTTAAAAAATGGAGCCAGTCAGCTGGCATCGAGATGGATAGCAACTCATTAGAGTCAACTCCTGACTGCTGACGATGCCGGCTCTCACACAGATCAATCCACTAAACACATTGTATAATGGGATGTTATTAAAGTCTAAGGGACGGTATTGACGTTAGGGGAACCAAAAAAAATGAATTCTCCATGAAAATGTTCAGATCCGCCCTCTTTTATTGCATTTGTGTAACCCATTCCTGATGTATGATGCTTGGTCTACAAGGTTTTTACATAATGGAATAGTGTTCTGGATTCAGTTAATGGACAGCAAGCTGGTCAATGTATTTTGTCAAGAGACACCCTGCATATAAATCAGGGGGAATTAACTTGAAACATCTAGTGAAAAAAATCCTAATCTTCTGCCTTTTGTTATTACATGAGAACAAAGTCAAGAGTCAAGTCAAACTGCTATTTATCTGTTTTATAGCAACTGTCTCCCCTCTCCTTGTACTTGGGACCCCAAAAGAAAAGCTTTTGGTGCCTTTTTGAAATATTGCCACACAAGTAATTTCAGTGGCTCAACCCTTTGTTTTCCCACTCAATAAAGGGAGCGACAGGAGCGGGGCGGTGTGATATATGGCCGTTTGGTGGCGATCCACGTGGCCCAGTGCATAAGCAAAGTCATGTTTCATGGGAAAGGGGCCATGCTTTACAGTCTCGCCCGCCTCTGATGAGAATATAATGTTCTACAGTGTATAAATGCTTCAGGTCAATACTTGATTTGCTCCAGCTTGTAGGCCAGGTGGACATGGGGATGGTTGAGACTAGGGGAGGGTAGTGTATGTGTCTCTGTGTGTGCGTGTGTGTGTGTGCGTGTGTGTGTGTGTGTGTGTGTGTGTGTGGGTACTATGTATTATGAGGCCAAAGGAAACAGGGGCCCTTGTCTGGCCCTTCTCCCCAGTGTCCTTAAACCATTTCAGCCTTCATTGCAAAAGCAGCCCAGGCTCTGAGATGCTCCCTCTCCTGATGAGAAACAGGACAGAGACTACAGGGGCCCCTGTGCTGGCGAGAGGGGAAGCGAAGCTCGGGTCTTGGTGATTGGGCCCCACAAGCACATGAGGGACAAACACCCAAACAGTGCAGAAAAGGAAGCATTCTGCTGGTGGAGCCAAACTGAGAACCACACCGCACCTCAGCCATGTGGACAAGGGTGGAGGTGAGATAATGGGCCCTAGTGATTGGGTCTGAGGTTATTTCTCATGTGCTGCCAGACCCTACAGAGCCACACACACACACACACACACTTGCAATCCAACCAATCTCTCACCACAGTCCCAACCCATCATCATCGGAAAGAGGGTACACGGCTGGGACACAAGGGACCCAGAGATTTAGACAGTCTGCTACGTGTACAACCCCCTAAACCCAATGCACACTGGAGCAGCATCTCTCTCTACCATGACACACCACTTACGAAGCACAGCCATCAGCTCAAACTGACACATCTCATGCTCTATGCAGGTGGCAAATAATCGGAATCTCAAATATTAATGTGGAAAAAATACAGACTTTGGGGAAATATCTACTATTACCTTACTATGTAACCTATCATTGTAAAAATGAACCCAAAACAGCATTTATTCCTCTGGCTGCAGCAAACAATGCAGTGTTTTTTAGTCCCTTTTTATTTTAATACACACAACCATCTGTCAGATCAGTCATTTTAATGCTTTCCTGAGTTCTTATACAGATACAAGTCACCTAGCATGAAATATTTATCAATTGTCTTTTCCACATGAGGAAGAAGGAGTAAAACTACAAACCTTAAAAATGCCAAATAAAAGCTGTGTTTAAAAACTCACCTCTCACACCGGTGCCAGGCACACTGCTGAGCAAAGCAGCCGACGAGCTGAGGGACTTGACTCTTGCATATGCAGCTGGGACACTGTAAAGCATTACGAGGTCAGATAGTTGGCCGTTTTAATGCAAAATTAATGAGTGTTCTCCCAGCAAGTTTGTCTTCCACAGGAAACAATTAATTTGTGGCCCGGTGCTATAACTGGGTTTTAGCGCTTGTAACGGTGGCTAGATGAGCCGCTTAAAAGCGTGACGCGGGAGCGGCCCGGGCCGCACTAATCCAGCTGAGGGGCCGCTATCCCCAGGTCGCCCCGCCACACTGACCAGATGAAAGGGTTCACTCAGATGTTTATGGCTTGTGAAAATGGCGGGATGCCGACAAGGACTCGGCCGCAGACAGAAAATGAGCCCATAAAGTCTCGAACAGTTGCCGCTTATAAGCATCCAGTTTGGGCCGATGTTGATGTTGTCGCTGTGGGTTTGCGGTTGTTGTTGCTCTTCCCCTTACATAAATATAAGGGTGTTTAAAGAATTGCTATATAGACATTGCCATGAGAACTAAACAAAAACAAGAGTTTGATGAGGTGAGAAGTAAATGTTTAGACTCTAGGCTAGAGCAGAAAAATCTGAGATAAAAAATGAGCTAAAATGAAAATCTACCCTGTTATTTTCTACCCTGTGTCAAGAATGAGTGAAAATGGGACACAGCCTTGACTGCACTGTGGCTGTCGTCACAACCAAGTGACAGTGACCTTGACCCAAGTAGCCAGATGGCAGTGGCACGGACAGCATCTTTGCCGTTTACACTGTCCGCTGACCTGTGTGATCCCGAGGAGCATGCTCATTTTGAGGCGTGTTCGCACTGAGGGCCATCTGCCGTCTCCGCTACTCTCATGCAAAAACGCCCAGGCCAGGAATCCTCATGGCTCAAACAGAATGTTATTAGCCTTACCCCTGAATAAATTAAGTCACTCGAGTTAGCTACGCCAAGCGCTAATGTGAATATTTGCAGCCAGGGCTCTGTAGTGTGCGTGTGTGTGTGTGTGTGTGTGTATAGAGAGACAGATAGAGTGGGGTCGGGGGTGTGGGAAGGTGGGAAGCCGTGCAAATGTTGTCAAATGGTAACACTAACGCATTTAATATCTGCTGCGTCCTCCAAGGATTACTGGCAATTAAAATAAAGGTGCATCCTCACCTCCCACTCCAATTAAAGCCTAGCTCTAAATGAATCTGAGCCCTGGTGGACCTAATCTGGCTTGAGCTAACGTCCCTCTTATTGGGTTAGCCGATGCTGCAATGTGTCTTGTCACTTTGCTGAGACAAGGCCGATACAATCTCGTGAATGGTATTAGATTGTCATTGACGTGTCAGGGGGAGAGGGAACAACAGATCGATGGGGAATTAGACCCCCACCACCCCTTCCTGTTAGGCAGGGATCTCGAAAGAGACACTGGCACCCTCCGTCCTATCCTATGACGGGAGCCACAGAGGGGGTTGAAAGCTGCACGAGTGCCTGCACTAGCGAGCGCTGTAGCTTGGAGCTATCAGACACAGTGAATGGAGGGTAAGACTGATTCCAATACAGCACTAATGGCCCACATCATGCCAATAAAATAAAAAATGGCCCTTTTAGCAGAGTCGATAGTGAGTAAATGAAAATTTAACCTTTCATTAAATGTGGTCACATTATTTGTCTTCCAGTTGTTTCCTAGGTCTGTGTTGGTTTGGTTGTCTTTGTTTGTTTACTTTATGTCCGTTATATTCATTCCTTGGCAGGTTCAGATATTGAATCTGTTGTTTACATCTTTCACACGAATGAACTCAAGACCCACAATCCACACACGGACGAATGTAATACGTAAAACAATAACTGTAAAAAGCAAAGCTCCAGAAAGAAGCAAGAAATGGAAATTCCTAAATGAAAAAGGAAGCAATATTGCCAAATTTTATTTTTTTTTTTTTTTTTTCAGGAAAAAAATCAGAGAAAACCCTACTCAGTCTGGCTAACTCCTGTTCTTTGAATAGCAGCACTGGAGAAAGAGCTGGTGATAAATCTCAAGGCATCCTGTCTGTACGAGAGGAAAAGGCTCAAGGCCCAATTTCCACTGTGGGCAAGCTGCCCTTTTAATTAATTAGCGCTAGCAGGAAGTGCTGGCCCACAGGGGAAGGCGGCCCCTTTGTGTACCGGCAAGGTGATAATGTCCTAAAGGTGAGAGAGGTGCACGACTGGGACCCCTAACCGATCTGCGCGGGATCCAACATGCCCTCTCCCTAAGCAACCACAACAGCAGGCACGCCGTACCACCGCGCAGGTGTTGCACAAGTCTCTAACACAACACACACACACAGAGACACACACTTTCACACACGCACACATACACACCTTACCCCACTCTGCACAGAGCTCTATTTGCCCTATAGGGAGGAGCAAGAGGCCATGTTGACTGAGCGTTGATATGAAAGCAGGTTAGTTGTGGTAGGAGGGAAGTGAATGGTGGGGGGGGGGGGCACAACTGTAATATATTAATAGATAATGCAATAACAGGGAGGCATGAGAAGTTGACCTTACCTGTATTTTTTTTCCCCACAGCACCTCTTCTGAGGTTCGGGAGCTTCTTATGAAGTCAC
This sequence comes from Limnothrissa miodon, assembly GCA_017657215.1. Lineage (NCBI taxonomy): Eukaryota > Metazoa > Chordata > Actinopteri > Clupeiformes > Clupeidae > Limnothrissa > Limnothrissa miodon. The sequence goes on along the minus strand of JAGFZM010000126.1, from coordinate 1,186,324 downwards.
AGTATAGTCAGCCTGAGGTAAGGAATGCAAATAAGATGAGGGGGACCTGGCTATGAGTTATACGCATCAAGCACAGTTGTACTATTTGCATCAGATGCACATGCCTGAGTCCGACCAACGGCAGATATTAGGTGTCAGGTATTTGGGAGTCGCGTGTGACCCTATCTCTTTGCGTGCATGCCAGGACTGAAAAAACGGGGCCCTTCTCTGTTGAAAAAGTGAAGAAAAAAAGTTTTTTTTTTCTTCTTTTTTTTCTTTTCTCCTGCTTCAAGTAATGAGCATGTGCACCTTTCCCTGCCTGAGGCCTTCATACACAATTTAGCCAGAAAGCCACAGCTGATCATGATTTAGCTTTTGACACCACAAGCCCCGGGGCTATGGCCGACTAATACAGATATCTGACTTCCAGCCCAGTGCAGAGAGAAGGTGGTGGTGGTGGTGGGGGGGAGTGAGAGGCCTTTTATTGACTAAATGATAAAGAGGTTTGTAATGATAAATAACAGTCATTTTATTGTGGAATTCCCAGAAAAGACACATACTCCACGATATATAAAAGAGAAATACTCGGGGAGGCTGCCACAGTAGTCCCTGGTGAACAACATCTGCTCTGCTACAAAATGCTGCAGGAGTGGAGGTCACAAATTGCATTAGGACCCCTCACTATTAATTCCGCATAAACATGATCTGTAATGGCATACGGTGTCCTTCACTGGCCGCATAAGTTGGCTTATAAGAAGTGCCTTGCTTGTGGCAATTTCTCTCTCTCTCTCTCTCTCTCTCTCTCTCTCTCTCTCTCTCTCTCTCGTTATTTTTTTCTTTCAGTCTCTCTACAGGTCTTGCAGTATCGTTGAGGAGAATGTACTGTACACTGTATCTGCAATGAACGCATCGCATAGGCCTCTAATTCAGTAATTCTAATTCTAATTCTTTTAAGGGACACTAGCCCACACATGTCTCTCCATGCACAGTCCAGTATGTGTTAGAGTTTAGGATGTCAGTAAGTGACAGCCAGGGAATGATTAACCGTTCTATGTACAGCATACGTCTTTAGTAATCTGAAGCTGGGACTGCTACGTACCTGTCCGCCTGTGGCCTTCAAAGTTACTGTGCTGAAGCCGATGCTTTACTCTTTAGGCACGGGCAGAGGTTATGCTAACAGAGGCGCTAACACAGGGGGGGGGAAGAAAATACGCAAACCTTTCCACGTGTGAAGTATTATTGCTACTATGTTTACAATATATGTAAGATCATTACTTATTTTAAGCTTTTAGCACCAAGCTATTGATGCAAAAAAAGTCTACACTTGTTTTTCTCTCAGCTTCTTTTGCTAGAACTTGCTAGTATCTTACATTGTTTCAAACACTAGTCTTGATCCTAAATTGTTACAAATTGTTACACACTCACACACTATAGATACATATAAAAGCAGCTGCTTCAAACTTTAGGGTCAAAGCTTATATAATTGTTTTTACCCTTTTTGACCTTTACTTCACAGATAATGTTCTCCTTGCCTTGCTTTATTTACTGTTCAGATATCTAGTGGTCTGATGTCACTGTGTGCTAACCAGTTTCATCTCGAGAGAAAAGCATGAGCTCTGGTCACTTGTGCTGTCAGTCCTTTCACAAGCAAATTGAAAATGACCAACAAATGAACAGAGTCTGATCCAATTAAATTACTAAAATGAATTTGTATGACAGATATGAAACACCTTATGAAATTACTCACATTCAAGGGGAATTCAACTGCAACCAATTAGTGTAAAATATAAAGTTCACACATTCAAATAAGCACCACGAGGACACTGGTCCCCATTTAAATGCTAGACTATAATTACATTCTGTGTGAAAATCTGAGAATAATACCATCAGTGTGTAATAATGAGGTGGCAATTGGTTTTAAAGTAGAATATAATGTGATTTAAATATAATTCAAAAGCTGGTTGAGTTTAGTTATGCGCACACAGTATGTCTATCAAAGAGAGACTTTAAGACCTTCACACATCTCCTGGACAAAAGTGAAGATACGAGGTGATAGGAGTTATCTTTGGTTGTTTATAAGATGCTGATATGGTCAATGGCTTATGATCACGCAAAATTAATGTTATAACTCATTTGAACTGATTTTCGATGTTGAGTTAAGCTGACCTTCACACACTGTAAAGATAATTGTCATCTGATTACGAAGGTTATGATACCATATAAACAGTTGCAGTTATTTGAATATTACAAATGAAAGGTGAAATCTCTCTAAGGCTCTCTGTGATCACATAAGTATGATTCAGTTTTCAATATTTAAATTTATCCTAAGATTTCTATAGACTATTTACCCATATCAGACTATAGTTCAATTCCAAACAAAAGCTTATTCGTTTGTTTCATATATGTATATACTATACACACACAGACACACACACACACACACCCAAAGGAGCTTATCTCTCTCATTTCTGCCTCTTCATTGGTGATTAGTCACTAGCAGATCATAGTTTAGCATTGTAAAACACTGTAACTACAGTTTTCACAGTGGACTTCAGAGGAGGGTAAAAAAATATATATATCCACAGCAGATACCTTCCAAAGAAGTTAACAAAGCACTTTTAAAAACAGCACTTTCAACAACTGGTAGCATAATTGCTCTGAGACTCACTGACCCTTATTTTACATTTTAAATTCCATTTTCAAGGTGCCTTTCCAAGGTAAAATAAGTGACTAATGAATAATATTATAAATTAAGGGCTTTAATTGACTTTCAGTAATTTTAGATTTTCTAGTCGGACATATACATTTTCTTCCATTTTTTAAAGAAGCCAACCAGTCTGGCTAATAAAGTTATTAATCTTCCCCCATATAGTAATTATCTTTGTAATTATAATGTAATTGCATATATATCAAGGGCACTTCACATAAAGCACAGTCGTTTCCTTTTGATTATCTGGAAACATTATTCCTCCCTGCTTTTCCTCCCTTCCCTCTGTGTCCCTGTCCGGCTGACATCTTCCGTGGTCCCTCCACAGCCGGCTCGGCATCAGCCCGTAGAACCATCCCAAGCCATAAAGACACTAACATGATAATGCTGGTTTAATTACCCTTGGTCAGGCCCCTAACAGACCTATCCGCTGCTGCAGTCAGTATCCCAGAAGATCCATTCAAGCCTCAGCTGATGGTTAACTTGGGAGCTTTTGCCGAGTGCTTTAGCCTAATTGATATCCTTATTTAGCGAGGCGAGCCAGTGGGAGAACACTGGAGTTAAATGGAGCAGTTTACAGTACTGTAAACCACATCCCGGCATAGCCATGGCTGGCTGAAGGGAGACGTGATTTATCCCCCTAATTTGTCATCTGTTAAAGCATTGAATGGGCTGGCACTCTTTGTCATTGTCCTTGCCTTTTTTTTTTCCTCCCCGGATGATATTTTGATTTTGCTTTACAGTGAATTACACTTGATTATGCTTCCATTATTCTCAGGCCATTTGTCGTAGTCCTGGCTGGTGAGCATGGATAGCATTTAACCCATAGTGAGCAGATTTTACCTCAGCCTTTATCCTGAACGCCAACCATGCCATCTTTCCTGGGTGCTCTGGAGGACTTTGCAGACTGCATCTTATCCTGTATGATCTGGTAGGGAAAAACATATATTTATATATTATAAAAAAACATATGTAAAGATATTTTGTTTAAAACATCTTCCATTCAAATGTAAAATGATTCAAGGTCAGTAGACATCATAGTCCTCTAAATTACTTCACTAATCACTAAAATAAACTAACAGCGAATGAATTCATGTTTTAACTTGAAATGTAGACACCTTTATTTACACTACCATTTGTAACTTAACAGCAATCACTGATAAAAAACACAAAGACCATCTGCCACTCAATAGAGAGGAATAATATGTAAAGTACAGTGGAAATTAAAGCATGATTATGCTGTTAAGTGGGTTTGTAGGTCTTTCTCCCTCCTGCTTTTTCCCCAGATATGGTTCCCTTAACAGCCCAAAGTAATTAGCATCGACCACATAGCAAAGGTATGGCAGCGTACACACTCGCTGGTCTCATCTTTAATTTGAAACGATACAAATCCTCCACGGGGGCTTCTGACGATGTTAACAATGAACATCCTCCTTGGGTCGCCTCTTCCAAGGTCAGCTTGTATGAGGCACTATATTAAATGACTGAGAAACTTGCCAGGATAGAAAGCGAGGGAGAGAGAGAGATAGAGAAATCTTAAGTGATAACATAGATCACATAGGCGGTATCATTTCAGCAACACGCAACATTTCATAAAGGTAAACTGGCAGCGTCCCGGCCGAGCGCTCCCTCCCAGCTGCCAGTGAAAGTTGTTTGTGAGTGATATCATAGATCCTCCTCCAGGGCCCGGCCATTAGTCTTGGGTTTCAGCACAGAAACAGCCACAAATGGCCTCCAATTTTATGAGCAGAGCAGCCACTCCATTCCTACCTGTCAGGAAGAAGAAGAGCATGAAGTTCAGTCAGTAAGGCTGCCTTTATAAAACACCATTGCCACCATTTTTTTGTTTTTGTTTTGTTTGTTTTATCTTTGGAGGAGGGAGTTGGTAATGAGCATAACATGAGTGATTTACATATTGTGTAACATAAGTATAACATTGTAGTTATTATAAGGGATATAATTAATATAATAAATATAACAAGTAACCAGTAATGCATGCGAGGGCAAAGGGCAAGACATCTAAGCACAAGCCTTCATTATAAGCCTACACAACCAGAATCTACTGGATACATCAAGCTACATGTAGGGCTTCGCCTGTGTAATCTGGATTTGCTAGCTAGAAACTAGACAATACAGGACAATCCTAAACATAGTCCTATTAATAACCCTATTATAGTCCTATTATATGATATGATTCCTTTTTATTTTTCCAAACTAAATGATGCAAGAACAATGTAAATGCTTCAATATATAATCCCTTCTAACATTTCTTGGAAGGAAGCAATATTTTATCCATATCCGAGTCAGCACTTGTGGAATTGCTTTTGGGTTAACAGGTGCCATGTAGGGATGTAATCTGTGAGCACAAATCTCATCTGATAATCAGGTGCAAAATGTCTTGCATCTTTCACTAGTAGGGACTATAACTCAGACTGTCAGAATAAGCTTTAGGCCTGAAGCCTTATGTCCTCCTTCAAATTCTCTCTCTCTCTCTCTCTCTCTCTCTCACACACACACACACACACACACACACACACACACACACACACATACACACTCACTCACACACAACACATACTATACATCAGAACTTTACACAGTGGTAGAGGCCAGTGTGGCTCCTGTTAGGTTAGCATCAGTGCTTGGAGGCAAACGATTAAGAAAGGTTGCTCAGTGCTGCACATGCAAACGGCCTGTGCCAGCCAGCCAAAAGGCAGCTAGAATGCTAGTTGTGCCAGCATGCCCCAGCACTTCACACGGCCGTCAGAAGCCAACTGCGATAGCATATCACTCATTTAGAATGCCAGACCTCTCGTTTAGAAAGGGGGTAAACCATCAAAATATTGACCTCTTTAAAGCAGAATACTATTTCTATACTCTGGACCAGTGTACTGCAGTGTAGTAATGGGAAAATGCTAATAGTAATATGCGGTTTTTAAGCGATATTTACCTTATTCAGAAGAGTTCTGAACATTAAAAATGTTTTTTTTTTAATCAATGTACTGTAGCTGCTTAGCATGTTGAATGAGAATAATGGCTTCAAATTAGAAATACATGAGCTATTCTAATTTCTAATCAAATTAGAAATACATGTACAAATACAATACACATACACACTTTAACCCTGCAATGATCTTATCTTATGATAGCGACAAAAAAGTTGGCACAAACTAAGGATGTCTGATGTGATGTGTGTGTGCGTGTGTGAGTGTGTGTGTGTGTGTGGTACGTGTTGCTGACCTGAAATGAAAAACAGTTCATTTAATTCTCACCGACCTGAGCAATGAAGTAACACCCTTGTACACTTAGTCATTCCCTCACTTTTTCAACCAAGTTACGGGAAAATAATCCGGAAAAGTTGCGTGATTCATGGTGAGTGCTCTAATATATTTTATTGAAGTCAAAAAGATTTATTCTCTCATTCTCTCATGAGTTGGGTGGATGTAAGGACTAAGTCACTGGGGATGACCACATCGAATTTATGTATACTTCAACAAACATCCGTCAATACAAATGGCTCAATTCAACAAATAACCATATACAAGCCATTATATCATATTTTGGCTTTCCTCATGGGGCACTATCAACTACAATCTCTTTAGAAACAAAAGGGAGGAAAACCCAAAGGGCAGACAACCGCTGTGTGGTATATGAAATTATCTCACTAGATCAAGATATTGAAAGTTATTAGTTTAGACCCAAAAAATATGTTTGTGTATGAAGCGGCTGTGGTCCAACATGCTGCATGCAGCCTTGAGCTATTCTGTGTGCCCTGCTGCACAAGTATGGGAATCTGTTTCATACAGTACACATACACTCCACAGAGACGTGTCTAGAAATCAAACATTTTTACTTATGTGAAACTAAATAAATAAACAAACACCACACTGTTGTCTTTAAAAGAGTACAAATAAAACCAGGTTGTCAACTGAGAGATAGTTACTTTAAAAAAATGAAAATAGACAAACATATTTATATTTACACTGAGAGAATTACCGAATGGAAAAATGTTGTTTAGAATTGTTTTTCCACCCTCAAGCCTGATTGGCCACTAAGCGCGACAATGACAGTGTCTTTAAACTGTTCTCAGAGTCTCCACAATGTTTAGTCAGGTTAGCCAAGAACACATTGTTTGTGTCAGAAGTAACTCTCTATCCTCAAATGCCGTTTTGTTAGATTTCACAACAATATTTGTTAACATCAAGCCAACTAGCAGGGAAAGTACAAGTACAAGTACAAGTACTGGTACATTGGTTAAATTACTCAATTACAAGTAAAAGTACTGGTGTTTTTTTGAGCCGTCAATAGCAGGCATTCTATTCGATTCACCAGTATAAAATATAGTACTGTACTGTACCTGCTGCTGTAATGTAGTTCAATGTTATACTTTTCAGTTTACATGGTTGTGATTGCACCTCCTTATTTGCTGCAAAGTTTGAATATTAATTAAAATTGTGGGCATAGGCTACTCAGTAGCTACTTTTGATTTTAAGTAGTGAAGTAGATTACATGGTGTAAATTGTACTCAAGTACTCAAAATTACACACTTGAAAAATGACTCTCAAAAGTACCCAAAAAATCTACTTAATTACAGTAATATGAGTATTTGTAATTCATTACTTCCACCCCTGTTTCTAACACCCATGGCTTTGCAACAAAGGCTTAGGTTTTAACTACTAGAAGTTTTAATCACTCTGTTTGGTAACATTTGACCAGTTGTGTTGTGTCGTTGTAGGGTCAGTCTTTGTCGGAATAATCCAACACGATGCAGAGGATATCTGATATTTCAATATCATCGGCTCTCGTTCGAAAAACAACAACCATTCAACAGTTTTCAGACACCTGCTCACACACCATGTAATGATGTTATCCCTACATTAGACCAAAGTATGTGTGCTAAGTTTGTTTTCAAAAGACATAGTTACACATAGAGGGTGTAGGTCTATGAGGAACCTCCCCTCCCGCCTACATAAACACACACACACACACACACACACACACACATTTACGGGTGACCCTGCTCTTTGTCTTGGAGTGGGATTGGTGTTCTTACCCTGCCATCTGCTGGTTTCAGGTCTCCTGTCAGGCCTACAGCTCTGTCTTCTCTCCTTCAGGCCACTGTGGGAACAAGGCCTGGCTCTCGCCTAGCACTGTGTCATGTTTCTGTGGAGAGAGTGGCACATAGTGTAGATAGAAAGAAAGAGAGAGAGAGAGAGAAAGGGAAGCAGAGGGAGGAAGGGAGGGAGAAATTGGGAAGAGCGATTGTTATCGAAAAATAAGCATGGTGTTTGAAAGGGATTTTAATTGAGGCATTCGTTATATTTGAAAAGGTGAATTCCTCGGGGCGCTCACAGGAAATGCGACCTATTTCATATCCTCAGACATTAATAAAGAATGGCATCTTTTGACTTTGGCTTTTAAACCACAACCTTAAATGAGCTAAATATAGAGAGAGAAGGAGAGGCAGGCAGGAGGGCGAGCAGGCAGGCAGACACAGTAATTCCCCACCACCACCACCACCACCACCCCCCTCTCAGACCTCAGGGGATGTGGCTCCGGACGGGACGGGCGGAACAGCCAGGGCCCCCAATTAACAGCGCGGGAGGGCCCAGTCCCCGAAAAAAGAAGGGGCGCAGAGCATCCACAAGGCCCCAAAGGGGATCTCTGTCTGTATCTGTGTGTGTGTGTTGTGTCTGTGTGTGTGTGTGTGTGTGTGTCTGTGCGTGCACTTTTCTGTGGTCATGTCATTAATAATCCACAAAGGTCTGATCGGCCTTCAAATAAGACTCATCCGGTCTGTGCAGTGGCGACTCATGTGCACTAGGAAGTGGACAATGTTTACGTCTGGGCGCATGAGAACAGGGTCTTGGGGATGAGTTACATTAAATAGGCTTGGCTTGCTGTGTTGTCTCATGCTTTTTTTTTTTTCTTCATCTTCTTCTTGTTTATGTTTTCTTTTTGATTTTTTTTCATTACAGAAATTAGCCGTTAATGCAGGAGATGGATATCTGTGGACGTCATTATGCGTGTTTACAGTCGAGATGCTCTGTTGTCAGTGTGTGTTTCGGTCCATCAGCTGAGTCACTGGACTTACCTGATTTGTGTCACATTGTTGTCATTATGCAAGCACATAGCCTTAAGTGAACTGGCGAGCAATTGAGCTCATGCTAGGTTGAAGTACTGTACCATTTCTTTTTTTTTTTCTCAAAGACAACTGCGCTAGGGAGGTGCCTCTCTTGAGTGAATCCCATTTCTCCTGAAGCTAAGGTAAATCCCCTAGAATGGCACTTTAATTTCAGAGGCTCAGGTAATTTATGTGATTCCAGACGCACTGCAGCAAGTGAACAGTGATCTTGAAGCCTATATCATGTTGGTGTGAGGCCTGTTTTTTTTCTATTAAGTCCACAAACCATAGCCTTAAAGTTGAACCCATCCCAAATTGTATTTGACGTGAAACAAATGAAATGTTTTGAAATGCAAGCTGGTGCTGATTTGTAATTTCCAAGCTTTTCTGTCCAGTCTTGTTCTTTTTCTCTCCCGCTCTCTCTACAAATGATGATAATTCTCTACAAATATTGAAGCCTGATGCCAGCTACTGCACATGAAAGACTTTGATTGCTTGGTAATTGTCAGGGCACAGACTCAGGCCTCTCTGCTTCCAACTCACGGATTGGCCGAGGAGAACATTTTACAAAGGGGGCAATTAATGTTCCTGACGGTAATCTCCGGGCAGGATCTCTCATTTTAAAATATGTGATATTACATTCCATGCCGGATACAACACGTTCCCATCTCCCTACACAGTGAGATGGAAATTGTCTGACGGCTTTAAGTCGACTGTCACGGCAAGGGGAACTAAAGGTTACGTAAAGCGACGAACGAGAGTATTTCATCTGTGGGTGTCATTTGGGCGTTGCTCTTGTTGAGTTTAAGAAGCCCAGTCAGTCAGATATTATAGGATCCAATTTTCCCTGCTCGTGAATCTCTATCGGGTGTGACAGGGTGACAGAAGTGGTCGTCATCAGAGAGCTGATTAAACAAAAGGTTAATAAAACACCATGTCATGAACGATGATATCACCTTTTGCCAGAAAGCCAACATTTAACTTTTTAAACAATTCCCATCTGATAAGATGCTGTGTGACTGAATTGCGTCACTTGAAATTACACCCATTGTGTCAATTGCAGTTTGAAGGGTGGAGAGTTATATTAACCTGTCATGCATGAATGGACAGGTCACATTTACACACTATTCAAATTTGAGCACAATGTCACTCAGATTATAGGTGTTGAACCTGGAGAAGCTCCAAGTCAGAGGCTATGTGGGTAAATTGTCCATATTATAATACCCTGGTTCAACTGGAGCTCTCCCTGTGGAATAAAACAATAAAAGTTAAGAGAGACTTCAGGGTGGACGGGGTCAATGCTTTGAGGCATTGTTTTGAATACATAAACACTGACTTGTATCACTTTGTATAAATATGGCATTATTCTCAGTGTGCATAATAAATATTTAAAAAATGAAAGCGGAGCAGTCTTTCCTAGTCGAAGAAACAGGTGTAATATGTACACACACACACACACACACACACAGAATAAGTGACCAGCTTCAGGTGTGATCTGTTATTTGGACAGGTTCGCTACACCTCCTCAGAGCGGTACATTTCCCCCAGGGTGTCCGCCATTTTTCAGTGTCACGGATTTAAATCTTTGCGGTGCTGAAGCCTTCCAATTACTGAACATATATCACTTACTCTAGCGTGGGGGTGGGGGTGGTGGTATTCGCACACGTGCTCCAGACGAAGGGAAACAAGGAACACTCCAATAAAAGCTAATGAATTCTGCCCGTAACGCTTCATCGCATTCATTTTGTTTTCTGATAGCTATCTTTTGTCTTGGGTGGGGGGGGGGGGGGGGGGGGGGGGGGGGGGGGGGGGGGGGGGGGGGGGGGGGGGGGGGGGGGGGCAGTGCAATGAAGTTACGGTTTAAGGGGCCAGTTGGTTGGGCAGCCCTCAGCTGGCATCTATTTGTCCAGACAGGTTTTCACACGTCGCATTTCAAACGTTTGCCCTGTTTTGTTCTTTTTGTTTTGTTGTTGTTTTTTCTGGCTGGAAACAACTAATTAAAATTGCACATCGGTTGGCTTTGTTTTGATTTGCATGAATGATCGGCTTATCAAGATTTTGACCTTAAGCAACAAGCTGGCAGAAACCTCACATGAATATTTAGGGGTGTCACAAAACAACTCCCTTTTATTCTCTAAGGTCTTACACACTTAACATGGGCAAAAGTAGAAATGCAGAGGCAAATAATTTAACTTTCTATGGCACCTCTTGTCTTGTCTTAAGGTGTCTATTTAACCATGATCCATCAGGCGTCAAAAGATGTGATTTTTCTTTTTCATTTTTTTTTTCGCCATCTAAAAAAAAAGCCCCCAGGACACCCACCCACTCTTCCCATAGGGTGGAGGTCGTCATCTTGGTTAGTCCTGCTTGCTTGTCGGAGTCTTTTAACACTAATGCAAAAAGCATAAATATATTCTAATCTCATCGGGTGTCGATTTATACAGGTGTAACCCCTGACTTGATTTCTGAGACAGAGAGCAGGTTTCTCTTTGGCGCCTATTGAAGTCGGCAACGTTATTATCAGGCAAAATGTATTCATGATACCAGAAGTCCAAGTGCCTTCTGGGCTTTGTAATATAATACCGTCCTCTTTATCAAATTTAACAGTTTATTGGAAACAGCTTGTACACATGATTTAACCATGGTGCGGGAAGGCAGGGCCTCGGGACTCTCTTCTCTCTCCCTCTTTCTTTCTTTTGCTCTCCCTCTTTCTTTCCTCCCTCACTCCCTCACTCTCTCTCTCTCTCCCCACCCTGGCCAGCTCCGTCAGATCTGATGTGGGCTGGGGGTGGATGAGGCCTGCTCCCTGGCAAGGCCCCTTTTGTGCACTTTGTTGTTTGTTGCTCTGAAGAGTGCACGATAACAAAAGCGTGACGTGACAAATGGGGCCCGGTGCCCCCGAGTCAGATTAAAGTGATATGTTGTTGAATGGTAGCAAGGCCGTCATGCTGCCTCTTCCAAACGCACCCCCCTAACTCCTTTCTCTCTCTCTCTCTCTCTCTCTCTCTCTCTCTCTCTCTCTCTCTCACACACACACACACATACACACACACACACAGAGACATATATACACACACACAAACACACACGCACACAAACTGTATGTATACATTCAGTCAATATTGAGCATGCTTTGAATAAAGCGTATACTGTACGTCACTTGGATTATCTCCCTTAAGCACTTGATGCACGTGATTCCGACAGCAGCAACTGATATTGTAGATTCACGTCACTTGCGGCTTAGTTACAACATATTTGCGCGCTGACGTTCTCCGGTTTCAATTGGCATAATTGTAAGCGACATACAGAAAAGTGTAGTAAAAGAATCTGATAAGCTACCTCTTTCCAGAGGGGGTTGGGGGTGGGAGGGCTGCAAAAAGTTTAATCTCTTTGTCCATGTCAGATCTTTATCTTCATTGCTTCTCCTGAATCGGCAGCAGTTTCGCGTTATAGCATCTCCATCACCTCCGACATCACAACCCCCGTCGTCATCTATCTCCCAGTGAGCTTGAATGCTGGGTAACTCCGGTAGCAGCAACAGCAGGGAACCTCTCCCCCCGACACACACGTGCGCGCACACACACACACACACACACAAAGGAGCCATACCCAGGGCATGTGAATAGGCTATCAGCCCCCAGATGAACCTGCAGGAAAGCCCCAGGTGTTGGGTTACCCAGAGGAGCAAGGTGGGTGTCTCCTGTAGAGAGACCCAAACACAGCATCCGGGAAACCCAACAAAAGCGGTTGACTCCCACACCCCTTCCGAACCTCTCACTTACTGCTGCCCTACTGTGTTTGTGTGTGTGTGTGTGTGTCTTTATGTATGTTTAGTGATCCTCTCATGTGGGATCAGCCAGGGCGACCAAGGTGGCAGCTGTAACAGTAAGTTGGCGAAGCCGAGATGAAAGGTTTTTTTTTGTCTCTGATTCACATGAACAGAGCAGGAGGAAAACCACAACCGTCTCTCTATCTCTCCCGTTCTCTCTCTTTCTTTTGCTCTCTATCACATGGAGACACAAAGCGACATGACGTTGTCACCCCCTCACAACGTTCACGCTAAGTCTGCTAATGTTTAGATCAGAGGCTCTGGGGGTGTCTGTAAACTAGAATAACCATGAATGAGCAGAAGTCCAATGAAGATCTTACATTCACTGCAAAACACGTGGGAGACATTTTTTATTGCCATTATCCCCCTCAATTACAACACCATTCTTAGTCAGTCATAACGTGTGTGCGCATATTGTGTGTGAAATGATAAATAAAGAGTTGTCTGAGCACACAGATACTCAGGGTTGTCATAAGGAACCAAACCGCCTTGCTGTACAGAACTAGGCTTCAGGTCCCCCCAGCACAAAGGTGAAAACTTTCAAGCACCACCCAACCCTCAAAAGGCAAACTTTACATTCTTGTGACACAAAGTCTTGGGCATATGCGTGACAAACATGAGATATTCAATGCTACACTTTAATGAGATTCAAAAATGACATTTGTTACCTAATAAAAGAAATGTTGACATAAACAGTAAAAAATCTGAATGTAGGTGACGCTTTTTTGTGTTCCTTTGGTAGACAGATATGGCTCAGAGGCACAGGACGACTCAAGTGAAGCAACGTGAAGCAATGTCTGGACCATTGTACACTCCCAGTGGGGCTTTTAAATGGAAACCATGAGGAACCTGTGCAGCACACGCCTAACGATTTAACTCAAAGGTCAAAGGTCACCTCCTACTATTAATGATCCGCCCCCTCTTCCTCTTCGTCTTTTCCCCACTAAACTTGAAGACAAAAGACAGGCAGAGCTACGAGGAGCCTGCTATCTGGGTGACAGAGCATCACCCAGGGCCAGGGGGAGATTATGAGGAAGAGCAGACGCAGACCAAGGCGGTGATTATGGAGGGTAATTGAGGAGGAGCAGAGATGCGTCTGGCTTCTTCTGGGAGCCCGAGATGCAGGTCTGAACTTGGAGTGGAGGTCACTTAGTGGTTTGTCAGTGAAAAAGACACCTGTCAACCCCCACTCATACAGGAAAACATGCATGCACACACACACACACGCAAACATACAAAGATACGCACACACACATGCACAAACACACACACATAACAAAAGAAGGAAAAGTATTTTTAGCGGTCGGTTTTGAAAATATTTGTGGTGGCTATTAGGGTGGAGATGAGTTGTGGAAAGTGTGGTGTTTTTTTCTGCCTCTTTTTACCTCTGTGGAGTAGTAAACAAAGGCAATTGGTGACGAGTGACTCTAAAATGTTCCCCAGTGATTTTTTCCAACAAAACAATGGTTCCCCCCACCAAGTTAATTATGGGACACAGGCTGCCGGGGGTTGGGTGGGGGTTGGGTTTGAGGAGATCGCCACCCGAATCTGCATTGCAATACGAAAATCTGGGCGTGCGCTGGGGTTGTCCTGTGTGATAAAACGCAGACGGAAGTGCCACCGGGCATATCGTTTATCAGGCAGGTTTAGCATGCACATGCGAAAATGAACGAGTCTGTTATCTGCATAGGTGGTGTGAGCTTAGGTTAGTGTAGCCTACTGCGCCACCATTTATTGTGCATAAGTGGCAAGCTGTCTGGCACAGTACCGCATGATTAATCAGGCATCACCTTCAAACGTAACAGCTGTGGGCAAAAAAAAAAAGCGTGGAAAAAAAATACCCAGACAGTTCAAAATCAGCCACACTACCCGTGTTCTCAGGTTGAATGTTGTTGAACATTGTATACATTTGTTGTATACATTTAGCCCCAGTGTTTTACTTAAGCCATCAAATTTGAGCTTACTTAATGAGCGCACTAATCAAACTAATGTTTCAAAAGGTTGAGCGAAGGGCAGGGAAATTTTCTTTCAGAGAGGAAACTGAAATACATCTGTTGAGACAAGGCTTTCACAGAGAAAACTATCAGTTGATTGAATATTAAACAATTTCTCTTTCTGAAAGACCCCATGTGAGTTAGCTCCAGATAATGACAGCCCATGCCTAATATCTGTTAATGGCCACATCAGTCCCGAGTCAAACGCCACACAATAGAGGTCTTTTACTGCACAGGGCTTTATTAAACACCCTGGCTACAGTGTTAATAATGACAGGGGCAATTATGATCATTCACCCGAGAGAGAGAGAGAGAGAGAGAGAGAGAGAGAGAGAGAGGGAAAAAAAAGAAAAAAGAAAAGAAAAACTTTTACACTCATTACGACGCTCAAGTGCATGATGTAGCATGTTCGTTTGCGCCGCCAATAGCCGTCACCGTGGATGAACGAGTATGCTTGTCTGGCTGCTCCCAAATCAGCATAATGAGCAGGTTTCGTCTGTCACAGGGGGTAAAAAAGGAACCATGACGACTGTCAATCACCCGGCCTTGCTCTGAGGGAGAGCCGTGCCGAGGTGGGGAGAGGCCATGCACAGATTACTCCACCAGCCACAGAGGCTCCAGGCACTCTATCCCTGACACACACACACACACACACACACACACTCACACTCAAAGAGGGAGAAAGAAAAACAAAGCTCATATGCTGTCTCCCTCCAGTATGAGGAATCTCATACTGACAATGCTTTATTCATGCTCTCTTATTGAGTTCCCCGTCAGAGACTAACTCCACACTTTTATCAGCATCTGCACTGCTGTTCCGCTCTGCTCCGCACCTTTCAACTTCCAGAACGTCAACATATTTGTCCGAGCACCTACAGTACAGTGTGTGCTGTATGCAGCGCAGCTGGTGTAATACTGGCTCCTAAGGACTGGCTACGTATGTAGGAAGCTCACATGAGCCGGGCGTGGGCCTTTGGATTTACATGCAGGCCATGGCATTGCTCCAGAGACACTTATCTAAGGTCATCTACATTTCTGAACGTGCTGAAAGTATGATTAATAAAAACCATCCCTGGGTTTTTGCGAAAGAGGCAGCAATCAGCTGGGAGAGCGCAGAGGCCATCAGAGGCGTCGCGCTGCTGACGGCACAGCGGTGTTGTTGGAGGACAAGGTGGCCACGAGTGGCCATGCATGTCTTCAGTGGTGGGAGGAACTTGGCTGTTTGATGAGCCAGTTAATGCACCAAGGAATACATTAACCGCAATGGCCAGCAGTGCAGCAAAGCCCTCAAGTCAGGATTGCTCATTAATCTTTCTTTTCCTCCCGTCTTTTAATTATTTAACATAAAAGCCACAATGTGACAAATGTATTGGGTCTGTCAAAAATAATGAGTCAACTATGAATTTTGTATAGCTAAATATGAATCATTCCTTACTGGAACTTCTTGAGGTGAGGCGGAGGGGGGAAAAAATCAGGCAATCATGATAATTGAAAAATAATTACTGAATTCTTTATTCTAAAAAATGTCTGCTGAGATTTGTATTCTGTGTGGTCTTTATGACTGAAGCTGAAAGGGGTTGTGGTGATGTTTTTCAGACACATATGCAAGGCCCTGTACTTTGTCAGACATTGATGGGCCCCATTAGAATCTGCATTTTCCTAAAGAGTCTTCTATCACTGGATACACTGTAGTTCAATAAGCAACCTGTTTCAATCTCAATACGGCCTCACAAAGACATACTGCACTCATCGCAATGCTACAGCCTGCTACCAGGGGTTGTAAGGTTTGTGTGAATTTTGAGGAAAATTCTGAAAGCAAGACTGCTTTGTTGAATGGACAATGTTTCAGTTCAGACAGTCACTTTGAGATGCACTAGCCATTTCTGTTTTCTCTGTCTGAGAAACCTCAGCACCATAAAACTTAGCTGGTTAAACATTTATGCTGGAATGTTGTCAGTCACATTACTGGGGACTGCCAGTCTGAATTGTTTTACTATTGCTTTGGCTAGGCCATATTGCTTTTGTTTGTTTGTTGTTGTTATTGAAACCTGTGATCCTTATGAGTTTGCTTTCGGATCACACCA
>JAGFZM010000126.1:1104708-1156727 GCA_017657215.1 Limnothrissa miodon | reverse complement strand
GAGAGAGAGAGAGAGAGAGAGAGAGAGAGAGAGAGAGAGAGAGAGAGGGAAAAAGTGAGAGCAGCTAACCCAGCAGATCAAAGAAAATAACATGAGAGAGGATATGAGTGCTTTGAGAAGTAATATAGGCGAGATACCATCTGTTTTCCGTATCATGCAGCCGGCTTCAGACAAGGACAGGAAAAGACAGAGCAGACGGGCCACTTTAGCTGCGGATAAGGGCGAGCACAAATAGGTTATTAAGGAACCTTCAATTTAATATAAGATTGGTGGACATTAAAGCGTTCCTTTGAGAAAGGGTCCCATCCCCCATTGTTGGGAGAGATAAGCATTATATGACAAATAAATTATTTTATATTTGGGGATTATTTTATAAGATGGGCGCCTGTGTCATTTTCCTTTGGTATTTTCCATTTTGAAGGTGGCACTCAGAGATTGAGAGTGGGCGACGATGTATGGGTTGATTTCCTTCCTTATAATTTGAGGAAAGTGGGTTAGCGCGAGGATGCAGAGGGGTCATCGGAAGAGGATTAGGAAATGGACACACTGACCATCCGCGACTGAGAAAGCCACTGCTCTCAAACACCGACCGAGGAGGCTTTCTTGTGCAGCTTAGTGCGAACGTATGAAAAAAGCTAAACTAAGCATATACAACATGAGCGCACACTTACTAGGCAAAAGCTTTTTATTCTCTTTTCTGTCAAATCTAGAATCTATATTTGTCACATATTAAAAATTTATTATATAATGTGCTTTTTCCAATATCTTTCTGTAAGGTTAAGATGCATAAATACTGCTAAATAATAGCCCTTACTCTTTGCCAATGCGACGTGCATCCCTGTCTTTCAGAACAAGTCATCCTCTGTCAGCTTGACAGACATTAACTCGTCCTGCGTCCTAATGAAGAACATGCAAAGGTCAGTCGGCTAGTGCACTCCTCCAAAAGATTTAAAGTTCCCTCTGATCTGCAATGCAACAGGCCATATTGAATCCAGATTTGACTGGTGCGGGTCATTCCATTACCCTTCCTCGCCTGCTATGCTTTATTTATGATATAGGTCCTGTGGTCTGGTATGAGGCTATTACAAGAATGTGTAGCTTTCTGAATAATCAATAAATAGGTATTTTATCATTTGGTGAGAGAACTTGAGGGAAAAAGGGGGGAAAGAATTCATTTGCCAAACCCGTTAGCAGTGCGAAAGAGGCCCACTTATAAACATGAAGCAGAGAGTGCTTCTTCCACGAAGACAACCGAATGCTGTTAAACAAGCTGTAAATTTGGCATTCGAGTCTCATTGGGACTATCTTATGGAGCCAGGCGCAACACAGCAAAGGGCAGTAAATTCACCGTGACCAATTAAGGCTCTGCTCTCTGGACCTAGAGAGACTCTTTATCTCCTGACCTGTAAATGGCGAGACCGAGACCCGGCCACACTGGCCGAGGAGGAAGACAGAGAGCCCTCATTCACAATGAGTTATTAAGCGTATTTTTTGAATAGATGGAAAAATTGTAGCCAGGCTATTTAGTGTCATAAAGCGTGGTGGGGCCCAGGCAGGCTGCAGGCCTCCTAGGGACAGAAGGCAATACCATTACAATCAAATCTGAGATGGAAGAGGGATGGGGCTGTCCACTCTGAATTTTTATATTGTCAAAGAGCTGGGAGGAAATAATGCTATCCTGGAGTGAATTAACCTCTGGTGTGGAGAGAGACAGCCGATGTCATCTACCAGCACTGGGCTCGGGATTGGACAGGAAGATGGAGGAAGGGAGTCGGGGAAAAGGGGGAGAAAAGGGGGAAGGGACAGAGGCTTGTGGTGTGTCCATATTTAAGTTAAGGTCTGCTTCACGAGGCCAGCCTGGGGGCAGGCTATTCCTACAATGGCACAACGGCTCTGGTTTTGCTGGACTGCTGTGCCGATGACCATCAGTCAGGTTATTGTTGAATTAATAAAAACTCCAAAAATGAATTCTGCATTTAGGCTACTACAGTTGAATTTATAAAACACACATAGGAGTGGGCCTCAGACATTTACACTGATCCTGAAAAACAGAATAAGCAAGGTCTATACTATACCAGGTCCAAGCTAAAGGTTCTCACCTTTTTTTTTCATATTTCAGGGTAACATCGCCAATTTTAATATCACAGTGGCTGGTCAACCTTTACACCAGACAAGAAACCTTAGCCATGGATGAATTTGATAAAATATATGCTATATTATTAAAATAAACAAGCCCAGGCTTATAATAAAGTGTGTGTGTGTGTGTGTGTGTGTGTGTGTGTGTCTGTGTGTGTAGGCTACAGTATGTGTGTATACATACTAGAGAGAAGTCTGTGGTGTTCCCGTAAATCCTGTCAAAATCGTAAATTTACAGTGCTGCCCACCTGTAGAATGTTCACGTCGTAGACTACCAAGTGCCAGACAGCCAATTAGAGAGCTCTATGTTAACAGGTTAAAGTTCATCCAGAGAGGAAGTTGTTGGCTGCTGCCGGGGGAACGCTGGCAGCTAACGTAGTGTATTAAGCAGGAGTACTTTTTCACGTTAACAAATTATGTCAACCCATGATTAGGTGACTACATGTCGGACTAAGCCGAACGATATGCAATAGTTAGGAAGACTATGTTTATCACACAATAAAAACGTAAACCCCGGAAGTGCTGCATACCAGCTAGCTGGCTAATTATTAGCTCTGTTGGCTAGCTATATTTATGCTTTTTTTGTCGTCGGTGAAACGTTGTTCGTCTCGTTTTCGTTGCGTGTTTTTTGGAAACGCCGAAGTGATAAACATGGTCCACATCGGCAATCTGAAATCTGTAACGCTTGTCTTTTACCGAAGATAACAACTGTCATTTGCATTTGCAAGCTGTTCCACAGTTAGCTTCTGCAAGATGACGAGACAACATACAGTGTCCATCTTCTAAGGTGTGATAACGTTAACAAAGGCAGGTTGAAACAGTCCGCTGTCCGCCTCGAAAGGCACTTCTCATTCCTTAGGGCATATCTGGGTATCATCAATGATCATTCGTCCCCAGCTGTCAGAACTTAGTTCAGGTACGTGAAGCCGTGCAATCACTGAAAATCACTGTCCTCTCCCTGTCGCTCATTCACAGTGATGAATAATTGGTTTCCATGTTTTGAATATAATGGGGTATATCAGCGTTAATGTGAAAATAGTGGGATCTAAAATAATAACAAATCTTTTTACAAAGGTGTCTTGTCTTGACATAGAGAGCTTGGTCACCATCTTCTCAAAACAGCAACAATATTTTTTATCAACTAGACTGTCGAGAATGGGAACTAATAAAATGTCTTGACCTTTTCTTGCAGCCTCCAGACATCATGAGTGCCAAATTTGGACTGATAAACTACAACTCTCGCAAGCACATCTCCATTTCGGTGCCCTCCTCGACTGAAGTCATGTCTCCACACATCAAGTCTGTGGAGGAGCTAAAAGTATTGGGCATCAACCTCAGCACTTTTAACCCACCTATGCAGTTCTTCATCTGCGTGGCTGGAGTCTTTGTGTTTTACCTCATCTATGGGTATCTGCAGGTACATAAACTCATGGGTTTCCATAGACAAGTGAAGGTATCGGTCTGGCTAAATTACAGGCCCTTGTTCTCAACGTCAGATTTCAAAGATTTGCTCCTGTAATATCTGACACAGATTAGATTTAAAAAATAAATAAAAAAAAAAACCTGCATCAACCATTCATTTTGAAAAAAAAACATCTTACTGATCTAAAGGGGTCTCTAGATTGCCTAGATTGTTTAATGTATCAACATACACTAGATAAGAAAACACATTTAAACTACTTGTAAGAATGGTTGAGTAAGCAGGGCCATCACCTCCAGATTTCAAGGTCTAGCTGTCTCATGGTTGCAGTGATAGTGGGTAGGCTTCTGGTTCTGTCTCAATTACTGTAGCCACACTATCCATTTACCTGAACCTGTTTTTCTTCCTCTTAGGAGCTGATATTCTCTGTGGAGGGCTTTAAGCCCTTTGGGTGGTACCTCACTCTAGTGCAGTTTGGTTTCTACTCCATTTTTGGTCTGGTGGAGCTGCAGCTGACGCAGGATAAACGGAGAAGGTGCGGTTTACCTCATTTTGACCTTTATTGACCTCATTTGAACAAATATTGCTTGTTTTAACTGAAATACTGGGCAGTTTAGTAAAAATTGTAAGATTACATTTGAACACTGTAAGCATAAGGTTAGGTAAAGCTTTACTAATTTTGTCTTGGTAATTAAAAATGTATTGATGTGTGCAAATTTTCAAATATTGTTACAGTTGTAAACAGTCTACTGAAGCAAAGTTTTTATGTACACCATAAGGATGTTGTTTAAAATTGTGTTTACTGTCTGCAGAATACCTGGCAAAACCTATATGATGATAGCATTTTTAACTGTTGGGACCATGGGTCTGTCAAACACCTCTTTGGGATATCTGAACTATCCTACACAAGTCATCTTCAAGTGCTGCAAACTCATTCCTGTTATGATTGGAGGAGTTTTCATTCAAGGTAAATATTAACCATCACACAATTAAATCATGAATTGATTGGTGTTGGGTTTTACCCTGTAGAGATAATTGGTTTGTGTAATTAAACAAGTAAATTAGGCATAGTTTTTAGATACAGTATTTAATGGGACAACTTTTGTCTATGCCTTCTCCACAACAAGTAGAGGAGAGCTAAGGTTTTGTACAATTCTGGCTGGTTAGATTAAATAAATAGCCTAAGGAATAAAGAACAACATGAATGAACATTTCCAACCTTCAAAAGTATTCCCTTAAATACACACACTCACTGTTAGTTTAGTTCCATCTGCCATTACCATGTGTCATGGCCGATGATGACCTGTTTTGATTATTGTAAAAATACTGTTTACCACACTCCAAAATGCAATGCAACAGATTGAAGGTGTATCTTTTATCAGAATGTTGCTGTGCTGCAAATGCTGGGCAGGCGGCTAAATTATAAAGCTGTGACGGTGTGTTTTACGGTGACAGTTGGTTTAAACTTTACAGCGAGTTGGGTGAATTGATATGCAAAGGTAAAACGGCCAACAAGTAAAAACTTTCATAGATGTGCAGTTATCTGGAAATGATAGACTTTCTAAATAGCCCATCAGAATACCAAAGTATACTACTTTTTAACCAGTTTGCAACTCATCACTTATCACAACCTATCTATTTCTCCTGGCCTGTGTTCTGTTCTGGCCTCTTCTTCTGGCCTTTGAGATTTCCATCTCTCTATCACACTTTCAAGTTTCCTGATCCTCATGATCAGAAGTTTTTCTTTTTCTTTTTTCCCCCCTTTTCTTTATTGTGATTTGTTTCGCGCGCGCATTTGTGTGTGTGTCCCTCAAGGGCGTTGGTGAGTGAGTGAGTGAGTGAAGAGCAGCGCTGCATGTGTGAGTGTTTTCAGGAACGCGGGAGGGATCTGATGCGAGCCCTTCAAAGGGCCGAGGCGAATCAAAGCACGCCAGACCAACCTGCTGCGTCACCTTGTCATCCCCAAGGCATCGGCCTGTTTGGGAAGACTTCTTTTTCCCTTGTTTTTTTTTTTCTTCCTTCCTCCATCACCCCTTTTTTCCCCCTTGCTCTTTTTGTATGTCCAAACTGCAGCTCCCTTCTTCCCTCTCTTCACTCGTTTCTGTGGGAGTGATTGAATGGAAGAGTCCAGTTCAAACTTCATTGAACTCCATTTAACTGGACTGTTTTATTTTTTAACTGAACTTTTGTCTTCCTGTTTCGTTCCCGCTCCCTTTCTATCTTGTGCATGCTTTCCATGTCTTAGTTCAGTAGTGACTACTGTGTGTGTGCATGCGTGCAAGCTCGCTTTATCGCCTGAACTTGTTCAAAGGGGCCGTGTGCAGAGCCAACCTGCAGCCAGTGTCATGGCAGCTCCTCTCAACTCCTCTGATCAGAGCCTGTGCTGGCGACTTGATCGTCGAGGGCTCCGGAAAGCTCCGCTGAACAAGTTGATTATTCACCTGACCACAACTACAACAACAGCAGCAGCAGCTCCTACACCCACCAAAAGCCATCCTCACTGAGCCAATCAAGTCAATGAGTTCCCCTTTCTCAGAATTGAAATATGCCCATAAGCACTTCCCTGCCCTGCGCAGTGCAACTTGAAAGCGTCCATTCATCAAGATGACAAGTTGTTCCACAGATCACACACCTGTCAAGCAGAGGCAAACCACTCATAACTCTCGACTTCCAGCTCGGTGGAAAGTTCACTGATGGTCTGTGTGGTTGTGCCCGGGTGTGCTCAGACGTACTCAGACGTTGGGGTGTGTTGGTGTGTTGCAGGGAAGCGCTACAATGCGGTCGACGTCTCCGCTGCCTTGTGCATGAGCCTCGGACTCATCTGGTTCACCCTGGCAGACAGTAAAGTCGCGCCCAACTTTAATGTGACAGGTAGGCCACGCTCATGCTGCTTTGATTGGAACCTGGTCCGATGTTTCTGCCCAGTAGAACTAAATTGACCCTTAAAATATTTCCAAAATCAAGCAGATGAAGAATACTTAAATGTGGATATGTGTGTACAGTATGGCTGAAATGGTTCAGATTTGGACTATGGTGGGGCAGATTAGTCTGTTGTAAACCTGGTACTGTCGTTATAAACACTGTGTTGTAATCATGTCAAAGCTAGTTCTGATTTAGTGTATCCTGTCTCACTGTGTTCATTTGACTGTGTTGCAGTATACTGTTCCTCTCTTCTTAATTCCATCTACTTTATTTACAGTCTGAACCAGAGGTATTGTGTTTTGATCCCAAATAGTTAGTTGCATTTCTCTGAATAAGAGAAAGCTAAAGGCTACCCGAAAGGAACTTGGATAACTTGTGAGCGCTCAAAACTGAGTGCTTCGCCTTGTTACTGTGGCCTTGAGAGCGCAGATGCACGCTCACTCACTGGAAGCCTAGATTGCTTGCTCTGAAGGGGATGTTGTTTGACCTTCAGTGGAGACAAATTGGCTTTAGGATGTGGGCACTCAACGAGCACTCATTTGTTGTTTTTGTGATGAAGTGCACATAAGTTCTCCACTGTGTGTGTGTGTGTCTCTGTGTGTGTGTTGATCGGTGCCTTTAGGGGTCTTTCTCATCTCTTTGGCCTTGTGTGCTGATGCGGCCATTGGGAATGTTCAGGAGAAGGCCATGAAACTCCACAATGGCTCCAACTCTGAGATGGTGAGTGAGCGAGTTTCCTCATTATCGCTTTTGGTCTGCAGTTTGTGCTGGTCGATATCTGTGTTATGCAGATTTGTCTTCATTGTTTAATCTCTGGATAGAGCCACATTGCTAAGTTTAAAGAAGTGTGCTTTTTATGCCTTGCTCAGCTGAAACATTTCAGCGAAACTCTTCTAGCCTTTGGCTTTATCCAAGGATATTTTTTGTAAATGCTAGTATACTGTAAAAAGTAAGAAGTAATACCTACTTCACCGAAAATAAATAAATAAAAAATGAGTTTATTCAAAAAATGGTTCACATTGTTTGTATGCAAATGAGGTAAGTAAACATAACTAACTGAAAGAGACTAGTAACGTTTACTTATGTCACCCAGTAACCATGACAACGGGGCATTTTGTCACCCTCAGGTTTTGTACTCGTACTCCATTGGCTTTGTTTACATCCTGTTTGGCCTCCTCTGTGTTGGTGGACTGGGACCAGCCGTGGCCTTCTGCTCACAGGTAAGGCAACGGTGGCGTCTGGGTTAGATGTCAAGTCAAATCAAGTCCGTTTATTTATGTAGCACATTTAACAGCCGTTAAACCCGAGTGCTTTACAAGCAAAGAGAATAAGCATTTAGACAAGAGACATAGCTTACTGTAGCTTAACATGGCTCAGAGTGCAGGCTCCACAAGAGGTTCAGAGGTTACAACTAAAGAGGAAAAAGGAAGTACATAAGGTGAATATATGAGTACATGACAAATAAATAAGGTAAACATACCCACTAGGTTCCCAGTGTGAGGGGATTGGTGTGTGTAACCTCCTTCAGGCCTCTCTTTGTTGGTGTGTACTATCTGTTACTGTCTGTTTATTGATGAATTCTGCCAGTTCAGTGAAACATGGACAGTACAAAAACATGTTAGGTGAACAACTGAGGGTAAATGTGTGCCTGATGGACTCACCTGATGGGTCAGTACTTGGATAGTTTTTAAGCCTTAGTTTTCATCTCTCTCCTACACCCCCAGCCCACACACACCAAAAGTGGAATATAAATACACAGGGACAGGGACAAATAAGGACATTTTTATTATTATTGTGAAGAGCTTTTTATCATCAGTATACATCCCATAGTCCAAGGCCTCAAATTGGGTAGTTTGAAGCTCTTTGCTTTCCATCCCAGCACCCTGTGACGACGTACGGCTATGCCTTCTTCTTCTCCCTCACGGGCTACTTTGGTATTTCCTTTGTGTTGGCCTTGATCAAGCTGTTTGGCGCCCTGGTTGCTGTTACAGGTGAGACAATCAACCCCTCAGCAACTCTCGTGGTTGCTAGAGCAAACAACGACAACAAAAAAAAGCATAACACAAAAATTACTGAACTGTAATAAGATTGATGACAAGGCTGAAATCTGAAGTGGCTGTCTTCTGTGGAACTGTAATTCTAAGAGCGTTGCTATACCGGTTAGTTAGTTCAATCTGACAAGACATGTTGCC
Source organism: Limnothrissa miodon (assembly GCA_017657215.1). Lineage (NCBI taxonomy): Eukaryota > Metazoa > Chordata > Actinopteri > Clupeiformes > Clupeidae > Limnothrissa > Limnothrissa miodon. The sequence goes on along the minus strand of JAGFZM010000126.1, from coordinate 1,148,057 downwards.
TTTCCTTTAATCTTGGAAATTTCTCCCCTTATCTCACAGTGACGACAGGAAGAAAAGCCATGACGATAGTACTGTCCTTCATGTTCTTCTCCAAACCCTTTACATTTCAGTATGTACAATATATATAAATATATGATCACTTTATTTCATTTCCCCACTGTAAATAATTCTGTAATGGTGGAGAAATTAAAGGAGGTAATGTGTTATATTTATACCTTATTACCCTAATATATTCTGCTACTGTAATAGATTTAAAAAATATAATGTATTATATTTTCTCTTTTGTTCAGGTATATCTGGGGGGGCCTTCTGGTTGTGCTAGGAATCTTCCTGAATGTTTACAGCAAAAACAAAGACAAGATGAAGCTACCCTCTCTGGCAGAGATCCGCAGTCGTCTGCTGAAGGAACGAAAGGTGCGACTGCTCTCGCAGAACGTCTAGACGTCGTTTCATGGCAAGGCCCCTGAGACATTGGACCTCAGCTTGCGGACAGGGCCTTTGGGTAGCACGTGGGTCTGCACTCTGGGTTCCTCAGTCAGTCACATTCCTACTGTATCAGGAACACCTCAGAAGAGGAAGAGTCCTCACTATCAAAAGGAAACTGTTGATAGCGAAGCCCAAAAAAAAAGCACAGTTTTGCACTTGTATTGGTGACGTTTAATCATTTGTGCAGGACTTTGAAGGGCACAAGAGCTGTACAGAGACTGTTGTGACAATGGGACTGTTCAGAGTAAACCAGTAATATAAACTATAAATGGACTATGTCCGTGTTGAATGTGTATCAAACGGAGTCATCCTTAACAGTGAATCCTCACCTGCACGTGCCACAAGAAATGACTTGTCTCTCGTTTTTTTTTTTCCAAATCAAGTGTGTGGGAAATGGGTACATTTCCATAATCAATTTTAATTTATATTTCATGATTGTACTGAAAGTGGGATGAATGAAATGAAAAAGTGGGGGCATCTTCAAAGGAACAGAGATGTGGAAGTTTATCGACCAACGTGTCAACTGCCATATTTGCTAACCATTTGTTTGGTGAACAGACGGCTCTTTTTACATTAAAAAACAAACTGGGAAGTTTAGGCAAGGCGGGTGGATGTGTTTTCATAAATTTCAGTGTCGTAATTAGCTTGCCAGATGACTCCTATTCATTGGCTGCAATTGTTGAACGTCTGCCAAAGAGCTTCTCAGATGTTTAGCCATCAGATAGCCCTGGGCATGTTTGATTAGTAACCCTGGAATAAGATAGCACCAGAAAGAAAACAAACATTGTTCCGAGAGCTTGGCTTTAGACCTAATTTGGATGAGCAGAAAATCGTGTGTGTGTGTGTGTTTCTCAGGGTGATACCCTGCTCTTGAAGGAGAGGACTGATATCCTAAAGGGATTGATAAAAGCTCGGCAAGCAACACCCTTTTGAGATTGTTGTTCTTCTGTTTCTGTGGGCAGTTTGACAGTTGGAGAGAACCAAGCTAACTACCTTAAAACAACGAGGAACTCCCATTTTGGCTCGACTGGATGCAGATGTTAAAGCCTATAACTATATTTGGCACCCATCTGGTTTTGATGTTTATGAAACCAGAGCTCCAGCAGATCCCATGAGACACTACATGCAGGAAGTAAGGAATCTTGCTGGACCTCCACGTAATTCTGTCCAGTTGTGTCGGTTTTAGACCACATGACTTGGACTGCTCACCAACACACAGCTTTCTAGAACACGGAGTTCCTGGCTTAATGGTTATTCGGAAGGATTCAACGTTTTCCAATCTCTGAAAATAACACAGACAAAGACCTAATCCAGTGGCTGCCATTAATTATTTACACAGCAATTAAAATCGCTTGAAATTGAGCACCTCATTTCAAAAGATAACCCTTCACAACCACACGGCAGCAGGTGTATTAGCTTGCTTTTAACAACCTGTAGTGGCTCTGTATTTTTGATGTGTAGGTGACCGTTAGGCAGCAATTACGGAATATTTTCACATTTTGCCAATGTCTTTTGTCCTTCATGCATCTTGCTTGTCTCCGTATCAATCAAAGCGTCGGCTGAAAATATGATATTTCTGCCAGCGCGGTATGAGGTAGAGTGCCGCCCTGCTAGTACTCTAATGGAGTGGCAGAGTGACAAGGCGATGCCCGGGCAGGAAAACCAACGCAGAGCAATTAGAAATTTGGTATTTCATAGAGGAGCTGGCGCCTCTTCAGTGATGACACACTGGCAGATCCTTCTCAGGGGCCTCGGAGCTTCCAGCGCACGGAGTTACACAGGATGGGACTAATGTCCTCTCTGTCTGACATGAAATATGTCCAAGGCAAGCATGTGAAACCTCAACCTCACAGCCTGGCGTTGTTGAATAAATAGAAAAAAATGGAAAAAATAAAAATAAAACGGTCCATCATATTGCACAAAACATGAAGTGACCACAATATATTTGGAAGGGGTTAATGATGACAAAACATACATTCTTTTTCATACACAAGATTGTCTACATAGGAACACGCACATTTGTTTAGATTTGTTCCATCATAAAGTCCTCTAATGCAGCCCATTCATCTCCATGTGCCAGGAGATGGTGATTGCCATACTCCCTGCACAGTCCATTTGGATGGATTTGGGCCTGGCAAGCCCAGTTGACTCAGGGCAAATGACACTATTCATCTTTTTGTTCTCTATAGAAACACACAGAGCTGGGCCTGTTTTGAACGAGCAGAAGTCACATTTGTCAAGTGACACACTTTGTCTTTCTCCCATTAACCCTTGACTGTCCTGCACTGACCCAACCAACTAGTTTTACATGTATGTCCCTTTACACAATTTAAACATTATTTTTTTTATAGAAACATAGCAAAACGTTTATTTTATGATGAAACCTCCCATTTAATCATTTAAATGTACCATTTGTATGCTTAGCTGGGATAGACCAGGGGTACCTTATGTACCACAAGGCTTAATTCACTGTTCTTGCTTTTATAGCCCACTCCATACCCCCGATCCCCAACCTATCTCACACTATCCATTTCTCAGCCTCTGTCTATTTCTCAATTTTTCATTCTCCTGCTCTCTCTCTTTCTCTCTCTCTCTCTCTCTCCACCTCCTCTCTTATTAATGTGGCCCGTTTACCTAGGTTCAGTGACCTCTGCGCCGTTCCGCTGGCCCCCCGCAATAAATAATGGGAGGTGTCCAGAGCCCATCACAACAGCAAATAGGGTGGCGCGGAACGGGTCGTCCTCCTCTGATTGCCCCAGCAGGGGGTCCTGGCAGGCCATTCATTACGGCCACCAGTGTGCGCTTGTTTCAGAGCGGAGGTGCGCCACGACCACAGCCACACACAGGCCCCCTCTCTCCGTCCTTGGGCCCGGCCTGGGTGGATTGGACAGAGGTGCGTCGCACACAAACACAAACCCAACTCAGGAGAGCTCCTGTACTGGACACACAGGCGGCGCTATAGGGGCACGCTAACTGGGTCAGGGCCTCCGTCCAGAAGCGCAGGGTCATAGGGAGGAGAGTCAAGCCAATGATAATCAATGACCCATAACAAACAGCATTAGCCAATGATAATCAGTGACCTATAATGGATTTCATTACTGTATAGTGTCCTCCGAGACGTCAGCAAATGATCGTTCATTTGGGATTCTCAACAGATGGATGGATGGTTGGTTTGATGTGTGTTTGTGTCAGATTTGTCAAGAACCTGATGCTAAACTTTGAGAAACTGGTTATACTGGTGCATATTAATTATTTGTCATGAGCAACACAAGTTAAACAAAAGAGAGCAGCAGGACTTTGCACTATGCCAAAGGTCTGTCCATATTGTTCCAATATGTAGAAGACTACAGACTGCAGTGATGGTGAAAGGTATGAGTCTGGAGAGATATTGGTAGTCTGACTGAGTCTGGAGAGTTTCAAGTCCCCTGACACAACCAGGCTATTTATCTGTGACCACTAATACAACACTGGTGTAAGCCAATGCATTCAGTGGACAAAATGACTTGCTGATGGAGGACTACTGTTCAAGCCACAACATACTGTAAATGTCCTCTTCTGTAATGCATTTTCATTCATTGAGATACAGAATATAGTCTGATACTGTATTACCACATTCACACACAAGTGGAACTCATCCTGGTGGAATGATCCTGGCTCTGTCTACCTACTATGCCTCGGTGCATTTGCTCACTAACAGTCTGAGAATTTTGTTTATCAACATTTTCACCAGCTAGATTGACCACAAGAGATGGCATTTTCAAAATCAAAGGCTGTTTTTTTTTTTGCTAACTAATAACTCAAACTAACTTGACTAATAGCTCAGTGTTGTCACATATTTTTCAGGGTTGTGGGTTTTTTTATGTAGTCTTTAAATAATCGGGGGAGGAATGTGTAAGTATTAAAGTCATGCTGCATAAAATAAAACCAATGTTCAGGCTGAAATTATGTAATGCAGGCCTGTTCAAAAAGCATTTTTCATCACTCTTGTTCCCAAGACAGCGAGTTATACAAACACCTCCCACTCTATGAAATGGTATCACGGTCTGTGTATTTGTGTTTGTGTGTATGTGTGTGCACGCATATATACAAGAGACAAAGCATCTTTGTGCGTGTGCAAATCTGTGACTGGTACAATAACGCTTGTCATGATGGATCTTCCTGCGCAGATTTGCCTTGTCAGCACCCCCACACCAACATCAAGGCTAGGAAGAAGACAGAGCTACACACACACAGGCACATACACACACCACACACTTCATTCACATCGGGACAGGAAAAGCTTGAGAGAGGCCCTGTAATATTCCGCAGTCACTCACGAAGAGAAATTCTTAATAATACATATCTCACTAATAATGAATGGCTGGGCTGCAGCAGTTGTCTTGGGGGCATAATATCTAATTTCCTCCCAACGTTTCAGAGACTTACTCCGCCCATGTCACCAGCAGTCCATCATTAAACCAGAAAATGCAGGTTTCTATCACTTTTATTTATTTTTCAAATCAAAGTATAAATCCATGCCAGAGCGCGTTACAGATGAGCTCCAATAAATTACCACTGCTGGGCAAACCTGGAATGTTCAGCACCGCAAGGCTGGCCGGGGTGGCGGGGACGACGGCTGCAGCACCTTCACACAGCACAAAGGCGCGCCTCTGGGCGGGCTTGGCCAGATAATCCCCTGATCCTCACTCACACACACACATGCACACACTCACACCAAACAACCCCACAAAGCCACGTATTTAATTATACTGCACTTAAATAATGCACATGGCATCCTCGAACACCCACTAAAACACAGCACTTTATGGCCAGGCCAGGTAGTGTGGCAGTGTGATGCTGGGAGAACTGGGGGCGTTAGAGAGGGGTGGGGGGGGTCCTTTTTGAACACTGTGGTCCATTTTCAGTGACCCGATGCCAACACAAAATCCAATGAAAGAACAGTCTTTTTTATTCAATGCAAGTTGAACATGGTTAAAAAAAAAAAAAAAAACTCATGTCTTAATATTTCTAAAGCATGGTTTTCATACAAAATTCCAGAAAAAATGTTGATACTTTTTGGAGTTGTTTTGTTGTTGTGTTTTGCAGTGAGGTTTGTGGGAGCATCTTTGATACTGTACGCTTGGATGCTATCAGAGTCAAAAGCAGGGAAATGGGGTGGAACAGTGAGAGGACAGGAAGCAGACAAACATACCATAAGGGAATTAACAACGCTGCCAGGTCGCATCGTGACTCAAACCCAATGCGATCCAGGAGGGCCACGGACTACACGTCGCTGACCTCATTTCACGTGCGGCCCGGCCGTAGTACGGTACCTGAGCCATCTCCGGTCTCCAGCCATCAGCAGGGGGAATATGCTCCCATCGAGGCCCATAACGTCAGGGCCTCACCTTTGCGCTGACACCCTGTGACACGCATATGTGGCGAGGCAAAAGACCCCCGACCACGACTGTGAGCTTGAGGGAGATGGCGCCTGACGGTCAGTCTGAGGGGGTTGACCCCCTCCTTGGCGTGGCCACGGCGAGGTGGAACTGACAGAGGAAATGGAGAGGAGAAAGACCCAAGCAGAGGCAGAGGCACGGAGCGTTAAAGATGCCTGATGTTGTTGTTGTGCTTATTGTTGTTGTTTTTGTTGTGGTGCTTGGGAAGATGAGAAACGACGGCGGGGGTAAGGGTGGTGCTGGTGCTGGTGGTGGGGTGGGGGGGCAGCACACCAAGGGTCTTTGGCGGACAGAGGATGGAGAGAGGTAGTGACGGTGTGCCGCAACCCTACGAGCCTAACACAGCTGGTGTGCTCACGCGCTCCGTCGTAGGGTGCAGATTTATCTTGACAATGGAGGTGAACACCCAGCCTGGCTCAGCAGGCCTGGCTCTCCCTGTTTGACCATGGAGGCTTCTGCACACAGCACCACATACACACAAAGCATATACACATGGAGTTGCAACAGAAACTACCCTGCTGCTTTTAAATCCTACCGTGCACCATGTTCTGCACACAGAATCTGTGTAACATCAATAAATAAAGACTTTGTTTAAATTAAATATTATAGTAGGTAATTGTTAGTGTAATGATGTTGTAACAAGTTCAATATTACCAGATAAGACGTTTCATTTATATAATACATTACCCACAGCTCCACAGCTAAAGGAAATGTATATATGCTGCATATAAGATGTAGGCCATACATCACTTTCACCATCTGCAACAGCATTTTAATCTGGAGATATGTTTTACCTGGCACCACGTGAAATTATCATGCACAAACAGAGGGGAAAACATGTAACGAATGCTGAAAAACTTCATTATATTTTTATCCTAACCTTTGACTATCATATCATGGCCCTACCAATCACAGAGGCAAATGATGAAAGAAAACCCATTTAAAAGCTGGAGTGGAGTCAGGCGGCGACGCTTTTTGCTTTAATAAAAAATAATAAATAATCCAGTTGTCAGCAGCGGCAAACGCGAAGCAATTTAACGCATCAGTGGTGGTTGCCTATTAATTTGTGTAGAAGGAAAGGGGAGCCTGGGAGCACAGATTTGAGGGACAACCGGGCTGCATTATGTATCGCTTTGGAAGCAAACAAGCCACACACACACACACACACACACACACACATAAACACACACACTAACAAACACACACATGCATGCACACGCTTTTTTTTTTTTTTTAATTATAGGGCCGTTTCCCACAATGTAAATGCTAGCATGGGAGAAGTATATTATGGTGAATTAATAAAAGGCTCAGAGATAGAGGCCCATATGTGCGTGTCCTTGGGGTGTAGCATCAATAATGCTAGCCCCGAGGCGTGTTTTGTTCGTCGCTGTTCCTATGCATGCATTTGAGATCCGTGTACACAGTAATTGGGTACAAAACATCTGACCCTCCTCCCCACCGCACACAACACCCCCAACCCCCCACCCCCAACCACCTCACCAAACCCCTCCCAAAGAGGATGCGTCGGGACGCTGAAACAGAGCAGGTTGGGTCCCTGGTATTGCTGGAGCAGAGCCAAGTGCACTAAATCCAATGGTGTTTGAGATGCTCCCAGGTGTCTGTGGTGATGATGCATGTTTTGGCAGGGTTGACTGAGATGGAGCTAGTGCTTGTCTGGGGACCCAAGGAGAAGAATGAGGGGACCTCTGCTGGCTTACTGCAGCAGATAGGAGACAACAGCTACATCTGCAGCCCTCGAACCAATATAATGGGCTTCACAGATCAGTTCGAAACAAATGGGGCTTCCAGCCAAGACTATTCCAATGTCTACTGTGGTAAAGATAATAGAATTGGTGGTGTTTTTAATGCCACAGTTTTGCCATTGCAACGGTAGACTTACAGACACGCAGAACCTCTCTTACCACCTCCCAGTGCCTCACTACCTCCATGCAAACAACTGCTGATTTTCATGGCCAGCAATTCTGCAGTGTAAAAGTTGTCTATTATTATTTTGCTGTGGCTTCCTATGCTGCAACCAGAACTAGACAGTGCACATGTGGGATGTCGAAAGGGAACAACCTGTGACTGTGACTTTTAAACGTAGCGCGATTTGAAAGAATACCTAAAATAGTGAACTGTTACAAAGCATTGCTTTAACATTACATAGCATTGTTTTAACATTGAGTATGACAGGCTTTAGTCACTATCAACGTGATAAAAACATGATACAAACATACAGCCACTGATCAGTGATCAATGATGAACCCACTGTAAAGCTATATATATTTATAAGCTATAACTGGGGCACGGCTTACTGTGGGTACATGCCCCTGGAAATACTGTGTGATCTGCAACCGTGTATTTTAAGAAGTTAATTTATATATACAGAAAATAAAAATCTCAATTAACGAGAAGCACATTGAAACGTCTTTATCAAAAAATCTGAAAACAGTCCATCTTTCTTTGTTTGGTCGTGTTGATGGACACAAACAGAAACGCTAGACAAACTCTTAAATTCATATCCTCATACATCTGCAGTTTTCAACATACAGTAGACGGGGAAGAAAAATAGGAGAAGAAGTGCTTGAGAAATAGGACATCTATGGCCTCCCTCTCCCACATTATCTATGAATGTCAAATGTAATTAGTGCAGTTATACAAAGCATCGTTTTCATCATTACCATGGCGATCATTATTTTTTTTCTTGGCACAAAAGGCTTTGCTGCCCCCCCCACACACACACACTCTCTCTCTCTCTCTCTCTCTCTCTCTCTCTCTTTCTCTCTCTCTCTTTCCTCTCTCACCCCTCTTTCTCTCTTTTCCTCTGTGCTCTCTTTTTCTTTCAGAGACAAAAATCTGCCCTTTAGACATAATATGTCTGTGTTTTCCTGCAATTAATTAATGGATCCCCAGCTAGTTAGCGGTAGCACTTGTTTCGCGATCGCGACAGAGGAAGGGCAAAGGGTTGGAGCAAGGCTCGTCTCCAATGCTGGAGGCCTTTAGTTGCGAGCCTCTGAATTTGGACTATTTTTTCACCAAATCCTTTTAAGGGTAGATAAATCTGATTTTATGCAAGAAAAAATCTCCTGGGTTTCAATTAACTGGAGGTCACGCTACTGATCTATCGGAAAAGTGAAGAAGAAGAAGGTTGAAGAAATGAGACAGAGAGAAAGAGGGAAAGAGAGAGTGGAAGAAGGAGATATTCTTTTAATTAATTGGCTCTAATTAAACATTGGAGAAATGCATTTACAGAACTATATTTTTTTGGAGAACTTGCATGTCACCCCACTCAAAAGTCTATAATGAACTTTACGGTTATTTACGGTCAAGAAGAAAATGTTTGCCAAAATTCAATAAGGACACACTTATAACTAAGGAAAGTTTTCTTCAAATAAAAATACAAAAAAAAACTTGTACAACTTGTTATTTTCCTGCAATGATGGGTAGTGTGTGCTCAATTCGTCAGTGTTTAACACATGCAGTGGCAGTTGGGAACGTTCGGAGCAATTTGGAGCACCTGTGGTGACATTCTAGTATGGGCCCAAACAGGGTCTGCTAATTCAGTCTGCCTCATGGTGAAATCACATTTTGCCGTAATCACACACTGCAGTGGTGGACTGCGCTAGACCTGAGTCATATGCCAGTCAGAGAGCACTGAGCAGGGGGGAATTTGAAGGCGATTAGGGAATGTTTGGTCAGAATACGCAGCGTGATGTGTGGCTTGCTTTCATGTGCGCCGCCTGCATAGACTGCTCAGTGCATTCTCTCTCCCTTCTTTCCACCCTTTCTCCCTCTTTCTCTCTCTCTCTCTCTCGCTGTCTCTCTATCTCCCTCGGTCTCTCTGTCACACTCTCTCTCTCTCTCTCATTGTAATGCTACCCACAGGGCAACTCTAATGTGAAGTTGAACTCAGGTTAGAGTCGCTTTTACGCCGCCTCACTAGAAGCGAAAAGCTGACATTTTTCATGTTCAGTCCCCAGAGAAGGCTGGCGAGTGAATTACCCCGTGCTTTTCGCCCAGGAATAAAGAATAGCAGGTAATGGGTAGCAGGGAAAATGGTCGGGATGCAGTGGAGTTTCTGCCCACCACTGCTTTATATGTGAATGTGTGTGTGTGTGTGTGTGTGTGTTTGCTAGTCTGTGTGTGTGTGTGTGTGTGTGTGTGTGTGTGTGTGTATTTCAGCTAGTCTTTGTGGGTTTGTTTCTGCTAACCTGTGTGTGTGTGTGTGTTTCTGCTAGTCTCTGTGTGTGTGTATGTGTGTGTGTGTGTGTGTGTGTGTGTGTGTGTGTGAGTGCTGTGTGTAGGAGCGCCTTCTCAGGGCCAGCCAAACGTGGCAGGAGTGCGGCAGACAGGAGGCCATAAGTCCTGATTAATTGAACAGGTTGAGGGATGTGAGCGATGGTGATTGCATTACCTTTCATTATCTACCCCCTACACCTCCCTCCCACCCTCCCTCACTTCCCCATCCACTGGATAGATAGTACCAGCATAGAGAGAGAGAGAGAGAGAGAGAGAGAGAGAGAGAGAGAGAGAGTGTGTGTGTGTGTGCGTGTGTAAAAGAGTGAGGTGGGTACGGTGTAAAAGGTGGGGGAGGAACGACCTTGGCTACTCTGCACTTCTGAGTGTGACAATGTGACCTGCCTGCTTATCGAGGCAGAGATCGGCTGCTAATCTTTTACACCACACTCTAATCTTTCTCTCACTCCCTCCCTGCTCTCTCTCTCTCTCACATTTTCTCTCCAACCCTATCTCCCTCTGTGTTTCTCTTTCTCTCCCCTCTCTCTCTCTCTCTCTCTTTCTTACCCCTCCTCCTCACTACAAGGTTGTCATCTCTGACTCCTACATGCTCTAAGCAGCCTTTGCATTTTGCTGCTGAGGCAATGCCGGCCAAGGCTAGCAAATGCCTCTCTCTCTCCCTCCCTCACACACACACACACACTCACACACACACACACACACGCATACACACTAATTAGATCAGTGCTCTCTTCAATAGCATAATCATGCGCATCTGGGCCTTGCAATTACTTAATAAGATATATTAACATATTCCTGGCAGGAGAGACAGGGGGAGGCTGATCGTAGGAGACAAATTATCCAAATTAATTTCTAATTTAAAATCCTATGCCTTTTATTATAAGCTGTGGGCGCCCCTTGGTATAAAAATTAAGGCAGGGAAAGACAGAGAGAGAGAGAGAGAGAGAAAGAGACAGAGGGAAGTCAAGGATATACAGGGAGTTCTTAATGATTCAGGTTGGTTTCTGCCCACAGACCAAATGAATAAACCCGAGTATGAGGGACCAGGACGGAATTAACGGTCCACGGCTGGATGAACAGAGGCTCTCTGCGCGGGCATGCGAAGGAGCAAGCCTGGGCAAAAAATACTGATTCCGAGACATTGGAGGGGGGGAATTTCTCCCCAATTAGGGCCCGCAAATTTGTACAATAATACGCTTTTATGCACTTTGCTTGTGTTTTGCCATGAGTGGTAAGCTAAAGGGGGTTGTTCTATAGGTCAATCTTTGAAGGAAATTGTAGTTATTGAGTTCCTTTTAGCCCTTGCCGCTCCTGGGGAGAGAGAGAGTTAGGAACGCGGCCTTCTACCACCCAGCAGAAAAAAAAATATGCATGCGAGGCAGCCAGGGGACGGATCTTTGCCTGGATCTGAGGGGAGAAGATGAGGGTGGGAGGGGGGAGCCCTCTCATTGGAATAGATGATGCTAATGACAGGGACTGCAGCTGCAACTTGCCTCTGTTAAAAAAAAAGGCATCGCTTTGGTTTCATGTGCTGCCATCAAGAAGCTCTAAGTTAGATTACTTGTATCATCACAGAACTCACATATGTGAATTTAATACTAATTTAAAGACAGATTGACTGTATCTGCCAGACATTAGATATCATAACCAGGATTGTGGTGGTGTGGTGAAGTGTGTGTTGTGTGTCCTGTCAGGCTTTTTCTCTCCTATCTCTCTGGAGTTAAACATGCCATCGTCGCCGAAGCACGCGGAATGGGCTCTTCTTATTCAATTAGAACATGAAAAGGCGCGTGGGCTCCTACTGTTTCAAGGCCTTGCATAAATAGCAACGGAGTTAAAATGGGGTCACTCCCCTTTCTCGGCGTCCGTGTTGCCTACTCAATTTTCACTTTGCTTCGTGTCACAGAAGGGCTTTTAACAACAACCCACCAAATGATCACAGACACTTCGATTCACTTTGAACCTAATTTCCGACAAAATAACCATAAATTTATCATAGCCGGGGTAAATGAGATGTAATTAACTAATATTTCAGAGCTAATAATTTGACAATGAGAAACACGATGGACCTTAAACAGCCATAATGAAATTTGATTAGTGAATATTGTGTGTGTTTGTATGCTGGTATGTAAAATTGGAGAAATATTAGCTCAAAAATGCTTGAAGTTAAATGTGTAAATTTGAAGTTTGTCAGCAAATATAGCTCATATGTATACATATATTTACAAATTCAAACAGTACACTACACAAATGGTGTACCAGACCAAATCTGGTTTATTTTTTATTTGTGAAGAAGAAAAACATTCCATTGACTCTTTTTTCATCAGTATTATCGGCAAAATTGGCATGTGTACCATTTCATAAAATGCATTAGCAGCCAAAAATCATGATAAGTCCATAATCGCTACTTTTTGACTTGCATGTCCAAACAACAAAGCGTTGAAATGGCCCATGGCACCATTTACACAGATTCACCATTATCTTAATATTTACCCCACCAAAAGTAAACACACCAATCAACAAGCCCCCTCATCAATGCCTTCTGCAACCATATGGCCTCCATTTTTGCTAGTTATTGTTTGTTTTTCAGCGGTTAGCCTTGAGTCTCCGCTCCTGGCCGACTTTGAGCAGCCTTTCGGAGCCTAGCATGTGTGTGTGTGTGTGCGGTGCGGTGTGTTTTTTGAGGGAGAGTGTGTGCAGGCAGCTCGGTAATTAACGGCAGAGGATATTCTATAGATGTGCTGGCCTCATTAGTGCTTCTCTACCCGCAGGTGCTCACCACAGCCTCCTAATGAGATGCATATTGTAACGAGGGGGACTGTGACCGCCTGGGTTTTACCTCAGACTGAAGGGGGGAGGGGGGGGGAGCTTTAAAGAAGTGGGGGGTGGTGGGGGGTGGTGAGAGGAGATGTGGAGAGGGGAGTTGGCATTGCATACACTGAATACACTTAGCCCACTGAGGTAACTTGTTATTGTCTTATATTTTGAAACAAAAGCTTAGCGTCCATGGTTCTGCTCTTGCTTACACAGTATTAAAAAAAGCAAGAAGACCTACATCAAAACTTCCTATAAAACATCATAAACCAATGTAGTGATATTAGAAGACGAGAATGACCCCTTCCTAGAAAAAAAAGTTGCATGTGTAGAAGGAGAGGAGACATCAGACATGGAGGGAGGAATAGACAGATCAATCGTGAGGACAAGAAAGAGAGAATACAAACAGAGAGAGGGAGGCAGCAGAGAGAGGGAAGACAGAGACAGATATGCCATAAGTGATGAAGAAATACAGAGGGAGGGAGAAAGAAAGAGAGAGCGAGAGAGAGAGTAAAGAGAAAAATGGAAAACAGTAGCCTATAGAGAAAGACAGAGAGAAAGAGAGTGAAGGGAACAGAAAAAGAAGATTAAGAGAGAGAGAGAGAGAGAAAGAGAGAAGTGAACAGAAAAAGAAGAAGACAGAGAGAGATGGAGGGAGAGGTTCTTTGCGGGGAGGGCATAGAGCTGGTTCACCCAGTGACACGGGCAATATCATATTCATCACGGGCAGGCCTCATATCTCAGCGGCCGCCAGAGCCTCCTCCCTGGGGGCAGAGGGAGTGTGAGGGCCCAGCCTGTCATGGCCAGTCACACAGGTATATTGTGAAATGATTTAACGCGATAATAACCTCCACTTTGCCAGATAGATGATGTTTCCTTGTGGCGACCGATGCTTAATGAATGATTCATTAGTAAACACCAGCGAAAACGTTATTAGAGGCACGACTCGCACAGAAAAGCCAGGGAGTGAGCGTGAAAAAAGATGAGTACGCAAATGTGTCTTTCGTGCCCTCCTCTCCTTCGTTTCCCATCTCTCTCTCTCTCTCTCTCTCTCTCTCTCTCCCCTGTCTTTTTTCTTCTTTTTTTCCTCTCTGTAGCTTTGAATAAAAGATGAAAGAAAGAGGGAGAGAGAGAGAGAGAGGGATGGGAGGAAGGTTGCGCTCTGTATTTCGCACTCCGGAGTGATATGTGTACAACACGCGTAGCTGGGGGAATTTGCACGTTGCATTTAAAGAGGTCTTTAAATGGCTCCGGAGATATCTTGGCAGAAATCAAAAGTGAGCGGTGACAAGCACTCGCTAAACAAATAGGCACTGACTGTCACTCTCCAAACAAAGTAGCTCTAAGCCTGTATGATTTATCATACAGACAGCATGTTACGTCCCACCAAGTATCATCACACGACACACACATGCATGCACACATACACACACGAAAAGAGGAAAACCCTCTATGACGCATGTGCGGAAAGCAACCGTTTAGGAATGACCGTTCTGTCCACACCATCACAGCATGCATAGATCTCTGTGCTGTCACAGTGATGTAGCCCTCCATCTAAACAACAACAGGCCCTGACATGGATGTCTGTTGAAATGAAAGTACACAAATGAGCTGTGTATCTCCAGATAATTCATTTACTGGCTCCTACTATTTGAAAGAATGAATATTGTTTATTAGGGATGCTGCTTCTGAGATATGAGCAAGTAATGTGATTTTATACCACAGCTTTAATTGCTACAAACATCCCAGTAAACACAGTACTATAATTCTGTTACGATTCTTGCAATTACTGTAATTAATTTTCTTCAGTGCATTGCATTTTATGTGGCGATGATAAACAGACATTCATTTTAAACTTATCATTGTATATTCATATATTATGTTGGCCATTTGCTGAATATGTCAGTACCTATTACTAAAATTATCATTTGTAGAGGTTAGAAGGAGAGATTTATCTGAAATAAATAAACAACTTTCCATTATAGTGTACAAATGATTCCTTGGCATTGTAGTTGTACACACCATTGCATTCTAAATGTGTGAAACCTGCCTAGGTAACTGATGACTGTGTTGTTTAAAATACGACTGCTTGTTGTCCTAAAGTCACCCGACTGACTCGCAGGAAAGAAAGGTGAACAAATCACTCACAGTAGTGTATGGCCATGGTCAAGCAGCCAAGGTCACCACACAAATTCCTATCTGAAATGTCCAGTGAGCTAAACTGGAGTGGAGGTGGTGGAGAGTGGAAGGGGACGGAGGTGGGGGAGGTGGAGGTAGTGGTGGCGGCAGTAGAGTTTCCTGACATTGCGCGGGCTCACACACAAATTGCATCATTAGCGGCAACATTAAAGTCAACATGCGACCCAGGCAGTCAGAAGCAGGCGTCAGCAGCTGAGGTATAACGCTAGCAGCCTGGCTCAAGTAATCAGGACAACACACTGGCAGACCACAGCCCATGCTAGAAATGCACTTTCCTCTCCCCTCCTCTCCTCTGTTCTCTATAACACTACCCTACCCTACCCTACTCTACTCTAGCCTACCCCAAACACACTCACTGGTGACATTGGCGAATGGAAAAGGGCAGAGAGAGGACACTACAGCAAGGACAGATTAGGCCGGGCCATCTCCGTCTAAATGGTGTCTAAATTAGGCACACACACACACACGCACACACTCACACACACACACAAATAGAGGGCAATCAGGAGACTCTGACCACTGACTATCCACAGTATACCTTTCTGCACAGCCGAGGTTCAGTGGCTGTTTACCGCTGCTTGTGGATGCTGCTTGGATGGCTTTAGACCTCATCTGCTCGGCTCCAAGCCTTCATAATGTATTCAGTCAGGGCTGTCAGTAATGGAGGGAGCGCAGATTGACATCTCACTCTGTCACAGGACAAGTGGAGGAGGAGGTGGAATGGTTGCAGGTGTTATAGACAGATGTCTATCAAACTCCAATAGGAAACAAGTGATTGCTCACTTTGAAGTCAAGTGATGTTCACAAAAAAAGGAATTTGCATGTGTGGCATGCCCACACTCATTTGTATGGTTTCACATTTATGGCTAATTCATCCGACTTGGCTAATCAGACCACATTAGAAGACTTTCTATGAGGTTCAGATTTGATTTGGTTGGATTTACATAATGGGGCAAAACCCAGTTGCAGAAAGGTGTATCTGCGAGGTCATCTCTATCATTTTATAACAGAGGTTTATGGATTCGGCGGCAAATTGATTGGATTTATATATTTATTTTGTCGTTCTAATGTTCCACAGCTCTCTCAGACAATTATAGGATTTGTAAATGTACAGAGGTGTGGAATGACACAAACTATCAAAATCTAATTTGTAAGGACATCACCACAAAAAAATCCATAGATTGAGATGTCTTTTACAATGCCAAACCTATTAAAAGAAATGGAAATGAACAAGGTGCAAATTATTGAGGAGGAAATGGTTTTAGCAATACAACCTTCACAATTTACAAAAATGTAGTATATATATTAGGATTTACACACAAACAAAACACACACACTCACAGACACACACACACACACACACACATATATATATATATATATATATATATCCATGACAAGAGCAAATGTGGTTCTATCCTTTTCAAAGGGGTCTCTGAGGATATGGTTTATGCATTCTATTCCCCATCAGAGGGGAGCAATTCAAAACAAATGAATTCAAACTCTTATTTTTTTTACGTCAAAGATAGATAGCACTTTAGCGTGTATCAAAGGGGCGTTGTGCCCTTAATGACAAGTGCCTTCTATTTGGTATTTGGTCTGTATCAGTGTTCAGAGAGGCTGTCATTTGGTGGTAGAATGAGCCAGGCTAAAGAGATAATATTTCAATAACATACTGCCCTGATCATAAACTAACTCAATGGAAATGTGTAAGGGCCCGGGGCTACTCAGCAGGACAGTCAGCAGTCAAATGATTTCATATTCCCTTTTTCTCCTTGGCTGCCTTCACTGCCATTTCCCAAAGAGCACTGACACACACACACACACACACACACACACACACACACACACTCACACAGACATACACACAGATGGGTATCCACACACATATCCACACACACATATGCATACACAAACATCTTGTGCTTACACTCAGTCACACATTTGTCATGTCTGCATCGTTTTGGATCTGCACGGTGCATACCCTCACACATTATTTACATCTATTCAATGCACACAGACAGACACACACACACACAAAAAAAAAAAAATACAGAGAGAGAGAGAGAGAGAGAAATCCACACACACACACTAGCCTGAATATTATTCTAGTCAGAACCATGTATACACACAAACGCACACACCATATGGGCAACTAAATCTTCCCTCTGATATTTCATAGATTTTATCAGAGTCTTGGGAAGAATGAGAGATCGACTTTAAAGCGCCACTGGAACCCAAGTGGCTGAGGGAAAGCAGAGACGTGTCGTGCGGCGATGTCAGCACCAGGGACACCTGGAGAGAATGACTAATGGCTCCACGCCTGGTGCCTGTAATGGGGACGCTCGACAGCCCACCAAAGGGGAAATGCACTGTATACTTGACAGCTGTCTGAGTTCCATATCTCTCCTTCCCCTTTGTCCCCATCATCCACTGCAGTTAAGGGAAATCCTTTCCGGAGCTAAGTAAGCAAATTGCTAGGCCGCGATAAGCAAAACAGGTCTGCGGTAACAAGAGCTCAAAAAACCTGGCAACCGCTCCATCTTCTAATGAGAGGACTATAAAGTAGCGAGACGCAGTGGAGAGGAAAGGGGGCCCAAACACTCGATTCTTCTCCCAGCCACAGCCTAACAGAGGCTCTTCTCATGTAGCCCCTCTTCCTTTGGTCTTCAAGTGCTTTGGTCTTTTCCCCCTTAACACAGTACTTGTTTTCCTCCTTCACGTACTCAGGAGTTGCTTAAAGTCAAGGAGCGCCATTTGAAAGGAGGAAGAGAGAAAGAGTGTGTGTGATGAGATGTTGTTGCGTGGCAAAGCTGCGGGCGTCAGTGTCGGCATCTCGTCATGTGCCCAGGCGCGTCTTGACACGGTGCCGAGCCACGCTGTGAGCTTTGCCAAGGTAGCGTTTGGGCGCAGCTTCTGATGGAGGCATTTGCCTAATGCCTACCTGCCGTGTGTCAATCAGGCCAGGGGAAGAACTTTGCACCAAAGTGAGCCCTCATCCGGAACAGCGACGTGCAAGGCTGCTTATGCCCCGACACGTCTCTTTAATTGGTGCGAAGGCATCATGTCTCGACTAAAAAAAATATATAATAAAAAAAAAGACACGCAACCAGGAAACAACCCAATAAAATTTCAAAGGATGATGGGCATGCTTTTTCATCTCCATTTCCCTCTTTCCGTCAAGCAGCTTCCTTGTACCATTCTGCTGATCTGGGCAGTTGGGAAAGGGCACAAATTGGCGTGCCAAGGAATATTGCCGCCCTTTCCTCACACATTCAACTTTCGGCTGATAAAACTGCGGGAATATTCACTTCGGCCTATTTTGTGACAGTTATCTGCCTCATCAAACTCTATTAAAAGTGCAGTTTTTGTATTGCTTTGATCTATATATGAAAAGACAAAAACTGAGGTTTCCCTTCAGTCGCGTAATAACACTGTGCGAGACCAAACAAAAATGTGTCAAAATATTTGCTGACCAAGCATTTGTGCTAGGCTTTCATTCAAAGATATTTTTTTCTTCAGGGAAGATGTGTATGTGCTGGCTGGGAAAGGCAATGTTCTGTGTTCTCTGAAAGTGTTTTGGTAGTGCTTGTATCTGGAACAGTCTGGGAACATCCATTCCTCAAAACTCAAGAACTGCCCTCTGATTCACTGATGAGTTTCCGAGACAGTTTAAGGTTTATGAGGTAAACCTGGAACATTTTGTCAGACTATTCATACCTCACTGCAGAAAGACAGACTGTCAAAAGGCAGATAACAGATATGCCTTTTTGTCCAGGTGAAGCCTATTACCTGATACCAGGTGTGTTTCTGTCTGAGTGGGAAACGGAAAGCTAGAGAGTGTCTGTCTGTGTTTTGTTTGATTAATTGTCATAAACTGGAGTGCCAGCATACCTGAGTAATTAGCTCACAAAAGACACATCCTAGCAGACACTGACATCAGTAATGTGGTCTGTCAAGACTGAGTCAGACCTTCATCCTTCTCTCATCTTCAACCCTTCAACCCTCACAAGTACCCCCCCCCCCCACACACACACACACACACACACACACACACCATCCTCTGTGTGTAGATCCCAGCAGAGGCTTCCTGACAGGCCAAGTCGACACACACAGGCTGTTGGATGAATTGTTTCATAGCCCCTGGCGGTCCAGGGGAAAGAGGAGAGCAGTAAATAGGATTGAAGTTTAAATGGAATAATGCGTCCTGGAAAAAAAAAATAAAGAGTGAGGAAGGCCGAGAGAGATGGAGTGCTTAAGAGAGAGAGAGAGAGAGAGGGATGGAGAACGAGTGGTAGGGAGAGAAAGGTAAGATGGAGGTGAGAAGTTCGTGGAGAGAGCAAAGTCTGTGTGTCGTTCAGGAAGGAAGGGTTGCGGTGGGGGTGGGGGCGGTTGCTACGGGGATGTTGGCCCTGGAATAAAGTTAGCTGCATTTGGATGGGTGTCAGACAGAGTACTACTCAGGTTGTGGACTGAGCTGCTCATCATATTGTTGTCTTGTATAAAGGACAATAACTGTGTGTGTGTGTGTGTGTGTGTGTGTTTGTTTGTTTGTTTTTTTGTTTTGTGTGTGTGTTTTCTGATATGTCCCATGTGTAAAGTGTAGTGTCACTCACATAAAAAAGTAGGAAACGGTCTTGGTTCCAACTCATTACTTTTCTGTAAACCAAATGACATGGATCTGAACAAGATTAATATATACATGTACAACAAGATTAATATGTACATGTACAACTCAATGATCCATACATACATGAAGGTTAAATTGTAAACATGTAATGAACTCATTTGTCAGGATCCTTTAATAAATGTTAATTTTGCGGTCTTGAGCCTATAATATGATCATAAACACACTAATATATAATATAAACAGTGATTCTGTTATTATCTGATCATAAACTCCATGGCCTATCACATGCATGTAGTGAACCAAGAATAGAATGTTGTTAGTGTAGATTCACTGAAACGGCTAGTGTGGCTTTGAACACCATGCTTCCACACACACCACATGATGCAAATGTAAAAAACTCCCCTAACTGTTGTTGAACCAATTACACACTTAATGAGTCGCCTCTTGAGAGGGGGTTACCAAAGCAAAAATGTTGCTATTAAATTCAAAGCTGCTGTTGTTGTTGATGATGATGTTGATGATGTCGTCGTGGGCAATTAAGTCAGTTCTTCGAGCAGGCAAATGCAGGTGTGCACCTCTAGAAGGGCGTTGTAGCCTTTTGCTCCATCGCTACAGTACGTAGCATCACTAAACCAGTGTGGCTCTCAATCTGTCCCCTGCTCCACGATTCATTCAGCAGTCAATGGGTTTCGCCTGTCGAACACAAGTACTATTAGGAAAGTCCCAAAACAACGGCAGCGCCACAGATAAACTTCACAGTAAATTAGACGCAATTAGCATTAGCCTCCGTCAGAGCCGCTGCCCTGATAATGGCATTAAGGACCCACCCAATCATAACTTACAGTCTACTGGATAATTTCTCAAATCAATGATCTTGGTAAGTACTTGTAAGAGGGCCCGATTGCCAGATCAGCTGGATACGTCCAATTAAAATCGAACAGAGGCGGGGGAGGGGGGGTGGAGGGGGGCTAGCGTTGATTAGCACTTTGCTCGGGGGCACTATAGTGTTATTATGCTGCAGTGAGGCTGTGGCTCTGTGGTAGTCAGGTTAAATGCTTTTAATTCGCAAGCCTCCCCCTGTTGGCTTTACAGATGGAGTGGTGGTGGTGGTAGTGGGGGGCATAAGGGGGGTTAGAGTGAGCACAAACACGGATATTTACTGATATTTTGCGAAGCCGAGTTCATTACTGATCCATAATTTAAATCCACTGACTGCTTTATTGCATCGTGAATGTTACAGTATATAGCTCTAGAAAATGTCAGTCAGATGATGCCTTTGAAACTGGCACAAAACAAATCAGCTGATGGACAGAAACACAGTTTGTTATTGCCCTGTTGTTGTGGGGGAGAGGATAGATTTTGGACATTTGTATTAACTATAAACTGTACATGTGACTGTGCGATGAGTCTTTAGTGTTATAGGAATTTTCTTAAACAAATTGTTATTGGCTTTTTATATAATAATTAGTGTCAAAATCAAACAGTCTACAGGACTTGCCCTCACCAAACAGAAAGCAGAAAGATAAGTAGAAGGCCTGCTGAATCACAACTTAGAGCACTTGAATTCAGAGAAGATTGAAACTACGGTATTCTTGACTCAAGGACCTAAGCTAAAAACCAGATCATATTTAGTATGTTAGCATAAGTTGGAAAAACTCCTTATCTCCTATGATTCTCTTCTAGAATTCCTGATTTTTCGCTCAGCCGTTGGGTCACTGTGGGCTTGTGCTGTGTGTGTATATACAATACATGCATTGCTTTCCCCATGGCACCGGGGACCCTGTGGGGCTTCAGAGGCACTCGCATCATAGTCTGCGCTTCAGCACCCGGCGTGGGCACCAGGTAGGCAGCGCCGCACCTCCATGAAATTAAGCAGAAGACATTGGGAGAGGCAGATTAGCTCTTAAAATCTACCTAATGTAGCATGAAATTCAGTGGCTATGCTCTAGCGATCAGAAGCTCTGGGCTCTGACCTATTTTACACCGCTGTGCACCGCACACTCAAACACACACACACACACGAACATATCGTTTCAAAGATACTTATATACAGATTAAATTATACAAATGCGTTCTCTGTCTCACCCTCTCACACACACACACACACACACACACACACACACACTCACACATTCACAAATACCCTGACATCACTTGTACATAGTTACTCATCCTTAACATCTGGACAGTTTAGCAAACTATGGATGTGTAATTAATTTTTAGTAACTTGTGCTGATTTTACACAGTCTGTTTTGTGGTTCTAATGATTTTCCTGAAGCGAGAGAGAGAGATAGAGAGAGTATGGAACAAGGGGGAAATGAAAGCAAGAAAGTAAAACTAATGAGGGATGTAAAAGACGCCGAGGACAACAGAGGAGAGGAGAGCAGGAAAGGATGCAAAGTAAGAAAGATAAAAGAAAGATCGAACAAGTAAGGCACAGCGAGCAGTGTTTTGCTTATGTTTGGCCACAGCCGCAGATGCTGCAGTGCAGAGGGAGGGGAAAGGGGGTTTGGGGGAAGCATCTGTACAGGAGAGTCTCTATGTACCTTCAGCTCTGAGGAGCCTCCAGGTGCTGATCGGTGATCAGGGATTAGACTTCTACCCCCTCCCCCCCCCCCCACCCACCTCTCTCTGCCCAGTTCAAGTCTTAACCAGAGCAACAAAGGCCAGAGGACAGATCTGGGATCTGTGCTAGCAGTGCTTCTTCAAGAGCCAAACCCTTAAAGGCACAACGAATAAATCAAAATCAATGTTATCTTCAAGATGCACTATACAACAGATAATATGTGAATATGCATTATGGACATGTAGTCTGATAATGTATTTGTCATAGTGTGTGGATGTGTGTGCTGCCTCTGTGACTGTGTCAGTTGTGGCAGCCATTGCTGGGGGGAGGTGACAAGATTGTATGTTTTTCGTCACACTGTGAGGTGTCCCAATCCTAGCTGATCAGACCGAGACGCAGGGACACATAAATGACGAAATCAGACAAAAACCAGAATATACAGTTAGCATTTTGGCTGGCAGCTCATTCCCTTTCCCCCACCCTACTCCAACACACTCACAGACACAAACACAAACAAACAAAATGGACGTATTCAAAGCCAAACCCATCCTGTAGGCCATGAGAGAGACAGACAGACGGACAAGAAAGAGAGACAGCCAAGTCCTGTCTCTAGTCGGCGTGTGGCACGGACTCGGCGTGCAGCGAGCGCAAACAATTTGCGGCATATGTCAAGTTCTTCTGGACTCAAAACAAAGCGCTGTCACCACGGCCGGCAGCGGGGCACAGGCTCTGCGCACTCCCCAAGTCAGAAGACGAAAGCCATCCTGTCCAATCGGCCCCCACAGACTACAGCTTGTGCTCTCTTCTGAAAGGCACATCCAATTTGCCTGCAAGGGAAGAGTGAAAGAAAAGAGAGAGAGAGAGATAGAGATAGAGAGAGGCAGAAAAAGAGAGGGAGGGAGGGATGGAGAGATGGATGGGGTGAGAGAGGGAGGTTGCAGCATCCCTGAGACTGAGTCCATTCACATTATCACACTGCAGGAGATGCCACACGCAGATACAGCCTTGCACCAGACTGAGAGAGCCAGCAGGCAGAGCCTTGTCTACCCAGTGGCTGGCAAAGTAAGAGACACGCGCTGCAACAAGACAGACGCTCACAAAATAGAACATATTCAGAACCATATGATGCGCTTTCATTTCTGTCATCCCTGGTGATGTTCAAGTTTTTTTTGGAGAGTGTAGGTTTCTTTGAGGTGAAAACAACAATTTCAGTGTTCCATAATGAACACCATATTCTGTAGAGAATACGCAAATGATCTACCAATAAAGAACATACAACTGTGGATTCATTCTCACATATTTACAATGCAATGCACATATAAACCAGGATTGTACAATTCACCACAAGTGGAATAAGAGATGCTCTTAAATTGGTCTGTATTGCTTTTATAAGGCAAACATTCTTTACTGATGGGTTTACTTTGGTACAACAAATATCAAAAGAACAAGTTTTTTTTTCTTTACATAACAAATGTCTGACAAACCTCCACTGAACATTATTTTTAAACGCTGTTCTACTTTTCATGTGTCCAATTTAATTACTAAAACTAAAGTAGTGGGACAAAGGACTACTGAATGAGAGTTTTGTGCCACCTCTAATAAATTTCTCCATTATTAAGAGTCAGATACATCTCTAGTCTGTCTTCGTGGCTAACAAAATAGTGAAATAAGCCTTTTTGTTGGCTTGCTCGAGGGCATTGCTCGACTCTTGAGCTTGCCACGTATGTAGTCAGCTAACCTCAATAATAATAATCCAATATTGTAAATGCAAGGCCTCTGCATTCTAACTCTGCGATATTAGCCCATATTATTTCCCACATGTATAAATGAATGTCTCAGAGTGTGTTTGTCTGTCACACACACACACACAGAAGCAGTAAGCCAGCTCAAGCTTCATTTTTCCTTGCTAAGCGATTGTTGTGTCTGATATTACACCTCCCCCACCCCCCCCCCCCACACACACACACACACACACACACACACACACACACACACATTTCTTTTTGTCTTTCTCCTAAGAATTGAATAATGCATGTACTTAAGGGATAAAATATAATGAATTTTGCCTTGTGTTTCTAATAATGCACTGTTGATTTCTTTTACCTCATTTCTGGTATTTTTCAAAGGTAATGACACACATAAAACACTGCCACTTTAAAATTAAAAATAGAATAGTGCTGCTTGTTGGAATATTAACCCCTCCCAATGGACACAGCCAGTATAATGAACAACAGCAAGCAGGCCATTCTTTAGCCTTGCTGGTCAGGTCCCTTCTCTCTAACACACGGTAATGTATGGTAAACAGAACTCAACAAGCTGACATATATGCTCCTGTTTTCTCATTAAGCTCATTTTGACAAAATGCTTGTTGGTCAGATTTATAGCAGAACTATTTATGCTTGTCTGCACCTGAAGGCATGAAGCCACATAGTGTAGTAGTCCCCAACAAGACAAATCTGCCAGATCTTATGATGCTTACTTTGAAAAGCACCCTATGGTCAATTGTATAAGTAATATTCTGCTATATACTGCAATTGCGTACATTTACACTTGAGCATTTACACTGAATTTATCAGATGTCTTTTTCCTAATATACATGAGAAACAACACTGGTGTTCAGCCTATGGAATAAGGACAACTCTGGGGACTACCAAGAGATGTATTTTTTGTTATAGTGAAAAATCTGAAGAAATACTCTAAGCTCCCAGAGAGCTCGCCCCCTGTCACAAATCTGATAAGATGACTAGCCATGTTCATAGAAGCAGAAAACAACTTTAGGAAACTATTGGTACAACACAACTCTGTTGTATGCTCCATGAGTTTTTGTCTTCCTTTTTTTTCCTCCCCTCATTCTCAATGGAAGAGGGCGGTAAGGTGGAGGGGGGGATCTAATGATGTTCCTTCCCAGCAGCAAGTTTGTGAAAGTCGCTTGATAAATGGACGGAGTTAGAAGGTGTGGTGGTGGTGGTGGTGGTGGTGGTGGTGTTGGCGGCGGCTCCGCAAATACCACAGTGCCTCCACGACGAGAGGGTCGGTGGGAGCCACCCCTCGCTCGCCTCCCCTCGTCGCCGCGCATCCTCTCCGCTGCCCTTAACGACTCGACAACGGCACATAATGATGATAAACACTTTATTTTCCTCTACCAGTGAGAGCGTGTTACCTAATGATGTTCAATGGCATTGGTGAGTGGTAAAGACAACAAATGCATTATGCCAATGCATCTTAAATGGGAATCCCTAAGGAAGCCCATCTGAATTGTAAATTTTATTACGCACTCATTTTTCATGTGGAAAACGCCACGCAGGAAAGGCAAATTGCAAACAAGTGTGTACTTAATGTGCAGGGAATTTTTTTTTTTTTCATTTTCACGTGTTACAACTAGGTGTGCATGTGTGTATGTATGAGTGTGTATTTATTTATATAAAATGTTCAGCATTTACTAAACTGGTCATGCAAGGAACCGCGTGAGATTGATGCCCCTACTAGAATCTCCCGTCTCCGCATTGCACCAGCTTAAGCATCTGTTTAGGAGGGAGCAGGCCCTGCATGCCAAGACACAGGTATGTTGATACTGATAGCAGTCATTTTGCTCGGATTTTAGAGTAAACTCTCCATTTGGAAGAGCCACAAAGGACTTTTTTTCTCTCCGCAGAGGCGAGCTGGTGATTAAGGCTAGGCACAGGACCTTACTCTGATCCCCCTTTTATGAAAGAATGGCTGGCAATGTGTCCCCTGTCATTTGGGACCATGGCTTGCCCTCAGAGGCCAAATAACACAGCCGCCAGTGCCACCGCTGCTGAACACTGGGCGGCCATTGTGCCGAAAGAACAGGGGAAGGCTTCCTGGCAGCTGGGGACGGCACGAAAGCAGGTGAGATGGGGGTGGAGTGGTGGAGTTGGGCACAGGAAAAGGTAGGGTATTAAGTTGTGTGTGTGTGTGTGAGAGGGTGGGAGGCAGAGCTTTAAAACAAGAACACTGAGAGGGGGAAACATGATCAGATAACCTGGAAGTAACTAAACCGAAAAACACAGAATTCTCAGTGGCATCTTAGCAAGCCACCTTTCAGCACCTTTGATTTAAGTGCCTGGCCCAGGCCCCCCTCTGGGAACGCCAGCCCAAGCAAGTGAGGACGTATCCCTGCTACATGAGAGCCAAGGCACAGACAGTTTTGGAGGAAGCAAAAAAAGAAGAAAAATCATTTAGATTGTGTAAACTGATAGTTTGATAGTGGTAAAAAATAGCAATTTCCTGTCTTTTGAAAGTCTACCACTGCCTGTAATATAGAATGGCTGCTGCTGTTCCCTGCTAATGTATTAATGTTAACACACATTAACATGTGACATGATTTGTAGATTACTGACTAGGCCCATTCATTCATTCATTCATTCAGTCAGTGAGTCATTCAGTCATTCACTCAGTCATTTATCTGCTTTGAATCGTACAGTCAGTAATTTCTGTGAGTTATGCCCTTCATCCACTCAAACTTTCATGCGACCACCTTCTCTTTGTCTTATCACAGCTCATCTGACATCCTGCAGTAAATCAGTTGCAGTAAAAATGTTCAGATTCCTTTATCCTTTTTTTTCCCTTGATTCCTCCTCTCAGGACAACATCTGCAGTTCTAAGAGTGAGTTCAGATGTAGTCCTTATGTATTTGCCAGTACTGTACATAGTTACCAGTTACCAGTGCGATGCATTTTACAGTATACTCATATTTTGCATGATTTGCAATGATCATGTGTGGTGCAGAAAGGGGACTTTGAAATAACTTTTTAACGTGTCAGAGGAGGAAGATATTTTGGGAAACATTCACAACAATATCATCGAAACTCCAGAGGATTCAGAGATCATATGAAACTCCTGAGTCTGTCATTTGTAGACTTTTCACAACAATTTATCCCATTTATCGGAAAACCACCCATGTAAATTAGCCAAGGCTGATTACATAGCTGTCTGTAGGGAGGTTGTCTCTTTATTTTTGAGGCAAACCGAGTCCAATATGCATTTGAAATTAAAGATCTGATTAAAGAGTTACTGTACACACATTGAAACAGTCCTCCAGAGAACAGCAAACTGCTCCAATTTTCTGTCGGACAGCAAACTGGGACACATTGGTTGTGCATAGGCCGCAGAAATGTTGTCAGTGACCTTACAGAGTTTGTGTCTGTGGTGCCGGTCCTCTCACATTTCCTTTGGGTTCCTGCTCCGGAAGACTCAGATGTGCGTCCGCTGGATCCCCCAATGGTCAGACAAATCATGTTAAACTCAATGTTTTGGTCGAGCGCCCCCTTGAATTGTCCTTGATGTTTAAAAGTGTGTCAAAACCATGTCGGGGGAATAGCCGGCAGCGTGTCACTCGGGAGGACTGGGGGGACACTGCAAACAGTCGTGCGTGATCAACACACCGCTCAAGCACACGTCCTGTTGTGTCTCGGAAGCCCCTCTTCACTGAGCGCTGAGCTCCCCAGATGTGGCTCCTAAATGACACTAATCTGCGTGCGTCTGTCACGGTCACACTCAGGTCCAATGCACCTTGAAAGGCGCGGCCCGACACGAGTGCGATACGCCCTCGTCAGCTCGTACTTCTATGGGCATCGGAGACACAGGAGACAGGGGAAGCGTCAGGGGTAGTGGCGGACTGTCAGGGCCGGGGCCCCTTCCGTCCCTCGGCTGAGGCGATATGGCAGACGGATGGGGAGGCTGGGTGCCTGACACCCTTGCCTCCTGTCATGGCTACTCCTTAAAGGAAGTCACGGGAGCAACACTGGCAGTGCATGCACACACACACACACACACACACACACACATACGTAGACGCAGAGGCTCAGACAAACATTTACTCACCTAGTGGTGTAACCTGATATCCTTCTACTTCAGTCATTGACATCCAGGAGCATCACACAGTGCTAGAGGTATGCTGGCATTCCCAGAATCTAGCCACCATTGCAGGAAATAAGATACATTGCTCAGTACTTGTCATCACCGCTAGCTTTTACTGTAACGGCAAACAATGAATGGTGATTTTATCTTTGTAACCAAAATAATAGCATGCAATTGTAGACATTTTTTAAAGCATCTTGGCAATGTAAACACAACAAATCAATTCCCTAATGCAAAGGTACACATAGACAGCATGAGCTCTCCCCTCTCTCTCACATACAGTGAGAGGGGGGTTGTTTCTTTCAGAGGCGTTGATAATCATGGCAGCTGATTAGGTGGGCCTTTCATCAGAGAGCAAATATGCCATATTTGGTAAGGCAGGAGGTAATGATGATATCTCCTATTCACTCTTCAAAGGGACAGCCTCAGGTGATACTTAAAACAATAGATCAAATATACACAGTGTTGCAATGTAGTCACCCAGGTCTGAACAGTGTGTGTGTGTGTGTGTGTGTGTTTGTGTTCGTGTGTGTACGATTTACCGGAATATTCTCATTAGAAGTTGCACCAACTTGACTTTTTAGCAACCCCTGAGTCCCACCCTCCCAACTAAGAGAAGGCAACACAATATCACGCCATTGGTCTAGACACTCATCGCCATGGCTACGACCCTGTTCCTATGGCCACTGGACCTCCTTCCTGTCTGCCAGGTTTGCTCCCCTTTTTTTCCCATCAGCCATTGTGGCGCCATCTGTCTCGGCCCCTCACCGCCATGGCGCTCATTTCCCTGCCCAGTAGGACTATGTAGATTCCTCGTCACTGCGGCTCTTTGGTTATAAGACTCATGTGGAGGACCTAATTAATCTACTCGCTCCTGGCATTGCGGCTCGTGTCCCTCAGTGCCTGACATGGAACCATCTTCCCCTTTTCCCCCCATTTCTCCTCTTTTCTCCCCCCGCCCACCTCAAACAACATTTATTTTTGATGAAAGTTTGACATTTTTAAAGGGCTGTTTTCAGCCAAAATGACAAGTGCGCTTCACCAAAACGTTCAAAAAATACTGTACTTGTTGTTTGTTGTTTTTTTATAACTGAATAGAAAACATGCTAAAAAAAAAACAAAATGTGGTATAGATGTTTGGCATAAATCTCAATACTTTAGCATGTTTTTAAATATATGTGTTTTCCTCCAGGTGATGCAGTGTGCATCCATGGCTAACTAGGCAGTGGCTAAAACCCAGCGCTGCGCTCCCGTGCATGCAGATCGGTGATTCTGAGAGGGCCAACTGGTGCCAGGTAAGCCCACACCTTGGGAAAAAAGGGCAGGTAAAATGTTTGTGTGTGTGTGTCTGTGTGTGTGTGTGTATGGAGTGTGTGTAATGGGTAGCAATGGCCTGCAGGAAATAAAGGTGAGTGTAATCAGGGGTGAAGGCCGCTCCCCCAGTCGATCTCTGGCCGGCCCCGTGCTTTCTCCCAGGCCGTAACCCAAGATCGGCCGGCCAAAGCAGGGGTCACACACTACTGCCACTCCTTCCAACAACACAACCACCACCACCCCCACCCCACAATCACCAACCCACCCCGCCAATATAACCCTCGACCCAGAACCCCCACCCCAAAACTAAGCCAGCGAGGGACAAGAGTCAGGAACCACTGACCACTGAAGGGATGGTGGCCTTCCTCCACACCCAAACAATTGGGTCACTCAAAGGGGGGAGGGGGACAAGACAAGGGGGTGATGGAGGAGGGGGAAGGGTCACACTTTACTTTCAGGCCTATGGGTGACGAAGCATACAAAAATGTGTGTGTGTTGAGGGTCCATCGAGTGGAGAGGATTAATTGCCGTGATGTGTTTTTTTGGAGGGAGGCGGCCGGGTGGGGAGCAGGAGGAGAAGACAGGGGAGAATGGGGGTAATGACGCGTGACCACAGGTCAAGGATGAAATCATGAGTCCCTCCCCAGAGTTTACATACAGCACCCCCCCCCCCCCCCCAATGCCACCCCACCCCCAAAACCCCACCCCAACCCTGCCATGGTGTCCAACCACAATTACCAGTTACCAACAGCACTCCCACTGCTGACAACACTTCATAAAAAACATCTCCATCTGAATGAACATCAATCATTTACCATCAGAGCCTCTATCAAGGCCTATTACTTTCAGAACAACTAGATAATGGAAACTGGATTCGCTATTTGGACTCACTGTCTTACTTAAAGGAGGTCGGGATGAATCAATCCACAGCCCTGTTGTTCAAGGTTATTTACTGAATGACCAAATAATGAGTTGATAACTAATGTTAAGTGAATGGGTCATAGTCACTATGTTGTATCATTTTTTTTGGGTTCATTCTCCCACTGACAGTACTTGATGAACAGGAGTATGGACTGATATACACCAAACTCTTCCTTTAAATGCACTGCATTTCCTCTGGCCTGATCTCAGAGGTAAAGGCGTTTGTCACCCCCTTTTTTTCACTCACAAAATTAACAATCATTGTTTTTTGCAATGATTGTTATGTGCTTTCCCACAATGGGACAATGCTAGCATCACCATAAGTTCAATATATACACATACATCTAGAAAACAAGCATGTTGTTTTTATTTGCATTGCACAGAATTATTATTCATAGAGACTCTTGGTTGCTCTTGGTTCCTCTATTATGAGAAGTCTTTTATCATCGTGTCCTTAAGCAAGAGAAGCCGTGCCGGGTGAGTGGGGCCGTGTAAACAGCACTATGTGTATTTGTCACAGATGCCTAACAGGCCCTGTCCACCAGTCAGTTAAATGTTGAGAGGAGGGTTAAAAGCCAGGTAAACACACACTCCGACCTGACGTGGACTGGGCCTAGGGTGAAATACACTCATCCCTCGCTCTCTTTCTCTCTCTCTCTCTCTCCATTTCTCCCTCCCACCCTTCTCTTTCAGCACTAGGGCTAAATTAAAGAGATAAACACGCATTCTTTCCCTTCCCCCCCTCTCCTCTTTTTCTCCTTGTTTTGGCGTTTCTGCGTGAGGTAAGTGGAGGTGTACCTGACGGTACCACGAGGGCGTTCCAATTACTCGTCTGTAAATGCACAGAGGAGAGCGGCGTTGGCACAGTGCAGAGCAGGTGGCCTTGGGCAGGTGATTATCAGGAGTGATATTCGGCTGGGTTTGAAACATTCATGAGAGGTGACTGGTGGCCAGAGAAGATTGCTGGCGAGCCCCTTCATCTGAGAACAAGCACAGATTTTTTTTCCTTTTTTTGCGGGGGGGGGGGGGGGGGGGTTTTTTTTTTATCACTCTCTCACCCCTTCATCTGAGAACAAGCAGAGTGTTTTTTGGGGGTTTTTTTTAGGGGGTGAGGGTACCTCTTCATTGGTATTTTCTCTCCATCACTCTCTCTGTGTCTGTGGAGGTGACAGAGCGGATGTCATATGAAGCACCGAGGGCGAAATTTTAATGCTATTTGTTCAATCCACCTTTGACAATCAGTTTGTTTGGCTTGCGGGGTTGGTTGGTATAGAGCTGGTTTTTTGGAAAGGGCCTCTCCTAATTGCTCAAACTTTGTTTGCCACAAAGTCGCCCTCTATTTTTCCTTTCTTTCTTTATTTCTTTCTTTCTATTTTTCATGCACAGAGAGGAGACATTTTTTATCCACTGTCTTTTGATTTACAGAGATAAAAGATCCAAAACAGCAGGGAATAAAGAGCCGTCACAGCCACAGTGGATTTTACCTGAGGATGTTTGGCCTGTCTCATACACACACATACAGTATACATAACTATACACAACCGAGTCCCATCATGACACACAGGACATGCTTTCATGTATGCATGTACACACATATTCACACACACACACACACACACACACACATATTCACACACACACACACACACATGAATGCATGTATGAGCAATACACTTAAATATACACACATAAATGCACACATACACACACCAGCACACATGCCTGCACACATGTACTACACAAACACAGAGACACGCTTGCACACACCCACGCACAG
Organism: Limnothrissa miodon; assembly: GCA_017657215.1. Classification (NCBI taxonomy): domain Eukaryota; kingdom Metazoa; phylum Chordata; class Actinopteri; order Clupeiformes; family Clupeidae; genus Limnothrissa; species Limnothrissa miodon. The sequence continues at coordinate 1,115,775 of JAGFZM010000126.1, read as the reverse complement.
ACACACAGAAAGACACACACACACACTGGTGTCACACCAGAGGAGAGACATGACTTACGCATGGTGTGCTTAAATGAGGGAGAATGACCTATGGTACTGATTTGACTGTTAGATTTGACAGGCAGCCACATTGCAGCCATTTTGACTAATTGGGCTAATTTGCAGGCAAGTGAGGTAAGGAGTCCCCAAGGAATGGCAAGAAAGCCTGTGCTGTCATCTCCCCCTCTTCCAACTCCTAATATTCACCCATATAGAACCATAACACATTTATTACTCTCTTTTTTCAGGTTTCTACATTTACAGCCTCTATCTATCTATCTATATCTATATTGTATATATTGATTATAGTGCTCTTATATTGTACAATATACACAATAATATCATATGTGCATTATCAGTAGTATTATTCTCTAGAACGTTCCATATCATATGTTATACTGGCTGCTGTATTTTGTAGATTTTTGTAGGTTTTTTGTATTTCTGATTTGATTTATTAATACTCCGCTGAATATTTTACATCATTTGTGACACCTAAACTGATCCAGCCTCATATATAAAGTTATATAACTCAAGTGAGGCCAGTGGGCATGGCACACTTCTCCTTCCCAATTTTACTCTCTGTTGAGAATCTCTCAGTCTGACATAGTGTCCCATGTCAGGGAATCCTAAGAGAACATCTTGTCGTCTGCAGTGACTATGTTCCAGGGGAACTCCCCAATCCAGTTTGCTTCAATATCAATAAACCGCGCGTGCGCAATGTAATTCTAGCTGCCCCGGCAGCAGCAGAATCACATGGGAAAACGCTTATACTCTTGCGCTCTCCCCGCGTGCTCCCTGCGTCTACATAAGGGGACCGATATGAGCGCTAGCTCCTTTCTAAACAAATGAGTGTTCCTCTGACACGCACAAGCATACTATGCTCCGCAGTCTGCAGCCCTTGGCACTCAGAGGCTCGCTGGTCATCAGCACTTGTGGGATAAGGCAGCAGGGACGGGTGTGAGACACAACATATGTTATTCGCTTTTCCAATACTTGGGATGCCTCCCAGGGAAATTTTCCACCATCGCATTATGACACAGAAAATGAAAGAGGCTCCATTGTGCCCCAAGATGGACCGTGGCTGGCCAAAAATAATATTGGAGATTCCGACATCTCCTGCTGGTGACAGCTAGGCTGGAAACATCACAAACAATATATCTGAGTTTAACTTCAGAAAATAATATGAAGACATATATGAGAAATTGCCCTTTGTTTTTTTAGAATTCTACCATCTTTCTTTTTTCCTCCAGAAAATGACATTGATAAAATTATTATTATTATTATTATTATTGTTGTTGTTGTAGTAGTAGTAGTATGGGCATTATTATTATTATTATTATTATTATTATTAATAATAATAATAATAATAATAACAACAACAACAACAATTCTGGGTGATTCGAGCCTTTAGTTGGGACAAGAGAGCAGCCTAAGGCAAAGCTAGAGTTGGACTTCATATTAATCATATTGCCACTGTTCACTATTTTTAGTGGCCACATTCAAGAGACGGGAAAGTAGATTGACTTAGCTAATAATTATGCAAGGTCTTTGCAACGCAGCAAATGACTGCCTCGTTTGACAAAGGCAAAACAACAACAAGGTAAAAATACATATAATAATATGTAAAGCTGTCACATGCACTCGCATCAATCCAGTTATTGCTTCAGACAGATGACAAATTACCAGGACAACCTAGTCTCATATCCTCAATTATATTCAAAGTCTAGATGGTTCCACATTAAGGGTCAACACAAAATGTAATAAAAAAAAAAAAACTTTTCCTGGCATAGCATGATTTTTCAGCACAATCTCCAAAAACTCCACAATCTTGCTTTTTTACTCTTGTTCTGTAATCTGTAATCTAAAGAGACAGGGCTTGTAATCTCATGTTTCAGGTATGGGTTTGTAATAGTGCTGGCATTGTTTAATCCTTCTGTTAAAATAGTCTAATTTCATCACAGAATGTCCGCATGACCATGTTGTGTCATTTAGTGTGTTCTAGGCCTAGTACAACAACCTCAACCCCCACCATTTTCAGCTATTTATGGCAGTGGGAGAGACACGGTGGTGTCTGGGCTTTTAAACTGATCTCCTTGATGCAGCGTCGTGCCTCAGATCTCCTTGGCAGGGGGTAAAGAAGGGAAATCATCCAAATAATTCCAGAGTGTCAAAACCCCAGCAGTGAGGCAGATCAGTCCCACCACACAACTGAGAAGAAAGTGGGAGAAAGAGTGGGTGAGAAAGACCATTTTGAAATGTACAGATAGTTTAAGGGAAAGAGACAGAGGGGAGGGAGAGGGGGGTGAAAGGAGGTAAAAGGAGAAAGAGAGGGTATAAAAAAGTAAGGGTGCAGGATTTAAAGCACTGAAGTGTCCACTCACAGGCTCATCAGAGAAACACCTCACATTGGAAAGAATAACGCCTGAAATCACAAGAGATTTGGAAGAGTGATGATGGAAGGAGGGAAAGAGAAGAAGAAATAAAGGGGTTAACAATGACAGAGAGAGAGAGAGATTGGAGGACAAACCCTGTGATGGATAAGTGTGAAAGTAAGGAGTGAGAGACAAGAAGAAATAAAGGGGTTAACAATGACAGAGAGGAAAAGAGAGAGAGAGATTGGAGGGCAAACCATGTGATGGATATGAGGTAAGGAGATGCCATAAACAGTGACAGGGGGTCTCCCAGGTTGCCAGGCCTGATTTCACTGGGCCCTGTTGAAGGGTCAGGGGGCTCGCCAAGATGAGATCATTACTGTATAATGATTCCAGCCTGGCAAAAGAGAGAGGGAAAGAGAGAGAGAGAGAGATTAAGAGAAAGAGACAGACAGAGAAAGAAGGTGAGACAGAAAGAAAAAGAGAAGAGACACAAACAGAGGATCAATTGATAGAGGAAACAGAAAAGATAGATTCATTTTCGGTTCGGTATGGTCATTTGGTGGTGAAAGAGGAGGTGGCGGTTAAACCTTTGTTTAATCAGCAGAGGAAGTGAAACTGGCGTCCCTAGTTTTGCTAGCCACATTAGCAGCACTAGCATCATCAGTGCTAGCAGTGATGGCTGAGTCCCAGCGAGAGCGACTTCCTTTAATGTCCCCACGCCTAGGCAGGTCTGGGTCACCCCTCGCTCACTCTCGCTCGCCTGCCGACCAACCGCCAAGCGAGGCACCCGAGACGTGATTGGCCGTGACAGAGCCTTGACAAGTAATTGCTCTAATCACTGGGCCTGGCCTGGGCTCGTGGTCGGCGTGGTAACGGGGAGTAGGTGGGGCCGTGGCAGCAGAACAGAGTGGAGAGAGGCATCAGGGATCATACCTCACTCTCGTCCTGACATGTGAGAAAGAGGTAGCCTTTGATAGAAGACCTCTCCCCCACCCTCACTCTTTTCCCCATCACCAAACCCCTATCTCTCTCTATCTCTCTCTCTCTCTCTGTCTTCTTATTCACTCACTCATTCACTCTTTTTCTCTCCATTACCAAACCCCTCTTTCTCATCCTCTCTCTCTCCCTCTATTTCTCTCTCTGGATGTTTCTTCTCTTTTTTAGTCTCTCTAATCAGCTGCCTCTCTGTTCACTTGTTCTTTCTCTCTCTGTCCTCCTGCTCTTGTTTCTCCGCCAGTCAACCACCATGCCCCTCATCTTCCTCCCTCAACTCCCACCACTCTTCATCAGACGAGCTCAACAAGAGGGTCTCATTTGCCCATCCCTTCCACCGACCGCCCCATCGTCTTGGCTGCATCTCCGGGGACGAATCAAATACCGACCAGCAAGGAAAGCAGGCCAGACACACAGACAGCGATAAAAAAAAAAAAAAAAAAACGGGGTAACGGGACTGAGACAGCATGACAGGAAATGGGAAGGGGAGGTGGAGAGACGGGTCACAAGAAATTACCAACACCCCCCACCCCCCACCCAACTGCACCCAAATTCAAAAACGGGGCTCAATCAATTAAGGCTAGTCATGGGTCTTCCAATTCAACGCCCCAGTGATACTGGGGACCGGTGTGCGTGGGCTGACAGAGGAGAGCGGTAGGTATATCATCCTGTCAGCTCGGCTCATAGGTAGCGGGGGACTCAGTGCCTTTAATTATATGAGGGTTGTCAGCACTGGTGCAGGGCTGCGGGAGAAGGACGGGGCGGGATGGAGAGGCAGGCTGGGAAAATAGTTAGAGAGATTGCCGTGCTGACGAGACAGCTCTGACAGGCCCGCATCTCTCCCACACACATAAACACACACACACACACATATATACCTCCACACACACACACACATTTACCTCCCCACACGCACACATAAATGTACCTCCCGACACACACACTCATGCATAGACACTTACGCTGTGTGTGTGGATCCATCTCGTGGTGGATGGTATTGGCTTGTTGTCTGGGAAGGTGCAAGACAGAGAGGAGGAGTAGAGATCTTGTAACTCCCACTGCTTGAAGTCAAGGGCTTTGCTTGCTTTGATGTGCCCTAGAGCACTGGGCAAACAAAAAACATAGCAAAAAAAATGTATTTTTATTTCTTATATTTGTTGTGAATCAAAGGAAAGATACAAATCACAGTCTTAAGATGTCAGAGGATTAGGCTTACCAAGGCTGCAAAGAGATTTTATTTAACCAGCGAAAGAAAACACTGGATGCTTCAGAGAGATTCAATTTTCATGCACGTTTAAATCCTTGGTATCAAGGACATAATGTTCACTTAAGCAAGCCAAGCACTGGCAGTTCAAAGTATGTGTATATTGTGGTTAAGCCTACATAGCAGTTATAATTACTATTTTTAACATTTATCTCTCGCTATAATACATCAGACAGAAAATGTGCTGTATTACATCAAAGCTAAACGAATGCGACTTATACATTTTTAGTTTTAAATCTATTAGAATATTAAATATTATTGACTTTGAAGTATACTGACAAATTATAGGGCCATGTAAGAAAGAGTGGCCGTATGTTTTACTTCCAACAAGGAGATTTAAATCCCAAGAGTGCCCTTGTGTCACCCCAAAAAAGAAGTCCATATTTATGCCTATTAAAGTTTTTCAGAATCAGTATTTGTCCAGCGTTTGGGAGTTTGTACAATCGCTCAGTGCTGCCTTACTTTGTTTCGGTGACGGACAAGTATAATGTTGTGCCAGAGCGCGATGTCTTTAGCGTTCGCTTCCAGGAAGTGAGGGCCCATGCGATACGCATCAGTGTGGTTCCTCGGTCTAAGTGGATAATGCAGATAGGAAATTAATAGATGGAGACTACCTAAATGCATATGGGCTTGTTTTTTAGCCTCACGTTCCTTGTTCCCCCAGGGCTTGAAGGGATAACATAGGGAGAGCACCAAAGTTATTCAAAACCTCTGTTCTATTTTTCTCCCACTATTGTGCGCACGGACACACACACTCACACACACACACATTTAAGTACACATATACATAGACAGACTTACACATTATTACAACACAAAAAAAACAAACAGACAAATGAACAAATACCACACTCACAAGAATACACCCCTACACACACACACACACACACACACACACATAAACAACCTTTTTCTCCTTTTACATAGACATTGAAATTAAACTGAGCTGTTTTTAGCTGTTCTCTCTCTCTCTCTCCCTCTCTATCTGTCTGTCTCTCTTTCTCTCTCCCTCTGTTATCAGCAGGCCTGGCTTCTCTATCAAAGGAAGCTGTATCTAATTGAGTTAACTAACTCCTGAGTCGAGTCTGGACTCCCCTCCGCTCTGTTGGGCTATGATTCACACACAGGCGGCCAGGCTGAGGAGGACCAGATGCAGGACTGCCCAGGCCTCTGCATCTGCCTCCCCAACGGAAGGAGGTGGGGGGTAGTGGTGGGTGGAGGGTTGGACCGTGTATGTGTGTGTGTGTGTGTGGATGGTGGGGGGTTATGTGATTCTTCCTTTGCCTGACACAGCGTTCAGCTCTGCTGTGCTCCACTTGAGGTCCTTTGCCTCGCATTCCCTTGCAATTTTACCTGAAATCCACTCTGCTGCAAATCCATAGCATAGCACAGCTTAGCCCGGCCCCGCTCCGCTCAGCTCTGCTCCGCTCTGTACCATGGTGCTGGGGACAGAGGATGAGGGGGAGAAACTGGAGAACCGTTCATAATGAGATTTTTGCTTTCCTTTTCCTCTACTCCCCCTCTTTTTTTATTCCTCTCCTGAAACATCACCCCATCCTATTTCCACCCAACTCTGTCCCTCCCTCTCTCTCTCTCTCTCTCTCTCGCTCTCTTTCTCCTTCTGCCTCTCCTCTTCTCTCAGTCTCTTCCTTTCTGTTTCATTGACTGTGGAAATCTCAGAAAGTTTGGGAAAGGACACTAACTTCCTAAAGTGGCTAGGCCAGTGGACCCCTGTGTGTGCCTCTGGGGGTCTGGTGGGGGCTTTAGGTCCACTGACAGGACACCCCTGGGTCAGGCCTACTCCCTCTCCTCACCTCTCTAATCCTCTCATTTCTCTCTCCTCTTCTGATCCTCATTGCTACTAATGGTCCAGCTTCTGTCCGGTCGCTGCTGCCTCAACTACGTCAGAAACCCTGTTTGTCAGCAATTTGTCGTTGCCCCTCTCACTCTCACCCTGCTTGTAGTACAGTATAAATTCTGGGACGAATAACCCAAAAAGCAGTGTGTCTACCTCATCCCCCAAAACACACACACATACACACACATCTTTAATTCGGCCCGTGTGACGTTGACTTTGATCGAGCCGAACGAACAAGCTGTAATTAGTGCCGGGTCATTACCCTCTTAAACTGGGGGGCCACTGAGAGGGGTAGGGAGCGATGACACGGGTGGCCGTCTACCACAGCAACCCCCCACCCACCCATACACACACTCACACACATACTCATACACACACTCGCCTTTTCCCTGCAGCGCATGGGGGGTCTTCTCAGTCAAGGTTTTGAACCTCGTTTTCTTCCAGGTAGGACCCCAAGGTGAAGCCATTAATTATAGCCTCTGTGTCAGTCCCAGACACCAGCAAACAGCAGTGGGACAGGATGACATGTGGTCTGTACTCGTGTGATGTGTATTCATTGCAGTCACTTAGTATCACATGTATCGGAGCATGTCAAAAATGGTTTATTTGCCCATCCAAAATGAGCCTGGCTTTTGTTATGTTTTTTTTTGTTTGTTTTTTTTCCATTTCTGTCTAAAAGCACCTGAAGCATCTTTGCATCCTTGCTACAACAACTTGTCAGCCAAGTGTGCTCTGAATACTGTTTTACACTCACTTGTTCTCTCTCTCTCTCTCTCTCTCTCTCTCTCTCTCTCTCTCTCTCTCTTTCTCCCTCCATATTTTATTGCTGTTGTTCATCTCTGCAGTTTTATCTCCTGTGTCTTTCCCAGTCCTCAGCATGCTGGGCTTCAAAGGCCACTCAAGATTAACGCCAGCAAATTATTCATAAGCTATACTGGTCTCTGGCCAGGGATGGGGCAATATTGAACAGCACAGTACAGCGCAGTGAGGCACTATGCAGCACAGTGTTGTAGCACACAGCACTATACAAGACAAAACAGCCTTGCATTACAGGGCACAATCAAAGTAGCAGAAATTAATCAGCCAAAATGTACAGTATCCCTTACTGACTTATTTCTACTATTGTCTCAAATCAGTGATTTTTGAAGCACTTGGCACAATGATGAAGTGACTGTATCAAGACATAAAAACAAACATTGTAACACTGTACAAGAAAATGTGGCTATGCTTCTGTATGCTGCACACTGTAGCGTAGCAAAGCATTGCACCATAGAGTGCAACAAATATACAGAAAAACTATAATTCTACACAAGCAGTGCAGTGCAGTGCAACCAAATATAGTATTGCATGGAAGAGTGCATCATAAGGGGCACAGTATAGCCTACCTTAATATGGGGCAGGGGTGCTCAACCTTTTTCCAACCGCAAGCTACTTCTGAAATTACAGGGTCGAGGAGACTGACCACATTATTTTTTTTAACGCCCCCGACCCCTGCACACAGTTCTGAAGCCTCCCTTTACTTCAAATACACAGTGGCTTTGCATGTCCCTAGTACTGCCATTCAACGTGTCCGTCAGCTATTTGAAAGACGCCTAATTATCAAGCATCTGCTTTTGTCATTATGCGCATTGTATTCCGTGAAAAAATGTCAAAGAAACTCTTTTATCTCCAAGCAGATCTCTCAAAATCTTAACAAGAACTTGTGACTATAGGCTACTGGCTACTTTCTCATCTCTTGCCATAAACACTTCTATCATTTACAGTAATGTGAATAGGACATCATGGCACACAACAATGTTGTGCCTTGAAATAGGACAGCAATGTACAGCGTAGAACAGTGTAACAGTGTACCATAGAGCATATCAAAGTGGCAGGGCATAGGCCAGTACACCTTAGTACAGGGTGGACCAGCACACCGAGCATTCCTCCGAGCAGCCCAACACAGAGTTGTAGAGCACTAGGCGTGCTAGGCGTGCTGTGTTTCCTACCCCGGGTTCCCCCGCTGCTCCGGAGCTCCCAACGGATTTAAATATTCATCTGTTTCCCCCGCACCTTCCGTGCCAAAGCAGTCAACACAATTACAGCAGCATTTTACAAGTGTTACATCTGGTCAGGAGGGAAAGACGATCTCTGCTGATAAAATCAATGAAACAAGGCTGACGGTGGCGCTCGGCGAGGCAAAAAAAAAAAAAGAAAGAAAGAAAAAGAAACGAGATTACAGAGCCGTTGGCTCCGACAGAAGAAACGGGAGTCTGGTTAATGTAGTCACGGCGATGCTCGAGGAGGGGGAGGAGGTGGATGGTGTGGTAGTATCGGCTGTCTGTGACCAGTGTAGTCAGAGTTTATTCCTTTTTAATAGGCTTTGGGCCCTGCTCCCATCGGAGAGTTTGGTTGACAATCTGACAAAGTTATCCGGGATAAATGAGTTATAGAGGGAAGAGAGGAAGGAAGAGAGACCAAAAAAAAGGGAGAGAGTGAAAGAGATGAACCTGACTTCCCTGTCTTGGTTTGACAGAGGACGAGCCCAGGGGGCTGTTGGGGCTCTCCCGAAAGGTCCCTGCAGGTAGATACTGACACTCAGACACACACACGCCAACAAGAACAAACAAACATACACACACACACACACACACACACACACACACACTCACAGAGTTGATCAAATTGTAGTTCGAGCAACCCCTCTGTGCATCTAATAAAAAAAGTGTCTCCAAAGACAACACCAACACCAGCCACCACCAGTCCTCTCCACCCTCTTACTCTCTCCATCTCTCTGCCTCCCTCCCTCCCTCCATGTCTCCCTCTCCAGACTACCATACAACGCCTCCTGTCATCATAACCATTAACATGACATCCGGGAGAGCACCTAACACAGGGGTCTGTTTTTTTCTCATTGAGTAATTCCTCAAATAAATACCCTTTTCTGTGATCCTGTCACATCGTGTTATCGGTCGCGTCGGTTCCTCCTCGTCCCGTCCTCTCGTGGCGGCGGAGCGAATCGGGCGCTTTAAATGTCAAAATTGCTGTACTTTATTATCTTAATTAGGCCCCTGGATAAAGGAGAGCGTGAGAGAGGCCGGCTGAGCCTGCGCCGTCATGAACGCTGAGGAACGGTGACAGTCAGCGAGTCTGGCCGCATACAGCACGTACACTCACACACACACACACACACACACACACACACACACACGTATGCATATATACACACATAAACATGGATATATGTAGTATATCATATTATACATAGACATGACAGACATCGCTATCACTGATGAGATTATACAAATACACACAGAGACAGACAAACCCAAAACCAAGCAACATTCTATACATGCATTCACCTAAAAACTTACTCTATAAATCCAAGTCTATACTTCAATAGGGTAAAGATAGGTTAGGGTGACTCCAAGGGTCTGGCACAGACAATCCCCAGACAATATTATTCAGTGTTTTGGGGGCCTACAATTTATTGTGGCTCTCCCGCACCATACTTGGCTGGAAGTTATAGGTTTTTAGCTGCAGTCCCAGTAGTATGGTCATTATTGTGGGAGGAGGTAGTTTTATATTTCTTTTCTTTACATTTTTCAGTTTGTGTAATAGATTTGACAAGAGACGCACTAGCAACCTAAAGGGAGAGCGCGGTGTTGCAAGGCTTCTATGATCATTAATTGTGCAAAAATGAAATACAAAGAATGCACTACACCAACATGTGTAATACATGCAGTGAGCAAAACCTTGTCATTCATTTCTATGCACACATGTAAACTCAATGAAAGCAACTTTCTGGCATTAATAAAGTTGTAGACTTTCAAATACCCTTTGCTTGCTTGGTTCATATCTCTTTTGAATAGCCATAGTGCAAAATAGCAAGAAGAATGTCTGTATGCTTATCATTTTTTAATAATTATTAACGTGTCTTAGCGAGGATACGCTAAGCACTGGGCAAAATAATGGCAAGAGAGAAAGCATCAACAACAGGAGGTTGTGTATGTGTGTGTGTGTGTGTGTGTGAAGTGGATGTGATCTGGAGAAATTGATTTAGTTACAAGAGACAGGGACGGCAGCTAATGGTGGCCCAGCTTGACTGCCGCTTATATGAAACCGATTATTCATTACAAGGCTATTTCATGCTATTCATCACTATGCAAGCCTGTGTCTTTCAAACTCCCTTGTGTCAGAATGGCCCCGGGACACATTGTCATCTCTATGCAAGTACATAGTTATGCCAATTCAGGACGATTTCCCCCTCTCTCTCCCTCTCTCCCTCTGTCTGTGTGTAAAGACTTTTCAAAAAATGAAAAATATGTTTGCAGGACTTCATGGACGGGCCATTGCTCAGATATGGCAAACTCTCTCTCATTTCAAGGCATATCAAACCGTACATTCTTACTTCACTTAGTGTCAAGTGCTTTCTAATTCCAATCAGTATCAAACAGTATGTGTGTATTAAATAATGCTGTACTGTAATTTGTCATCAGAGAAGAATGTGGACGATCACTCTGAAATATACAGGAATTATCAGTCGTATAGCACAGAAT
>JAGFZM010000126.1:1092208-1102208 GCA_017657215.1 Limnothrissa miodon | reverse complement strand
CTTCAATAAAGACAATCTGAGTTTTCACAAGCTATAATGATCAAAAACTTCCCTTGAGTTCTGTAATTTTTTCAAAGAGGCCATCGCTACGGGTAAAGAAATTCATAGCGGTAATTAAGAGTCTTAAGTGACTGTTGTTGGACGAGAGATGCACTCTGGGAATGCTTTACTGGTACCCTATCCTCCAGCGACTCCTCAGGTTGTCATGAAGCGAGCGAGTAACTGCCTGGTTATATTCTCTCATTTTTATTTTTTTTTCTCTGGGTGTTTTTTGCGATCCTTGGCATGTACACATGCTAATCTGGTGTCACAAATGTTACAGGACAAAAGCTGAAAAGCCATCTTTTCCCCACGCCCTCCCACCCTCACTTTCACACTCATATTTGCATGCACGTTTTTGTGACATGTTGGGACCAGGCTCGCCTAGCTGGGGGTGCTTCTCGGTGGGTGAGTGGCGATGGCTGGGCGCTCATTTGTTAATGGGGACCCAGAGACAGGCTGGCATAGCCCAGAGGATGCAGAGAGTAAATCATGTCCTAGTTTTTTAAAAGCCTTAGAAAAAAAAATAAAACAGAGGAAAAAGTTGGATTCATCTCACAACCACATGAGAGCCCTGACTCCCTAATGAGCCCGGACCACAGAGGCCAGACTAAAGGACTCAGAATTACACCACTAGCTTTGTGCATACATACAGACAGACAGATAGATATATAGATAGATGGATAGAAAGATAGATAGATTGATAGATAGATAGATAGATAAAGAAAATGAAGGATTATTTAGGTATTTAAAATTACACTTCTCTCTCAATAATAACCATCAGTGATGGCACAGGGACAGCCACTTCAGGTTGCTGAATATGGGTTGCTTTTGACATCCATGCGCAGACTGCACATGAGAAGTCAGATAAGTAGGTCTTTGGATGTGACAGTTGCATGACCCAGCAGATGCTGCTTGATAGGGACACGTCCATGCAGAGAGCGTTAGGGCCCAAATCCCCAAGACGACTCGAGATTTCGGTCGATGCCTGTCTCTCCACGTCAAGCCCTGTCCTACCCCCGCACATGGCATGTCTTGCCGCCCTGTCCCACGAGTCATGCCGCACAGGCCGAGACGAGGCCGTCGTGCCAATCCATGATGACAGCAGGCATGCCTCGACCCTCAGCCCCCCACTCCCACCCCCCTTGCATCCGTAGGGTTAAATATCAAGCCCATAGGTTTTTACAGGTTATGAAAGGTAGCAGGCGAGACAGGCAACCACAGCCGCTACATGCCGGCCAGACAAATCAGTATAACGGGGGAGGCGTATCACAAGTGGGGTAGCCGCTGTGTGTATGAACCCAGCAGAGAGAGTGAGAGAGAGAGAGAAAGAGAGAGAGACCCCACGGCGCTATCAGTGACCCCACGGTGTGTTTTTTCTGCCCCTCCAGATGTGACCCCTGGATTATGTATCACAATCGGCATGAGAGGATTCCCACGGGCTATGGATCGCTCGCGAGCACTGGGCATCGCTGTCCTCAGAGCAGCCTCATGCATACAGGATATGGCAGCTCCAAGGCATTTGGTTGGGAAAGGGGCTTTTTGGCGCTGCAGGCATACATTTATGCAATTCCTACTGGGCTAAAAGTGTGTGACGTGCCGCAGTGCACAAACAAAAAAAACAAGATGAGAAGCAGGGGAAAGAGCAAGAGAATTACCCTCACCTTGTTCTTTGGCATGTAATCATTTCTGATTTTTTTGTGTTCATTCGAACAATTAATTTGCTATCTAGGACAGCTCTTCTGTCTCTTTGAATTGTTTCTAAAAATACTATTGATTATATCTTACAATGTATGCCAAATGGGAAACATATACTGAAATCTAATAGTGTCTTCTTCTAGGTTGTTTATGTGACTGAAAAGTATGCCACACAAAGTGGAGCATGGCATGGTTTTTGTTTAAATTGAAAAACAACCATTCTCAGAAATGCACAGCCACACATGAAACTAAAGGCAACATCATAAGCTCAGCATCCCAGCTTTGTTTAGGCAATGCGGCTTTTAAGAAAATTCCTTTCTATTGTGTTTTTTTTTTATGAAGCATTTTCTTGTGCGTTGGGCAAGACGGACCAGACTGGTAAGCCTCATGACACACCCTGAGCAGCAGTTCATCCCTTCTTTCCTTCCATCCCCTGTCACATAACAGAGAGAGAGAGAGAGAGAGAGAGAGAGAGAACCAGGACAGCCAAAACCAAGTGCTCAGATATGAGTGACAAACCGCAACTTGAGTGACACAACAAGGAAGGAAGAGACACGCACGCAGCACCTCCGCGCCACAGTCACTTTCCATGATGTCATCCACACCGGGCCCTGATAGAGTTAATAAGGCCTGTTTGATTGACATGTGACATTTCATTACGGACGAGTCATCCGATGGGCCCTTAAATCCAAACAGACATGACACACAACAGCACGAGCAGGGAGATGCTGGCAGACAGGCAGGCCAGTAGACACGGAGGAGGGAAACTTAGCTGCAGGACTTAGGGAGACTCTAGACCTTCACTGTCATTTTGATTGGATTTGCCATGCTTCACACAAAGGACAGTGAGGATATACTTACATGTGCCATTAAAAACATGCACACACACTACAACTGTGAGTTCATAGTTTCACAGTGTTTTTCTCCTGTCTTCTTTCGGCTGACATTCAAATTGTGCTTTTATCCAACACTTGTTTAAATTGCTGTTGGAAACTGATCTGGGGCTGTACACTGATGCTAAATACTAGTTGTAAAACAGCTAAGCAGCTTCTCTGAATCAATGAATGTAGGTGGTATCTTTTAAACACCCTAACCACTAGTTTGACCCTAAGGTGAAAACTGCAGAGGGGTAAATATAAACACATAAGCCTATATTTATGCCTTTAGGCCTACTATAGGCTACATGTGTGCCAAACGTGGAGATATAATGTCATACAGATTTGTGTTTACAAGCACATTATTATTACAACTGAGTTCATAAACTGCAGAGACATTTAGTTTGTAACTTCAGTCAAAAATGGACACATCATAAGCAGGAATATAGGCTAAAATTAGAGTTAGATTAGTTGGAGCATTGTTAGATTAAGGTATAAATAGCTATAATGTGTGCCTAATTATTCCATATAATGGCAGTGCATGCATGAATTTTTGTTGTTGCATTTTATATGGAAAGTATTGCCCCAGCGCAATGAAAGTAAATAAGACTCACTGATGCAATGTGCAGAAAGCAATCGGTCACTCTAGGCTTGCTCGCTGCCTTTTTTTTTGTCCATTCAAGACTAGTGGGCGGGTCGAATGGGATTGAACCAATGACTTTGCGTATCGTAACCCTCATGCAAATAATCGGCAGCCAAGATGGCGTTGAGGGAGCTGTCCTCGTTGGAGAAATTTCTTGGATTAAAAAAACCTAATAAATACAGCGTGCAGGGAGAAAGAAAGGTGATTTGGGATGTACCTGGTGGCAAATGTAGGAGCAAATGTACTGCTAATGTGGATGTGGTATCGGAAAGGGAAAGAAACCACATGCCGTCATCATATGTAGCCTACATTTGTCATGCTATGATATAGTTAACGTTAGCTCTATGACATCTAGCCGGCAAGTCCAATGAATGAATTGTGTGTTTTACCACTTTCGATTTATCTGAATGATGAATATTTTAATTTAATGAGAAACTATGAACACAAGGAATAGAGTGCTGCCGTTGTTTTTGTAAAAGGTAAACACAAATACGCTAATATGCTAGCTTTAGTTAGCTCCACATGCTTGCAACACTTGCAGATCTTTACCAGCTGAACCAGCATGCTGTGTGTAGTTGTCTGACCTGACTCATTCTCATACATTATTTAGTAGACAGACTGACTCGATAGATATGTTTATGCAATGGAATACATGGTGTATGAACTGTATTTACTTTAAATAACGTTAGAGGGTACAATTCTCTTATGAAGAGGACAACCAAATGCCATTGCACCGCATCTTATATTACATTACACATTGTGTGGTGGAACACCGGTGTTCTGCTGTTTGTCAATCAGTTTTGCTATGGTGTGGGATACCTTGGGTGACGACTTAAGTGGTAACAGAAAACGGTCTAATGTCTGATTTTGCTCTGTTGTAGATTCCTGTTCTCCAAAGCAACAGTGGGCCTGGCCTGGTTGGATTGGTGACCATCGCCACATACCTGACCCAAGAGGCCAAGAGATATGACCTGCTTGGCGAATCGGCAGAGGAGAGAGCAGTGGTACAACAGTGGCTGGAGTACAGAGTTTCCAAAGTGGACAGCTGTGCAAAAGAGGACCTCAAGACCATGTTGAAGGTATGGCACACTATCTTGTTTCAGTAAAAGTCATGTGATAGTCTGTCTAGGAATGTCTCACTGTCACTATAGGCTTGGTCAGATACCACCATATGTAGTCTAAGCACTTGACACAGTCATAGGCTTTGTCCCATCACATGGGGTAGCACCTGGAGTGTACCTCCTAATTATATTGCTTGGTAGCCATTTTGTAAGCTTCCCTGAGCCCAAAATCATCTTCCCAGTTAAAGTCAATCCCTGTGAGTATTTCAGTTCTAGGGGGCAGATCATTAATTCCCTCCACTACTTAATTAAAATTCTTAATATCAACAGTCTTTTTGTTTGAAATCTGTTGATAATCGTATATATGCACCTAAATCTGTGTGCAGGCTTTATACTTAACTTTTAAAGAGTTTCTATTTTAAATCCATATGCTGGCCTATGCTACATTAAATTACATTAAATTAATCTCCACTTACATTAAGCACATGTGGGTAAGAAGAAACGTTGCTATATAAAAAAAAAAAACAGTGAGTTTCTATGGGAAGAAATCATCTTTATTTTTTCATCTTTCAACTTCTTTTTGTTGCAAAGACTGGAATAGGCAAGCCGTACCAGAATGGAGAGATGTAGGCTAGGAACAGACCAGATTTTCAGTCTGTCAAAGTTAGAACTTGAAAGTTTAACTTGATTTTTGAACGTCAAAGCCATAGAATGGACCGATTAAGATATACTGTAATTTCATTTCAAAGCTCCCACCCATGAATTCTCTTTAAGTCGTTTGGATAAAAGTGTCTGTTAAATGCCTAAATGTAAAAACATATATCTGCATACATCAACTGCCCAGACATTGTATTAATATGGGGGATGAAAATCGTTTCAAGCTTTAGGTTGGAGATACATGGGGAAACCTTTTGAGAAAGGTTCCTGAGCAACCATATAGCCACCTCCATGCATTTTATTATTGTACTAATGATTAAAATACTGGAAAAAAAGGATGCCATATGTCGATGTTACTGTCACTAAACAATTCTCTGGAATACTGGCCAAGCAACACTGTTGAAAACTTGCTGCTTTTTGTGTCCCACGCTTGCCATTTCATTTCATTTCAGACTAGAGTAACATTTAGACATCACATAGACGTCCATTGACTTGCACAGTAATTGCCTAACCACAATAGGAAAACTGAAGTGCAGAAGAGACAAGACAAACAGCCTCAGAGCTAAAACTGCATGCGCTGGTTGATGGCGCCCCTGTTACTTTTCTAATGAGCATCAATCTGCCAGATGCGGCTGAGAAAGATGGGTCTTGTTTTAGGGGGTTGGTGAGTTTACACACCATACAGGCCAGTTTAGGAATCGGTTAGGATTAAACGTCTAGATCGGGGAGTCTGTCCGCTCCTCTCCGTCTCACTGTCAGAAGCAGGAAACGGACGCTTGAGCCACCATAAGACAGGCGCCTCTCGGCTGTGTGTGTGTGTGTGTGTGTGTGTGTGTGTGTGTGTGTGTTCCCCCTCCCCACACAATCTTATGCTGCTCCAGAACGACGGCGTGGAGAGAGACTGGTAATGGTGGCACTTAAGAGACGTAATCAGAGGGCATCCAGCGCTGCTGCCGTGCCGTCGCCATGCGGTGCCGTGCCCACGGGGACTGGCTGTCCACTGCCTGGGCCCCTCAGTAGAGCTGGGCGAGTGGTCGAAACACCTCCAGGAAGCGAAGGAACAGGAGGATTGAGAGAGAAAGAGAGAGAGAGAGGGGGCTGCCACAAAGAGGGCCACAGATTTTGACTGATGTGGGAGGACGTGTGTGTGTGTGCACGTGTGTCTGGTGTTTAGGACATCAAATTATAGCTTTATGTTTGAGTCTTGTGTGAGCTGACAGACATGTCAATTTAGTGTTTCGGGAGCAAAATCAAGAGTTTTTCTTTCTTATAGTTCTAATAGCTGATTCTTACAAATACATTGGAGAGGAGAGAAACGTGGAGTTTTCAAAGCTCATTCTAATTGTGAGCACAAATACATTTGTTCTCTTCTGCTAAAGATGTGATGAGGTACTTATCATTGTCGCAGTGTTTAACTAAAAAAAAAATGAGTCAACACAAATCTAGTATGAAATGAATTTATATACAGTAGGCTAAGTGATCTTTTTGTGTTATATATCCAAGGGGGGAAAAATCCTTTATTTCCTACTCCCTCGTACAGTCACAATAGGCCCAGGGAAATCCTTAAATTATAAAATCATATTTTCCAGGTATGGAAGTGTTTTAATTATCCTGAACTGGTGGGGGTGAAGTATGCACATTTGTGTTAGTTGTTTGCAACCAATAAATAACCAATATACATTTATTCAATTCCTGGAAAGATTTTGAAAGGATATCTGTGAAAATTGGTGGGAAATGTTGTTTTTTTTGTGTGTGTGTTAGCTAAGATTTCAGAAAGATGAGAGTTAGCCATTGTCCTGTCTGCTGCTGAGATTCCAACTAGAAAAACAAACAGTGTTTCTCTTAGGGTGGCAAAGAGGTTTGGGGTGCAGGATGTACACTCAGGCCAAGGTTGACTTGTGCTCAGTGGTGGAGTACTGAAAAAAAGTCTAATATGGAAATGGAGTGCGGGGGTTCTTTATCTGTCTTTCTGTCTGTCTGCCTGTCTTTCTTTCTATCTATGTATCTATCTATTCATCCATCTATCCATCCATCTGTCTGTCCCCATTTGTGTCTCTGTCTGTCTTTCTTTCTCGCTAACTATCGGTGTTCCTTTCTAGTCCTTCCCGCCCCCCCCCATCCTCCTCTTCCTCTCCTTCCTCTCTCCAGTCCGCCAGGGCCCAAGTCTGGGCTGGCGCTGCTGCGGCTCCATAGCTTTAGGGGAGGAAGGCAGGGAAGCTCTGGCGAGCAGAGGAGAGGAGAGGGCTGAGCGGAGGAGTCTGCTCTGCTTCATGCCTTGCTTGGCAGCACTCACTTCCTACCGCACGCTGACTCCATTAGCCCCGAAGACGCTGCGCCGCCCCAGTGCTAAAGATGGTCCGGTCCCGCGAGACCTGCAGACCACACAACACACATGCACACTTTCTTACGCGCACACACATTCACTCACTTTCTCACACACACACACACACCTTACACATTTCACACACTTGCACAAACTCATCTTACATACTTCACACACTTTCTTATAGATAGTCACACAATCTCTCTCTCTCTCTCACACACACACACGCACACACATACACACACACTCCCTCTCCTTGACTTTTCTGGAAGCTTCATTAGATAGTTAGATTCAGTGGAGGGTGGTTTGATGCGGTGCGGAGCAGAGTGCAGGGGACCGCGCCGCTCCTGAGCGGCATCTGTGTGCCAGGGCCAGTGAGGCCGGAGTTCAGAGCGCATTTCTCGCCTCAGGTCATGACACATTATTCACACAGACACACACTGGCACAGACACACAAGCGTCCACCCCCCACCGTCACGCATTCGCAGATATATAGGTTAAATACATAGCAAGTTGGGCGTGATTGGGGGCTTTATTTTACCTGCCACTGATTCTGTCCTTGGGACAAATTCATTCATTATGTTCCCTTCATTTGGTGACTTTGCAACCGTTTTGTCAGGAACTGTTTACCACTTTCTTTTGTCACGTAGCTCAAACCTTCAGGTGTGATTTAAGCATTTTCTGAACAGTGTCGAGTGAAAGCTTTTGCTAGAGGTTATTGTACGACGGGCATTATTTCATATGCACATTACATCAATCACTTGGAGTCTCCCATTGTACTGCTGGTTTAAGTTGTATGGAAAAAAAGGTCTTTAATTGTTTGTTAATGTCCCTCGACATACAGCATACAACAACCATGTGCATTTTCCTTTTTTTTTTGTGATGTAGAACCCTTTTAACCTATTTAACAACTTTTGTGTCATTGAATTGTTCTAGCTGAGCGTAAAAATCAACCACACGCAGACTCTCTCTCACACACACACACACACACACACACAAACACATACCAACCCTTGTGCTCATAGTATTTTCCTGTCATTTGTTCTCATTAGGATCTGAACACATACCTGGAGGACAAAGTTTACCTGGCAGGGAATCGTATCACCATCGCCGACCCCCTCATGTGCTACGGCCTCCACCCCATCATCGTAAGTAGCGGCTCCGTAATTATTCCCGACTTCAATCATATTAGAAGTAAAAGGCAGTTTGTCAACGCTCGGCTCGCAATTGAAGAGTCATATGGTTAAAGGGCATGAGCAAGCAACTTGACACAAGACGCAGTGATGTCTTCAATCCAGGACGGGGGCCAAGGAAGTTTTCTGGGCCCTAGGGCAGTTGAACTCATCGTCGGAAAAGTGTCTCTTCTGTGTGTGTGTGTGTGTGATCTGTCGAGGGGGTTGTGGTGGGTGGATCACATGTTCATAAATGTCAGCTGGTGTGGCGGGAATGGAACGTTGCCACCAGCCACAAGGCACAAGAGAGTCAGATTTGTTTTTAATCACAGTCGTTAACCTCGCAAAGAGGGTCGCCCAGGCAGGCGCGCGCGCGCGCGCGCGCACACACACACACAGGAGCTCCTGCTCTACAGGAGTGTAACTCCGCACTCACACAAACACACACACACACACACTCGCCTACCTGAGCACATTCTTGTAGCAGATCTCCCCACCTCCAGCACTCTTTCAGTACAGTTCTCACTGTGGTTTTTAAGATTCTATTACTCCCTGCAGTTACAGGGTTCATTTCCTGTTTTCTTTTTTTGTTCGTTTGTTTTTTTTTTAGCCGGCAGTTGTGTTAAAAAAAAAACTGGTTTTATGTTTTCATTTGAACTAATTAGTGCTGCCTCTCCACTTGTTGGTTCTCTTCTTCTCTGCCTTCTTTTTGTCACCTTCAAGTTTCACTGTTGAATTTGTTTTTAAAACAAAGTCGCCTTTTTGGCATGATTAGAGCATCGCAGTTAACAAATTAAGTCAATTTCCCCCTTCTTCCTCCTCTGTTGGCAGATGGAGCTGGCCGTGATGGATAAGGAGAAGCATCTGAACGTGACGCGGTGGTTCGACCACGTGCAGCACTACCCCGGCGTCCGACACCACCTGCCCCCCGTAGTCGTCTTAAGAAACAGAGTCTACACCAGTGGTCACCACTGACCTCTTGCACCCCTGTTCTCCACACACTCACACACACACAAAAACACGCACTAACATACACACGCACACACACACACACACACACCAGACCTTCTTTAACCTCTAAACATAACCCCCAGCCCAGCAGCCAATGCAAGGTGATGTGCGCATGGTGTTTGGGACGAATGTGTAGTTGAAGGGTCTAGGTGAGGAATCGTCTGCTGACTGACTTAGATGAGGGCCCAATTCCATCCGAAACTGCTCAGCACCTCCTACTACATTAACAGGACCTTCCGACAGGAAGGTTGGGAATATAGCCAAGCCTGTAAGCCAGGAAACGGTGTTCTCCAAGCCGACGCTTTTGTGTTTAATTCATACGTTCAAGTGTGTTTGTTTTGTTTGTTTTTAACCTTGAGGACAATTTCCTTGTTTTTTTTTTTTTTTTTTTTTCATTAGTGTTTTCCTTAACTTATGATTGCAAGGACGGCTACAAGGTTGATAGGGCGCCACTATATAAGGGACTGTTTGGACAAATAGTGGCCAATAGATGTACAGATGTTTAAAGATCTGGGACAGAC
>JAGFZM010000126.1:979913-1092108 GCA_017657215.1 Limnothrissa miodon | reverse complement strand
CTCTCTCTCTCTCTCTCTCTCTCTCTCTCTCTCTCTCTTCTCTGTTTGTTCCTTCTCTCTCTTCCTCTATCCCTCTCTCCAATCCCTGTCTCTCACCACCCGTGTGGGCAGTAGCCTGTAGTTCAGATCAGTCGCTTCGGCTCGACTTGGCCTGTGTGTTTAGGCTGAGGGCCAGAAGCCAGCCTGCAGCACCAGCTGTGGTTGAGAAACAAACGAGAGAGACAGAGAAGAGAGAACGGAGCAGAGAGCTGCTGCTGCTGCTGCTGTTGCTGCATGCATTGGATTGCTGCGGGTGACGTCCACGCATCGTGTGTCATTTCATTTTAGCCGCATGGCCCCCGGGCTCACCACGGGCTGGGAAATCCACCAGTGACACAACAACAAGCCTGGCGCAGAGGCACACTTCCCTCCCTCTAAAACAATAGTCTTGGCTTCTCTCTCTTTCTCTCTCTCTCTCTCCATATCTCTCTCTCTCTCCATATCTCTCTCTCTTTTCTCCCCAGTGCCGGAAAGGCTGCGAGCGCCTTCTCCCAGTGGCTGAACTGAACTCCGCTTGAAATACACTGGAGTTCACAAGGCCAGCTGTCATGCGTTGATAAGCAGCAAAATCTTGCATTCTTTAGGCTAAGTAATGCGATATGAGCAACCAGGACTCCAGTCATGAATAATGTAACAATTTTTCATGAGTTCTGTCATATATCTTTTTGGTACGGGTATGCATATCATGTGTTACCACATGCCGTAGAGCTAATGCACTGCTAGTATTGACCCTGTGTAGGATAGCACATGCCTTTATGCAACACATGGCCAATAAGGTTTGGGGAGCGCCTGTCCCCTGCCTTGGCAGTTGAAAATCCTTGTGTAATGAAAGTTTTGTCATATTGTACATTCGCCTATCTGCAGTGCATTACACTGATAAAAACTCTCCTCTGCTTCCTCTGATCTTTTTTATTGTGTTTCCTCTCCATCTTAAGCCGCCTTTATGAAAAGTCTGCTGCTTTAAAGCTGAGGTTTGTGTGATTTAACGTCAACAGCACTTGTCCTGTGCCAATGAATAAAAAAGGGAAAAACACAAAGTGCAGCTTCCAGTCCTTTTTTTCCTCCTTCTTTATCATCTTTTTCAACCTCCTTTGCTGTGTTTCCCCTCTGTAATTGGTGACAAATGCCCTCTCTGCTTTTGTACAATGCAAAGAATCCTATCTTTTGACATGTGAATCTGTCTTTTGACATGTGCTGCCTTTGGACGGAGAGTCCTTTTGCCTCGAACAAAGAGGTGTGTATCCGGGAGAAGTGTAAACTCTGAAGGGGAAAACAAATCTCACTGTCATTGGAATGGCCCTTGTGACTAGATAACGGGGAAGTCCACAGAAGCTTGTCTGTTTCCCATGTTTATTTCTGGACTCATTGGATGTAATTGGTTGCTGAATCTGAGAGAACTTTGACAGTGGGGCATGATGGTCCACCATGATGGTCAAGTGATTTAGGGGTTTTACATCCTCTTGACCTTTCTCGTGAGGGTTTTGACTTTGATTATTAATAGTGATGCTCAGCCAGACTTTTCTTTTGTCATCATTGCTAGCTGAAGTAGAAGTTTTGGGGAGATTAGTGACTTATTTTTTTCCTGATGTATGACGCATAACTGAAAAATCAATTTCAAATGTGACTTTTCCGTCGCTGACTGCGCTCAGACCTGCCACTTGTGTCAAAATGTCACGGTCGAAAAGGTCCTGCCAACTCCCAGCCGTTAGATGATCAAAACTGCAGAAGGAAGAGTGAAGTTGGGAAGAAAGCCTCAGCAGGGGAGGCTCTGAAAACCCAATTAGCGCGGCCTCCTCCGCACTCCTGCAAAGTCGGAGCCGCTCCTCCCAGCTGGGGAGCGCCATCGCACCAGGCCGCCGAGCCCTAGCCTGGCGCTCCTGATCCCCCTGGCAACCCAGGCGCGGTTAATTTGCCGGACCCCCTGGTCTCCTGGAGGTTAGGAGTCAAATGGCTGCGGGTGACGACGGGGTTCTAACAGTGTCCCCACGAGTCCCATTTACTTAGCGGGTGATGAGACCCCAGCTAGCGCCTACCGCTGTCCCACGGCGCCCCAGGGTATTCTGTGCAGAGGAGACGTGGCAGAGGTCAGGAGAGCCACCAAGCCAAAGGCAATCTAGCATCTGGATGCTGACACCTCAGTGCCGTCTTACCTACAGTGCTGGACAGCTCCACTGGCTGCACAGAGTGACTTCTAGCAGTTCAGGCCCGTATAGAAGAGGCCCAGCGCAGCTTAAGTTGGTGCACGCTAAAAGTTGGCGCGCTCCTTTAGGGGAAGATCTGAAGGCTTTTGCGCATCACAACCGCTGCCCCATCACAGTGTTGAGGGAGGCTCAGTCCCTCTGTGTTTACATCATGTCGCCCTAACGTGTTTGTCAGGCCAGCACCAACTGTTCGTTATGTCTCGTTAACAAGATAAAGAGATGAGCGCTGGGTGGAGAAGTAGGGGAGGGGGGCGAAAGGAAGAGTAACACACGAGACGCTTTGGCAAAAACAAGAGCGCCCTGATTGATTCAATGAAACAATCAACACTGTGTGAGGCACATTACCACTGAGTAAGCGGTTTTGACAGCCCTCTTGTTATCATCCGCTGAAAGACAGTGACAGTTCTACCATGCGCCCATAAAGATGGCATCTGATTGTCTATTGGAATTACATGACAGCTTGGGCAAAAATGAGGTTGGGGGTGGGGGGTGTCCTCTTGTCTTAAACAGCTTTTAACATAGTCATTCCATCAGACTGAGCTGTGAGACGAAGTTAATATTTGTTCCACTTTGAAGTTTTTAAAATTTTATAGATGCACAGATGAAGATCTACCAAACTGCCAACTGTCATGAAAGTCATCTTGGACAGAAAAGATTGTTCAGTCAGTTTACCCATTGTGGTTGCTGATACTAGCAGCACAGACAGGAATTTGGACGGAAAAAAGCAGCCATGGAAGTGCTGTCAATCACTCCTAGTGAAGTAAACACTTTGTGAGTATGCAGTGGCTTCACAGAAGTAGTCTAGCCTTTTATCTCTGACTTGCTCCCTTTTTTTCCTTCGCTTGATGCAAGTAGAGCCATGCCTTGTTGAGTCCTTGTTGTCTTGGGAGCCCAGGTGTGGGTGTGAGTGGGTGTGTGTGGTTTTAGGAGTCTTGGAGATGCACTCGCTCACTTCATCAATCACAGAAGGGGCATTTGATTCGGCAAAAGGTGGTAAAGTACATGTGTGTGACCCGAGGCGCCGGGAGAGTGCACCTTAACTCGGCCACGGATGACAGACTGTTCCAGAATTAGCCCTGCTTCGCCTCGATGGAACCTGCCTCAGCTGCACGAAGGCAGCTTCTGTCCTCGGTCAGATGTTCCATGAGTGTGAGAGAGAGTGTGTGTGTATGTGTATGTGTGTGTGTGCACCATGTGTGTGTTCAGGCAAGGGGCTGTTGATGTGGCTTGAGGGCACCAAGGTTGAGGGAGAGGTCTATGAGAACAGCCTTCCTTATTTAGCCACCATAAAAAGTAATGATGCTTTAGATTCCATAAGTCACTGAATAATATATATATTTTTTTACTATTGTAGGCTTATATATGTCGAAGTGCCAAACTTATTTCAGTTAAATAGTGGCATTTTATGAGAACTGAACCCATTTGAATTACAACCTATGTGCAGGCCTAGATAACTGTGAAGGTTTCAAAATGAAATGTTTTCTAGATGTAGAGAAGAATCTAACCAGTCAAGAATCAACACAGGTTTTGATTCATCTGCTGTACAGTAAACGCGTTATACAAACCTATTATACTCCACCTAATCTGCCTGGGCTCACATAACACACGTTGGTTTCATCATAACGGGCACTCAGTGAAAAAGCAAGGTAACAATCTCT
Source organism: Limnothrissa miodon (assembly GCA_017657215.1). Classification (NCBI taxonomy): domain Eukaryota; kingdom Metazoa; phylum Chordata; class Actinopteri; order Clupeiformes; family Clupeidae; genus Limnothrissa; species Limnothrissa miodon. The sequence continues at coordinate 1,088,210 of JAGFZM010000126.1, read as the reverse complement.
CCTCATCTCTACCAAAGCCTCTCCCAGTCCCCCCCCCCCCCTGCCCCACAGGTTTGCCACGGAACTTCAGTGTGTCCCCCTGCCTTAATGTCTTCTGATGGGGAAGTCTTAAGGGCTGCTCGGGGGGCCTGGCGTGAAGTGATACTAAAAGTAATTGCAACTGAAACCCCATGACAAAGAGGATACTTTTAAAACGCAGTCTTCAGGGCTCCACGGGGCAATTGGCTGATAGAATGGTATTGTGCCTGCAGTTGTATTCCTGGGTTTGTGTTTTGGTGTTGGGGGAGGTGGAGGCGCTGGTGGGGGTTATGGGCGGGTGAGGGGTGGGGGAGGTCTGTTTAAGGGCCACGAGTCGGTCAGGGCCCTTAGCAACCTTGTAATGACCACCAGCACGAATAAAGTGTCTCATTATCATTGCCCACCAATGCATCTACATATGTGTCACCCCGACGACGCTTTGAATTTTTAATTACGTCGTTGTCGTGCTAGAGAATGCTGGGTTTAATTTGGGATGACTAATTTATTTCAACCTGGAGTGAAATTAAGGTTTCACTCGCAGGACCGTTTTGTCTGCCATCTCATCACGTTTGCACTAACAAGAGACTAAACGCTGTGACACGCATTTGACAGAGGAACGTGAGCTGAGGCTCATCATCACGCACGGCTACGAAAACAGGCTCACAGCTGACCTCTCTGCCTTACATGTTCCTTTCTAGCTACGGAACAGACTTCAATATTCCAACCACGGAAAATATATTTAAAAGCCCCCAAAACCAAACACAGACAAAAGGAAAAAAATTTTACAACAAGAAAATAAAGTTTCTATTTTCTTGATCATAGACAATTTCAACCTAATAAAAAACATTAAAGATCATTTTCAATTTACAATAAAAAATGAGGTTTAATTAAATATCCCGAATCAGTTTTAAAACATTTTTTTGTTTTTCTATTGTTTAATGTAACATAATAAATGTAATTTTACCATCCTCTGTCAAATTACCTGTGTAATATGCTCTAATACTGCAAAACATTGATTCATCATCTCTCTCTCTTACATCTCCTGAAGAGAAACACAGAAAGCAGAAACAAAATGGCAGAGATGAGATGAGCTCTACCAACCCTTCTCCACACACACTCTCTCACACACACACACACACACACACACACAGGGCCTGCTGGCACAGGGGGCTCTAACCGGGAGACTTGAGGGCTGCCAGTCGGTGTGTCACTAATGATTTAACCTTGACAGGGCACGGTGCTGAACCAGAAAGTGTACCTTTTACTCCTCAGTGGCTCACGGGAGAGAGAGCGGCAGTCAGAGAGAGAGAGAGTGAGCGAGCGAGTGAGTGAGAGTCCCGCAGGCGGCCTTGTGTGGCGGGCAGACAGGCAGGCGGGCGGGCTTCACCGCTGACTGGCCCTGTACTGGACTGGGGGCATGAAGCTGCTGGAGACACTGCTGCCCTGACGATGCTCAGGTCTCCTCACATACTCTGCACACACACACACACACACACACAAATACATGGACACACACATTCCTCCACACCACACAAATCTATTTCAGTCAAATGGCATGCATCCACACTAAGAATAAGGCATACACACCCATACACCAGTGCATGAGCTTAAACACAGATACACACACGACTTGGGATGTGGGGGTGGGGTGTGGAGAGAGAGAGAGTGTGTGTGGAAGGGGGTGGTTTTGAAGAGCTCGCCAGCTGGGGTCCAAGGCTTCTACACTCCACCTCAACCTCTTCTCACCCCCCCCCCCCCCTCCCCACTGCAAACACTATCTGATATCAAGAGGTCGCTTGTTATGATGATGCTGATGTTTTCCAGGTCAGAGGTCGTCAGTATCCCCACAAATATAAAATCATGTGTATGTATTCAGTATGATGTTCTTTAAAACTAAATTAAAACTGTTGTTCCAGCAGTTTTTAAAACAACCTTTTGTCATTCCTTTTAACATTTCCCACACCTTTTACTCCTCTGAAGAATGGGAAGAATGAGAAGAAGGGCATCCATGGAGTAAGGAAACACAAATTATGGCTTGAGAAAGGATACAGGGAGGACAAAAAAAGCACAGCACAGCTATTGATTGGCATATCCCCTGTAAAATTGATTACGTCTTTCCGAATAAACAGCTGTGCCGCTCTCTGCCCCCCATGTGAATGGTCCACAAGGCTCAAAGAAGGGATTGTTAGCGGTGAAGGGATGCTGTAGTCTTCGTGTTGCAGCAAACTACTTCAAAGGGGCCTGTTTGGATGACAAGTCTGTCAGTGTTACTATGTCCTTGTACCAGACTGAGATATAGCTTTCTCCTAGCTGTTCCCTTACAATCATGATACTCAGGGCCGTTTGTTTAAGATAGACCCAGTGGCACTGGAGGAGGGGAATTATGGGAGATCTGAAGTGGATGAGGAGTGTGTTTTTGTGTGTGTGTGTGTGAAAAAGAAAGTTCCTCTTTCAGGCTAAATTTACCCCCACATGACTCACAGCTGATCAGAGGGCTCTTTGAAAAACACACATTGCTGTTGCCCGCGTGAAATTGACATTTGCACCCAAGGGGGGCGGGAATAGGGGCAGTGTAGACAAAGTTGGGGCATTGTGCTAGTCGAGGGTGTGCTGAATGGTGCGGAGTGAGTCTGTGTTTGTGTCTGTGCGTGTGTATTGTGAATGTGTGTTTGTGTGTGTGAGATGCTCTTATCTCACGATACACCCACACTTCTCGCGCACCCCTCCCCTCCCCTCCGCCCACACCCACTTCGATCTCTACACTCATTATGTGTTCACTGCCGATCAGCCCAGCTCAGGCCCAAAACCCCCACACCCATCCCGCCTTTGAACTATAAGGCTTCAGGCTGTTCATGCCAAAGGCACCATGTTGGTGTGTTATCAAAGCTCTTATTGATGGCCTAGCGATGGATAGTGATGGTGGTGTGTGTGTGTGTGTGTGTGTGCCGTTATCTCAATGTGATGCTGCTCAGGCCCACCACAAAAGGTCCTTGTGTCTTCTTTCCCTCCATCTGTCCTCAGCAGTTCAGCCAACACACATTCTCTCTCTCTCTTTGAGCCCATTAGTCTAGCAAACGTCTTCTCATTTTGTCACTCTCTCTCTCTTTCTCCCTCCTTCCTTTATTGACTCCCCTTGTGACCAGTAAGGCTGTGTGTGACAGCTGTCTCCACGACAACCGCCTACATATATCCTCTCATTGTGTACATGAGACAAACATGTGATGACACTTAGAGGGGATTTTTCTTTCTTTTCTCTCTTTTTTTTCTTTCTTTTTTTCCAAGTGCTACTGGGGTTAATGTAGTGTGTTATCTGTCCTAATGGCATTAAATGGTGCTTTAAAGCATGGCTAACTAAATGACATGGGCTCTTAGGGAGAGAAAGCTGTGCAGGTGTATGAGGAAGGCTGGAATAGAGTGACACAACAAGGCCGAAGGTGTCACAAAACACTTTAAGATATTCTTTTTTATTACCATTAGCGAGACAAACTTTCAATTTTCTCTGTGGTAAATGTGTGGAAATTGTTTGATTTCTCATACAAGTACAACTTTTCTTCTCCTTGGGGATATATGCAGCCGCTTCTATGGTGCTGGAGGTGCGTCGTGTTTTTTTTTTTTTTTTTTTTTTTTTTAAACCAGGGCCAAGTGTGAGAATGCCCTAAAAACCTCTCGCCTCTCACCACGTTCATGATATCGCTGTTTGCCTCCTTTCATAAAAATTGTCAGTGCGAAGGAAGGGCCGGGTGAAGTTTAGTCAAAGACAGTTGGAGATGACCCTGCAGGGACACCCGGCATGTAAAGGGAGGCCGGTGGGCCTCGAGTCCGCTTCATGACACCTCTCCTCCCAGCCAAGAGTATGAGTGACTGGGCTCTCTTCTGGCTGATGTCCCCCCCCCCCCCCCACACACACACACACAGCCCACCCCGAGGAGCCACACACACACACACACACTGTCACACACATGGACACCACACACACATACACACACAGTGATTTTTTGGTCACACAAATTCACACACATATTTACACTTTGAACATGCAAACACACTTACAATTGAAGCCCCAACCCCACACACATATCAAATACAAACTTGCACATTAAATCTCAACTTGATTACACATATTCCATCTCTCACTTACAGAGACTGAGTCCAGTCACACATAGTCTAAGCAATCTATGCTGCACCTGTGACACACACACACACACACACACATACTAGTATATACACTTACTATACTGTTTCCTTAGGACACACACACACACAAATTAAATGTCAGCCCATTCATATACCCTGCTGTCACACTTACAGACATATGCACACACACATGTCATGTGTGACACTGCCCTTTGTCTCTCAGGCTAGACGGTGTGACAACAGTGTGTGTGTGTGTGCTCGTGTGAGTGCGTGTCGCGTACGTGGGTGTGGCATCCACAACTAAGCTGACCACAGAGATCACTTTATGCCAAAAAGACGTGTGTGTGAGACAGACGTGTGTGTGTGTGTGTGTGTGTGTGTGTGTGTGTGTGTGTGAAATGTATATGTGATGGACAGAGGGAGGAAAGGCACCGGGTGAAAGAACAACCCCCCCATCGCTCTCCCTCTCTCTGTTATCTCTCTAATGCTCTCTATTTCTCTCTCCCTCACTCCCCTTCCGTCTCTCTCTCTCTTTTTCTCTCACTCTCTCTTCTTCTCTCTCCCCCTTCCCTCTCTCATTTCGCCCTTCAATTTTCTTTCTTTTTCGCTCTTTCTACCCTGCTCTCTTTCTCTCTCTCTCTCTTTCTTACCCTCTGTGCCCCCCTTTCTCTCTCTCCCTCCTTCACACTGTCACTGACTGGAGTCAGGCGACAGCGTCCCCCCCTAGAGGTGCCCTCTCTCTGTGCCCACACCCCTGTCTGTCGGCTCCAGGTCCTGCCTCGGCCCTGCCACTAAACTCCCTGTCAGGTCCCATCTGAGGGGCGGACGGGCACTGTGACTGCCCTGCGCCAGGCACCGGGCACTGAGAGGGGGTCGTGTCAGAAGAGGGGGTGGGGGGGGGTGCAAGGAGGGCACCCTTGAGGAAGTCGACACGTCGGAAGACTCCACAGGGACCCACCAAGGCCTTCAGCATCCGCTAATGTGCACAACACAAAGGAGTTATGGCTGTAGAAGAGCAGCATAGGCTGAATAGTCCACACACACACACACACACACACATTTATGATAAAAGCCTACACACACAAACTCATTTATGAAAAAAACCTACATACACCTATGAAAAAAACTACATACACAGACACACACACACAATTATGCTAAAATTCTACACACACTGACCTGCTGGACAAACATTTTAAAATGCTACACATGGAGTCCAAGAAAAATTGCAAATTGATACACAGTGCGATATCGTGTTGATAGAGATCAGTAGTACAACACATCTGTAACAAATATGCATAGCCTTCATTAACCTATACACACACCTACGTAATGCACATACACATACAATTCAAAATTAATAATAATAATCGTACAGTACTTCAGTGTTGTTTCCTAAATTTTTTAAATGTTTCTTAAAATATTCAAATATTATATTATTATTATTGTAAATTACTAGAAACACTTTGGAAAGTATTTTTGGCTGACGTATTTCACCTGTGATTCTGTCTGATGTACTGTAGGTTTATGTCCATAGTGACATTGTATCTTTATAAGTTTTTATTGCAGCTGAATTAGAAACAAACAAGATGTGAACAATTGAATAAAAAATGTCATCTTCACACAATGCATTTTTCCCAGGTTACTACTGAACACTGGCAGTATTTGTAAATTTGCCTCTGGCTTTGAATGTGTGTGTGTGTGTGTGAGTGTGATGTTTGTTTGTGTGTGTGTGTGTGTGTATGTGTGTGTATAAGTATGTCTGTTCATGTATGTTGCTTTGTGTCAACAATCACGGCATGTATGCGTTCTCATTTGTAATGGTGTATGTCTGTACGTATGGCACACACACTCTCTCCGGGTGTGAACCTATATTTCACAGTTCATCTGGGCGCGTTATGTTAACGTTTACAGGTTGTAGTTGACAGGGGCAAGAGTTTTTGCTTTACCTCTCTATACCCTCTCATCATGATGATGTTTTGTTTTGTTTTGTTTCGTCTTGTTTTGTTTCATGGTGGGGTTTTTTTTCCTCTGTTTCTCTTTCTCCCTCGTAACTGTGTGTTGGTATTTTTTTAAGGACAGGAAGCAAAGATGAATTAATAACATTTTATAATACTCCCTCTTCGCTATGAGGGGCCAAATCTTTTCAGCATTTCCAGTCTTGTGAGCTAATTTGACAGCTCATGGGGTGATGTGGATTCCACTTCATAAGGACAGGTACCCTAGGGCTAGCCAGCTGGATTGTGGATGCTTACAGATTTGGCTCTCGCTTCCTGCTGGGTGTCATCTGTCTCCTTGGTCTCGCGGTGGATAATTTTTTTTGTCCCCCCCCTGACATCATGTGCCTGAGCAGTTTGTGCCTGCCAGGCCTTGTCTGTCCAGGTTGGCCATCAAACCCAGCCGGCGTGCGTCTAATCTGACGAGGCAGAGCTCCAAACATGGCCGCCCCCGGGCGCACCCCCCGCCCCTCCTCCTTCCCTACACACACACACACACACACACACACACATACACACACACACATGCACTCACCCCACCCTAGTCACACTGCCAAACCCCCGCCTCACCCCTACTCCACCACTCCACACACACATACAGGCTTCCGCATGCATACGTGCACACACACACACACACACACACACACACACACTCTGTCCCATTGTAGAAATCATGGCCCTAAGAACAAACTTCCACAAACCGTCAAATCGGCTACCTTCTCTCCTCCTCTCTCTGCTCCCAGTGAGTAGAAAGGAGTGAGAAAAAGGTTCCTCTCTGTGTGTGTTTGTTTATATGTGTGAATGTGAATGTTTGTTTGTTTATATACATGTGTGTTACACTTTTGCAACTGCACTAATGTATTTTCTTTTGTTAGGCATGTGTGTGTGTGTATGTGTGTGTGTGTGTGTGCCAGGGGGACTTGTTTCACTCACACTAGAGACTGCGCCCACTTCCACTCCCACAGCTGTCAATCTGATAGTCTAGAGGTCTCCCTCAACAGGTCTCTCATTCTCTTCTTTTCTCTTTTCTTCTCTTTCTCTTTTTTTCCTTTCTTTTCATTTTATTCCACTTATTATTATCTTATTATTTCCTCTGTCATCTTCTTCTTGCTTCTACCTCTCTAAAACTCTTCGTCATACTTTAATCTCCTCTCGTCTCCTGTCTGTTGTCGGATACTTAATTCTGACATCAGCTCAAATGCTGCCCCAGTCTGATTGTGTCCAGACAACTAAAGGGAATGACAGCACCACACCACTCCCTATGCTGAACCCCACCTCACACACACACACACACACACACACACACACACACACACACCCACACACACGCACGCGCGCGCACACAATGCCCAAAAGACTATCGGCTTCTCAAATTCTAGGGGGACTGGGTGTGGGGGTTGTGGAGTGTGCGCCACTGTGAATACTAATTGCAAGCGACACAATTATTCCACCCAAGGAGCTTTTAAACATTGTGAGACATGGCTGTCAAGGTTGCGACAGCAGGGAAAAAACAGGGATTTCCAGAAAAGCACACACACACACACACACACACACATAAACACACACACACACATACTGTAGACACGACAATGGTGATGATGACCACATATGTTGATTTTCAGCCAGAGAATGTTACCCCCTCTCTCTCTCTCTCTCTCCATCTCTCCTCTGACATCTCTGTCTTTCCCTCCTGCCTGTGCATTGCGGCCTGAGGTGGATGCCACTCTACCAGAGAGTGTGGTGAGATGCTACCATGGTCAAAGCAGACTCTCTCTCACACACACACACACAAACACACACAGACACACACACACACACGGACCCAACACCACGTGTGAGGAGAGAGCAGCGGTAGCCGCTGGCTCTCAGGGGAGGTAAAGTGGCGTCAGGGTGAGTGACCTGTTCTCTTGCCCAAGGAACAGATGCCCGCCTCACTGGCAGGCGAGGACCACAGTGAGTAGCGAGAGCAGTGTGTGTGCAAGAGAGAGTGAGAGAGAGAAGGGAAGACATTAAAAGAGAGAGAGTAGAGAGAGTAGCACACACACAAACACACACACAAAGGGCAACAATGCAACATCAATAAAGAAGGGGAAGAGTGATAGAGAAAGGAGAAACAGAGAGAGAGAGAGAGAGAGAGAGAGAGAGAGAGAGAAAGAGAGAGAGTAAGAATGGAGATAGAGACAGAGGCAAGCGGGCAGGCAGGCAGGTTGGTGCGCGTGCCCTGGGAGAAGCAGCCCTGCCAGGGGGTTGCATGGTGAGTAATACCCTTCCAGACCCCCTCACCACCCTCTTCCCCCACCTGTTCCCAGCCACCATCAGTGGTGCTCAGCCTGCTGTGAACGACCCACTCTGTCCCTCTGGCTTGCTCTAAGGGCGCCGGATCAAGACCCAACCACAGACCGAGAGAGAGAGAGAGAGAGAGAGAGAGAGAGAAAGACAGAGCGGGAGAGAGAAAGAGAGCAATGTAATGCAAAATAATTATACCCATTGGGTAATATGAGCACCGTCGTTAAGGGTTGGAGAAAAAGAGGAGGGGGAAGTATGTGTGTGTGTGTGTGTGTGTGGGGGGGGGGGGGTGTTGATGGTGGTGGGCTGGTGGGGGGTTGTATTTTTGAAGCCACCACCGCACTCGGAGGCCCGATGGGTATGTTTTGTAAACCTCTCAAAGAGACCAGACCTCCCACAGAATGCTCACCATGCGTCTGAGGACTAAATGCTTCAGGATTGCAGCCAAGTCGGCACTCATCGAGGGCAAAGCTCCATCACAGCCTCCCATCGCCCCTCCGCCACACTGCCTTCCTCTGCTAGACGTACAGCACTGAATGAAACAGCCCTGTATACAAACACAGTGACTGATGCATGCCACATGCAAACTCTGTGGGACTTGCATGGTGTAGATACTAATAATGCAAAATCAACTATGCTATTTTACATTAATAAACTAAATCATGTGGAGTCACCACATATTTCTCAGAAAAGCATTACATTGTTATACATAAAAACAAATATAAACATTATGCAGAATCAGATTAAGACTTTTACTACAATAAATAATAATTAGGTCATGTTTAGGCCTACATACTTGAAGGGAAATTTTTGATTATAGTCTAATTGTAAATTTTGACTTTTGAATTTATATTAGTTATAGCAGAAATAATGTTTAAAAATTTAAATGGTTAAACATACAGGCCGGACACAAAGATTTGTTTCATATGTACACACTCAGTGACGTTGACTTATAGACTTTGTCCTAAAAGTCCTTTTTTTATCTTGTATGTCGTGGTGATCTGTTATAACATAGGACAACAAATGACTCTTTCCAAAATTCAGATAATGGACCTGTGAGACACAACACACTACCCACACCTCACGCAAGGAGCAGGCGCACGCGATACTGTACGCAACTTGAGACGTAAAGCCAACAGACTGTGATATACACAGACAGAGGACAACTCATTATGCCAATGTAAGCTTTGTTCTAAAAACTTCGTCCAAGTCCTGCCAAAGATGCAAGCTATGCATGCCTCTGTTGTGGAAGCCGTCTGAGTTTAACAATACATTTCACTTAACTTACAGATAATTTTATTTTTTTTCATTTCAGGAATCATTTATTTTGTTTTGCAGTTAAGAACATTCTGGTGGGTATGCAGCTGTAGTGATATAATAGGATTTTTACATTTAATTTTTTCATGCTTTATTTATTAGCTCTGGCAATGTGAATAGTGAAGAGGTTATTTTCTAATGCAGAATAAGATATATATATTCTGTCATGATGGCCATCAATTTATATTCAATATTTTTTTTCATGTTTAAAAATTAGACTTTTAAAACACACCCCAAAAATAAACTTGTGTTAGCTACAAGATTTAATGTTATTTTTGTTAAAAAGTCGCAAATATGACAAGAAATATTTACATTTACATTTATGCATTTAGCAGACGCTTTTATCCAAAGCGACTTACAAAACGAGGATAACAATCAAGCTACATAGCAGAAACCTTAAGGAGCATAGGAGCATTACTATTTTGATAGTAAAATATAGCAAAAATGTATATTTATTTTATTTTGTGGTTCATTGTTGTTGATCATTTTTATATGTGCATTTAAAGCACAAATAGTCTTAAAATATTTACCATGTCTACCAAATATCTACCATATGTATGCTGCACCATAGAGGCACCTCTTAATGGTTGGGCTACACAAGATGAGACAAAAGAAATGAGCCAGTCAAGGTGCTCCCAATTATGTCTAAAATATCTAAAATAACCTTTACACACACACACACACACACACACACACACACACACACACACATACTCACACAGCTGTTCAAAATAACAGAACTTTTGCAGTGATGCCCCATACAAGAGGCCATTTCAGTGGTCTCTATAGTGGACATTGTCTCCTCCCTGTGGTCATTTACAACAACTGCATATGTTTAAGCCTATTTCAAATATAGATGTATACCCTTGTTTAAATTAATCCACTCACCCCATTATTTTTCGTTCTGTCGTGAATTTACCCGCACTAAACCATAAAAAGAATTATGCCCTTTTTGTTAAGGCTGACAAATTCTAAAAGTCAAGATAGACAAGCACAGTTGTTAACAATTATTGGCCACCACAAATGTATGTGTGAATCTTTTATGAAGTGATTTAGGCTTTATTTGTTTTAATAGGAGATAATTAACTATGGAACTGATCGATTTATCTCACAGCATGTCTCTCAAATGCCTAGGCCTATTGGTATCTAATACAATACTGACATCTGCTGTTTACAACTTATTTTTGTGTGCATTAAAAAAATTCCACTCATCTATCACCCCATGCCACTACACTACACAAGCCTGTAAGGCTACGTAAGACTAGGACAAACATCTAATCTGCTCTGGTATGGCCTGGTCAAGAAATATAGAGGCCTATTGGCTTGTCCAAGACAACTGAATTAGTGTAACCTGTCATTAAATATAATGTATAAAACTAATAAATACAGGGCTACCTATTGTTTGAGTTACTTGTTTAAACGGGAGAAGGACTAAAGACATAGCCTACTTTTTGGAAGGTCTTAACTTTTTCTCCCAGTCCCAGGCATCGCATTTTGTTACGTCGCCTTTAAGATGACAGGACAAGGCCGGAAGTTCTTTACTCGTGTTGTTGTCAGATGCGCATTTCTGGTCAGGTGACTTCAATTTTGTTAACAGAGTAGTATGGCTACTTAGTCAGTTTTAGTATTAATCTCAGAATATTTTAAATGTTTTTAAAGATAAATTAACTGAAAATCGTCCCATTCCCCGGATGAAGCAAAGGATTGACTATCCATCGCTAGCCAGTTAGCATAAGGAACAAAGTTTGGGTGGTTAGACTAACGTTACAAACTTGTAATCCTAACCTGTTAATGACAATGGAGAAAATTGTGAAAGGTACGTGAAAAATTGCGTAGACTGCGCTCCATATGCCAGGCATGCTTATAGTATATCCTATGTGACTGCATCAAATTGTAACACATGGCCTTGTGAATGCTCTGTAGTTTTTTATCAATAGGTCTGATCAATAAATACTGACTGTCAGCAAAGGACATTTTATTAGCATGCTGTCGGGTAAATGTAATCCTGAAATGCGCCGAACATCGAACTGTTTTGTGCTTGTGAAGGTCTGCGAAGGACTCCACTGACATTGCAGGGAACAAGACGAGCTAAGCAGATTATCTACGTTATAGTTGAGCGGAAATGGGTAGGGGAAAGCTTTTGCCAGCTAGTTATCTGTAACAACCAACAACCAACTGATGCTGGATTTGGGTAGGGCTATCTGTGTGAGCCAGGCTGGTGTTTTCCCGATGTCTGGGGTGCTCTTGAGAGAGTCATGTAATCTCAACTTTTTCCCAGGTGCAGCATCATTAATGTTAAGTGTTTTCCTTCAGTTCTGGCATGTGTGCTCACTTAACTTCATGTGTGTTGTGTGTGTCTTCAAACGGAGAAGAAATGAATTCAAAGAAAGAATGAATTCCAGTGTCTTCCCAAAGCACTTAGCCAACAAAGACTTTTTTCTGTCTGACTCATGCCAATAAAGTCTTCAGCCTTAGACAGTGTAAAGACACTGGGATTCCAACACTTTTTACTTAGGCTACCTAATGCTTACCACCTCTTACCTAATCTAACCGTTACCTAACTTTACCTACCTAACTCTTTCGAAATGTAAGAACAATGTTCTGTGGTAACAACACTTTTCTGTCCATCTATTGCAGATGTGGGTGACATCCAGTCCAGGCTAATGGATCACAGACCAGTCATCCAGGGGGAAATACGGTATTTTGTCAGAGAATTTGAGGTGAGGAGCCAGTCCTGGCCTTGCAGTCACAAAAAAATATTGCATATGTTTTTGTGTGTGAAAGGTGCTCATCTATAAAACAAAAATGTTTGTTTTTGGCTCAAGGAGAAACGTGGATTTCGGGAGTGCCGTCTGTTGGAAAATCTCAACAAGCTGGTTGTGGAAACCAATGAACAAGCTCTTCCTCACTGTTCAGAAACGATGCACCAGAACTTGCTACAGGCTCTCACAAGACGTGAGCATCTTGTCTTCCCAGGAAGAGATGAGACAGTCATAAATGCTTATAATAGTCATGTGCAATACTTGTGTACTTTTTAAGCACATTTAATTATGCCAACATATGCTAACAAAAGCTTGTGATCCTGTAGTATTAGCATTATTACAACATGTTATCACCAAGACTATCAGTCATCACTAAATACATGAACATGTAATTACATTAACTATGTGACAGCAGTAGATATATATCTGAGAAATGCATGTCACTACTCAGATTATAAGGTTAATGAAAAGAAAAAGGTCTGCAGTAATTAGTAATGTGTGTGTGTATATATATATATATATATATATATATATTAAATCTGATTGTATTGATGCTGTGAAGAATACAAGATGTTCTCTGTGTGTTTCACTCTTTGTGTAATGACATGCTCATTGATGTGGTTGGTATTCCGTCCACAGTTGAGGCAGCAAATCATATGGCAAAGAGGATCCAGCAGAGGGAGCTAGAGGCCCAGCAGGTAAACTGAGCAGCATGACCTGATCTGATGAGTTCAGTTCCGTCTATAAGACAGTGCAAATTTAATAATCATGTGGAAGTAGTAAGGCTGTGTGGAACATTAAGCTCTTTTTTTATATAAATGTTGCATTTATAATTGGTGAAACTACGGTTATCTGAAGGAATCATTAGAATTATTGGTGACACTTTACTTGATGGGTGCCTTTATAACACATTCATAGAAGCTGTCATAAACTGCACATGAAGCATTCATAACTGTTTCATGAGACATTTATACCAAACCTTTCATGAATGTGGAAGACTGAACAACAAAAACTTGTCCAGCAATCGCAAAGTAGCATTGCCGTTTTTATTCCAAACCTCTTAACTGGTCACATCACATGAGTTAATTCTTACACTCTCCTTATGTCTTTGTGTCTAATGCAAAACCAAATACTGAACGCAGCATCTAAAGTTCCACATTCACAATTTGATATTGATGGACTGCAGAGTGAAATTGGACGTGTGTGTGTGTGTGTGTGTGTCTTTGCCAGAGCACTCAGATGCAGGTGTGTTTGGAGCGACGCAAGGCAGACTGGGAGGAGTTCCTGAAGCAGCAGGCGACCCTGAAGGAGGAGGTGGACGAGGAGCATGCCAAGGCTGTGGGCCGCCTCAGTGCCCAGTATGGCGAGATGAAGAAGGACCTGGCCAAGTTTGGCCACCTCTGATGCCCACTCTCAGAACAAAGGACTAAAGACTATTGAAATCTCAGTCAGTGACTATTGCAATCTAAAGACTATTGAAATCTTAATTTAACAAATGCTACTTGAAAAGTACTTGCGAATATGAAGATCCTATCAACAAGCATTGTTCAGATTAAATCTTCCATGTGCTACTGGGTAGCTTTAGTTTATGCTCAGGACACTTTTTTGCTCTTTGACTGCCTGATTTTACTCATCATTCAAGTCCATTATCTACTTCTGATATTCTGAGAACAGAGGTTGTTTCATCAACATTTAACTCACACCATCGGCCTTCCCAAAATTAGATCTTAGACCTCCATCCTACACACTTCAGCTTTGTTTGTTTGTCCATGGAGGTTCACATTGAGTGTCAAACTAATTTGAGGCGAGTGAAGAATTTACATGTTTGGGTTTACGTTTGCAGCACATTTATAATCTGATATCAAATAAATTATAAAGTGCAACTCCTTTCCCACAGTAGTACGGGTTTGTTGGTATTGGTATTTATTGCACTTGTAATTTTTACAAAAAAAGCTGAAAAAAAAAAAATTACTTCTTACTTAGAGTGTCTAAAATGTGGCCGTGTTAACATACCCCTACCCCTACCATTAGTGATGTGTCACTTTAAAATGAAGTTCACTCTTTAACCAAGGGGGAGCGATTAGAGACATCTTTGCCTCCTCAGTATGCTTTCTCTATCTTTTTTTTCTTTCCCTTTTCCCTTGTCTGCTGTGATGCTGTCTGGCCTTCTTTTTGTGTGACTTTCTCTCTCTCTGTCCCCTCATATCTCCTTCTCTGTCTCTGCCAAGCTGTTTCTGTGTGGCTTTCATTTTCTATTTTCTTTATTTTCCCTTTTGCTGCCTCCATGTCTCTCCTTTTCCCCATTGAACACTTCCTAGCCCTTTTCTTTTTATGAACATTGCTTCTTTCACTTTATCACCCCGTTTTTGTTTCCCACTCTCCCTCTCATCAGTTTGACCTGCCTTCATTTTGGGCTTTTTGTGACTGTGCTCAGTTGCTGCAATGAAATACATTCAGAGAGGCCTTTTGGCCGTCATTTTTACAACCACAGTGTCTTCAATCTGTCATTTTCATGATTAATTAAATTTAAAAGATCCTCTTTCCCATCTGGAGTCTGTGTGCAAATGTCAAGGCAGGCAAAGCTGTGATGGTTTCTTGGCTGTGAAACCATCAAAACCTGAACATTTTAATTCACATCATGCCTAAGGATGTTGAAAATGTGTTCACTCAGCCTCTTTCCTCTGAACTGGGGAAACTGAGAAAAAGGAGACTGTTGGAATTGCCATTCAGTTGAATGGACAGGGCTGGTCAAGATATTGGCCAACCTTAACTTGACTCCTCAAGCGTTGTCAAACAAACTCTGCTTCTCAAGAAAAGTCTATGACGGACCACTCTGTCAACAGCTCAGCTCTAAAAATGTCTGGACGGTTCAACTGGCCTTTTTGACTATGAACTGTCAAAGGTCGGCTTGT
The DNA here is from genome assembly GCA_017657215.1 of Limnothrissa miodon. Taxonomy (NCBI): domain Eukaryota; kingdom Metazoa; phylum Chordata; class Actinopteri; order Clupeiformes; family Clupeidae; genus Limnothrissa; species Limnothrissa miodon. Next base: position 1,072,784 of record JAGFZM010000126.1, on the reverse strand, counting down.
GTCAGCATCCTCCCCTTTGTCCCATTGTTCCACGTATATGGACTAAACAACCATGGGGGAAGAAAAGCCTTGCACATGGACTTTCATTGGACAAGTTGGTGACAAGAGGAATTTTTAACTGAAGAAACGAAAGATAGATGAACGGGCTCATGAATAGAAAGATGTATGGAGCGCTTTGTGGCACATTTCTCACATCTTATAAAAAGTGATTCATGACCTAGTAGTATGACAGGACAAATATTTTTAAAAGGCCTACAGCAACAAGGAAGGAACAAAGAACTGGCCTCTACCAGTGGATACTTCTAGAACAGCCAGAAAGAAGTGGCTCAGCTATCAATGAAAAGAACATAAATAGAAGTGGGACCAAAATGTGCTTCTAGTGTTTTCTGCGACTGAGTTTTTTTTCCTGTCCCTTTTCAGTTAGCAGCATATGTGGCTATCCACACAAGTGGTGAACTTGTCAGCAGATATTTACCTATAAAGTGACCATGCAATGTCAAGTGCTGCCAATACAGCACTGGTCCACTCTTTAACTTTGTGCAATGAACCCTGATTTAAAAAGAAAAGAAAGAAAAGTCTTGCTCGCACCTTTTGTCATGCCACACTCGGTGGATAAAGGCAAGTGCGCCAAGGCGGCGTGCTGGTTGGCACGTGTTCTGGTGACCAGTGCGGGCACAGGGACGAAGCCAGCAGATGTTTTGAGGTGAAGCCCCACTGGCGTCCGCGGCTCGCACATACACCACCTTGGCCGAGGGCACAGCTGGTGAAATCCACACGGGCATCAACGCCTAACGAGGAGTGACAATCCGGAAGCACTGCCCACCCTCTTCGACAAAGGCACCTTATTTCTGACCCTGTTTATTTTTGTCCACCAGTTTGAGGAAGAAAAAATAGACCGGCGCACATACAGAAAGGTCAACAATAAAAGTCCCCTGTGTGTGAAGTTTTCACAAGTGTGATTTACACTTTTTTTCCCTCCCCAAGCTACTCAACAATCAATCAGTATCTTTTATAATATGGCTTAGATATACAGTGAGGCGCCATAACTAAGACACCAAGAAGTTTACGTTGACCTGTACAAGTGGATCGACATCACACAGTAGCCATAACATCTACTGTATACACTATTTGTCATTCACATAGACATAACATAAACACAACTTTACACAAACAATACTGCACTGTTGATGGGCTGGCATGTGCCATGTGAAAGTAACAAAAGTTTTCAGTGATTGACCAATATATATTTTCAGTGTCAGCTCTTTAGTCTCGGTGTGCCCGTTGAACTGTGACAGAGGTTTGTTAGGTTTGTCCCCACTCATCAGAGGAATGTTCTTGTTTTACTCCTGCGGTAGAACTTTTATTATAGTTGTGCCGTATTTATCTTAAGACGCACGCACCATAGGCAATAATGTTCCATGAACTGACACACCAGCTGAACCGTGCGGCGGGGAAACCAGCGCTGGAACGGTATCAAAGTCTCGCCAGGTTGAAAGAGCATCAGCGCAGGGTTAGCGCGCTGACATAGATGGATTCTGTTAGCAACGAAGGCCCGCCATGATGCTCGCTGCTGACCTTAAAGGGAAGCCCCAACCGTTTTCAGTGGCAAGGCACAGGAAGAAGCCGTGAAGTGTACACTTCCTCCCCCTCGAACACACATGCGCCCTCCCCCCACCCCCCAAGATAGACTCTTGTCTGGTAAGATGAGTGCAGGGGCAGTGTGGGCCTCAACCGGGGGTACTTTATCATTCCCCCCAACCGAACTGCTCACCTCCTCCTTCGCTTACCTCCTCCCTCGCTGCCTGCCACCGCTCCAACTCAGGAACCAGAGCTTGTTTTTCGTCTCCCCTCTATCGGAGCCACTGTGATCTTCCTGTTATGGAAAGAGCATAGTGATCCCAGTCAAGAACCGCGGTTCCCTGCCAACATAAATGGTCAGGGAGAGAGCCTGCCTGCACGGCCCGAGGAGGCGAGACCGTGGAGTCTCCAATTAGGAAATGTCTGATCACAGCAGGCCCATGGCAGCTACAGGGTCTCTGGTGTAGCAGAAGCAGCACACTCTATGTTGTACTTCCAGCCCACTGACATGCTACCCAGGCAGCAGCTCCTGTGGACAGATGTGAAAACGTTGTCCTCTTCCCCCCCACCCCATCCCACCATGCACTTCCCATCTGAAAATCTGAAATTGCAATCTTTTCTCGCTGACCGTCGGAGCATAATAGGGCCCATGTGCATGGGTGAAGGCCTCCACTTACTAACTTTTATCACCTTGCCTCTGAAGTGAAGAACAAAGTGTTTTCCACTGACCCCAAAGCCTTCAGTCCCACAACCTGCAGCACTCCCCCTCAACAGACATACAAACACACACACACACACACACACATGTTCACACACACTCACAGCACCCCAAGCCCACGGCTCTTGCTTGGGGAGCTCTCACGCATTTCAGACCCAATAGAGCCTCAGTGGACTGCCACTGCTGATAGCTTGACAGGCGCTTTGGCAGTACCCGGTGTGCACTTTTCAACCGGCTAAATTAAAGTTCGCTTTTCTGGTGGGAGAAAGGCCGCTTGTGTAGTGTGTGTGTGTGTGTGGTGTGTGTGTGTGTGTGTTGTAGGGGAGTGGAAAGAAAGACACTCCTATAAACCACACACGCACATTCTGCTGTGCACACATTCTAAAAGTTGGTTATTGTGTGCCATAAAAGGTATTCATTTTCAGGGGGGCCTTCATTACTGCCCTCTGAGTCGTCTCCTCAGTCTGCCTTCTCCTTGTCCCATTGTGCCATTTTTTTTTTTTTACGGCCATCGCACTCAATTATAGTCGACTCCAAATGAAAACACCAATGAACAATTGAGTGCATAGCCCAGTTAATAACCCAGCATTACAGCACGGCAGGAGGCAGTGGATGCTCCCGGAGCGGATGGTAGTGCAGGTGGTAATATGAATTCTTTGGCAGTGGCAAATGTTTACCCTGAGAGCCACAAAGCAGAAAGTGGGGGGAAAAAAGATTATAGAGCTATTCTCAGTAATGAATAGTAGAAGGATTTATATTCATATTATACACTAGTGTGGTAACAGTGTCTATTACAGACTTTGCAGGCATGTTCCTAGGTAAAGAAGATACATGTCTATGAGAATTTAAATGGAATCCCTTTTGAACTCAGGGAAGCATTATTTAACTCTGTGATGACCTTTGTGATGACCTGCCCTAACCTTCTCTGAAATGCCCCCATCCACCCACAAAACTCCCAACAATCTCCATATATTATTAGCATGGCCTGTTGAGGTTCGCATAGCTCAGAGGTGTACACTGCAACTCTGTTTTTCATTGGCCTGGACTAAGGGCCGAGTCCCCACAAAAACACAGATAAGGTCCAGCAACAACAAATGCCTTCCTCAGTCAATCACATGCAGAACAATAGCCACGGAGCACGGGGAGAATGGCTTGTCATCGCACACGACTTTACCACCACGGCAGCCCACTGCTCACTGTCGTCTGGGGGGCAAAGAATGTCTGGAACGATTGCCAACAGCATTCCTCCATGGATTTTCCCCCATTGAGAGAAGGTACTATTTATACATTATTTTCTCTTTTTTTCGATTGGCCTTTCTTAACCTCAGGGCACAGCGCACCGAACGCAACTCTCTGAATAAAGGGGTGGACATTGTTGTTGCGTATGTCTGTCAGGCTATCAGGTTATCTCTTCTCTCCAGGAAATCTCTCAGCAATTTCTTTGTGTTGGTATTCAGGACGAATGGAGGAATGACAATGGGGAGAGAGGGCATGAAGTGCATAAGGGCATGAAGACATAAATATTCTTGTTTGTACAGATAGAATGCTAAATGCCATGCATAGTCTGCTGAACAATAAAAACAGAACACAAAAGTGATAAAGACAGAAAGCAACAGTCTATTAATGGATTTCTGGCTACCAGTCCTATTTTGATTTTTAGTAAACAACTTAAAAAATGACACATGGCTAAAGGTTTAAGGCGTGATTTGGACATTGCAATGGTGTTACAGAGCGGTCTTCAAAATAGCCTAATAATCTTAACGATCTGTTCAATGTTCTATCAATGTGAACATTTTAGTTAAAGGCCCTCACATCATTCCATGCTCTGAGTAGTGCTAATTTTCCAGGTGGGCTTTGGATGGGAAATACATTGGTTCCAGTTGAGAAACTTAATTTATGTGAAGTTGCGTAACAATATTGGGACCGAAACGGAGATCTGGACAGAATCATGTTCTTGTTGAGTAGACTGCAGTCAAAAACAGAAAAGAAAAGGAAATAAAAGGAAAAACACACACACACAATCGCTTTACCTTTCCTCAACTGACCATAGAACACGGTGCCAACTGGTCTTTTGACTTTGACTTGCCTTGAAAAGTGATGCGGCCCATTTTACACTGTCAAATGGAAGAAATTCTGGGCCTAAATCTATCGGCGAGCCGTCATGGGAAACCCATTGAAGCTATTTTATCAGTTATTTATTGCTCTTTGTGGGCATATTGATTTAAGGCGATAGCCCAGTGTGCGAAGATGTAAAAGAACACATTATAAAGGATGATTCAGAGTCCAGAGACTGCTCCTCTCAGTGTCCTGTTCTGGTCAGTGAGGTTCTGGGCTGGGTTGCACTGTGACTGAGACCGGGACCAGGACTGGGCCCATGGCTGGGCTGGGCTGCATTTTGCTCTGCTGTTGAGACCCAGTGAACGATGTAACAGGATCTAGAGCAAGGTCTCCAGCCTCAGGAGTTCCTGTCTGTGGTCACAGCAGATCACACGGATCATCTGTATACCGCAGAGCACCATATTCCCCTCATCCGCCTCCATTAACCTCTCGCTGTTGGCAGCCACACTGCTCTGTTGCTGGCTCTCCAACAGTTGCACACACTATACGTTATACTGGGATCCTTTCCCAGGTAGTACCCCTGTCATTTATTTATTATTTATTTGGTCTTTTTAATCTTTTGTTTTATGTGTTTTTTCCTCTTCTCATCATCCGTTTTGTATGGTGACACAGAGGAGACATAAATTGTGGGGTGATGAGCACTCACGTCATATCTTGGGATGCTCTTGTGCTTTTTTCAGCAGACTTCTTCTTTGGAGCCGAGTGAATCTTCTGACCTCTTGCTTTTTTTTTTTGGTTTGTTTTGGGTTTTTTTTGGGACGCCCTATCGTCCAGGTGCTGGGTCACTCTAACCTGATCAATGGTTTTTCCAGGCTTGATCGGGGGTGGGATTTCCAGGGTGAATCTAATATCCTGTTCGACACAGACCCCAAGAACCCACAAATCAATCAGCTCAGGGCCAGACATAAAAGATCTTCTTTTTCAGAAAAGCCTGCTGTCCTTGTTTTGCCCTGCCCTTCCAACAAATGGGTGTGATCAAGCAGCAAAAGATGGCAAATGTGTAGTTAGGAACATGGACAGTCTAAAACTGTGTGTGAATTGTTTTTAGGTGTGTGTGTGTGTGTGTATGTGTGTGTGTGCTTTTATGTCTGTGTGTGTAAGTGTTTGCAAACACATGAATGACTGGAGCAGGTCCAGCTGTCTGAGTCTCTCTCTCACCACAGGAGCTCTACTGGGAAGGACGGGTCTCTTTGTACAGGGATGTACTGGGAACGGACCTGTCAAACCTTTTTCTTATTTTCCTCTTTTCGTCTCTTTCCTCCTGCTTTTCTCCCATCTCGTTGGCTCTCCCTCTTTTTCATCTTCTGTCACACACAAGTCCAGTTCTGTCAGTGTTTCATCTTCTCCAAGAACGTCTCCTTCTTTCTCTCTCACTTTTTCCTCTCTCTCCTTTCCCACTCTATACCCCCCCCCCCCCCCCCCCCCCCCGGCCCTCTGCCTTTTTGTCCTGTGCTTTAGTTTTCATCATAACCCACTATGAACCCAAGTGGGCCGCACTGCTACGGCCTTAATGGCTTTACCTTGAGGCAGAGGGGACCGGGAATTCAAAGCAGCATTAGTCACGTCACGCAATGATTTTCGCCCGCCCAAGCTGCCTGTGCTGCTCCGTCTGCCCTGCTAGCCCTCACACCCCAGGAGCCAAGTAGGACTGTCGTTTCCACAGACGTCGTTTCCAGAGTCCCAGTCACACCGGCTCTCTGGTTCCCCTCCTCTGTTGCGCTCGCATGCTGTGCAGATGACGGTTTCTGGATCCCCGATCTGATGAGTGGGATGATGCAACGTCTGCCGACAGCGATGGCTCATGGTGCGTCACACCCCGCCATAGCTAGGCGGCTCTTATCTGTTAGCATTTGCCGTAATTAGACACAGACCACTGTCGAGAAATCACAATGAGGGGAGGGGAGAAGAGTCGCACAAGCAAACGGTTACCAAGTGTCGTCTCAGTTCACACTGGCAGACAGTCCTAACATAAATATATTTTTCTTTCTTTTATTTTTACCTCCAAACAGCAGCAGACACTTCCTAGGAGAAGTGTATTTTAGCAAAAATAAAATATATTTATCTGTCTTTGAATATCCTTGGCTTCCCCACAGTTCCACTATTAATAGCAAGACTTGAGCCAGAAGGGATCCCGATAAACATGATATGCCCTTGCTCTGTCGTAGCGGTGTGGTTTCATCCTGTCAGTGGTTTCGTAAAAAGGGGGGTTTCTGTTGACTTCTGTGGATGCGCTGACAAGGCCTGGGCGTAGGAAGCCTGTGGACTGCTCTGCTGTGCTTTGCTAGGCTGGACTGTGCTGAGGGACAGATCAAAGAGCGCTGTGAGCAGCCGGCCGGCGCAGAGGCTCCTGCAGCACCTGCCACCACCCGCCGGCCAAGCCAAACACATTATTCCACTAGCCACGCCGTTTAATGGCTTCTGTAGGGACTCCGGGAGCAGGGAGCCATGCGAAAAAGGCAGCCTGGACTCCTCAACAAATGGAGGAGGTGGTTCCCTCTCTTTATCTTCTTTCAAATGCATACACACTAGCACAGATTAAACGCATTAGCTGTTTAACATATGCTCTCCTTTTCCGGCTGTCCATCTTCTACACACATACACAGATCAATGCACACACCTAAGTCCCTGTCGACTCAACACGTGCAAGACCTTATAGCTCTTGCCTCTCACAATTCACGAACACATATACAGTTCCATCTAGTTTTCCGTCCCATTCATGCTTAAACCCCCCCCCCCCCCCACCCCCACCCCCCCCCCCCCCCCCCACCCGCACACACACACACTCAAAATGAAACACATTTACACAGAGACACATTCAAATCTCAGTGCAGTAGCGTCTATATACACACACACTCACTCACTCTCACAAACACTCAGCTGATCCAGGCCACAGAGGAAGCATGTTTGTCGCCCCATTTTGTTACGGCGCACTAAGCCTAAAGGAGAGCAGTTATGGTTGGAAGAGGATCAATATGAAGCAGAGAACAAATCATCCTAAGAAAAACAGTAAACATCTGTTTTGAGACTTGGCCACCTCTCCTTGGCAGGCCAGACTTTGTTCAGCAAGGGAGGGTCATTTTCCATGAGAGTAGTAAGTGACAACATCTGCAATTTCTTTTTAAAAGGAAAATAAAAACAAACCTTGACGCAATGTAGGCCCTCTTAAGTGTCTTGCAATATGTATAAACAGAATCGAATATGGAACGGGGGTTGTGGATTTGAGCTTTTCACTGGCAAATGAATATCACTAGTCATTTTGACATTTGTCTGCACTGTATGTTTCGAAACAAGACATTGAGTTATGGGTATGGATCACAGTCAGCAAAGTGCACAGGCATTAATGCCAGGTGTTCCATGGTCTGTTCTATGTCCAAACAGCAGTGATGTTTAAACCATACATCACTCTCCAAAGTAAGTCAGCATAACCATCACAATCAGTTATCGATTCTTTCAGCATCAACAAACCACCTTTGTGACTTCACAGGGATAACTTTTGTGACATCAGAACAAAAAGCCTTTATGACATCACAGTTATATAACTGGCTTTAGGGCAGTTTTTCCCCATTGATGTGGAATCCCTGTGGTATCAACGATAGCGTGGTGATAGGCTTTACAGGGTTAGCCCCTCTGCTCTCTCAATTGCTGGGTCAGCTGTGGGGGAAGCAAAAGATTTGCTTCCACCAGAACCTGCTACAATCTGACAAACGCATTCGTCTCTCCAGATACTTTGCTCTGGGTGATGGCTTTTCCAGCAGGAAGATGGGAAAAAGTGGGATGCAGGGAATTAGTGGCTAAGCAGAAAGCTGTAGAGGAATACTCAGACAAATGGTCCTGTCACCAAGCCTCAGATTACGCCACAGTTAAAAAGGTGCTGTATAAGGATCTCTTTAGCAGGACTTGAAGTGGACAGCAAGACTTAAAAATATATTAATAAAAAATCATAACTAATAGTCAGGGCAGGTTGTTTTTCTTAGCCTGTCCCTGGCAAAAACCTTATATATATTTAAGTAATATATATGTATTTTGTTCGTAAAAATATCCATATCCAGGCAGTATTGCTCTGTGAGCCTGGCTTATGGCTGATCCTTAGACATGGAGGCAGTTTGATGTGTGGAAAACTGTAGCTGTGGTGTGAACACAGAGAGGAAGGGACATTAATCATCATGCCTTTGGCAACACCAGTAAGGATTTGGTGTGCTTTTGTGTTCTGTCTCCGTGTTTGTGTGTCTGTGTTTGCAGACAAGTCTGAGCCTGTTAGCAAAAAAAAAAATCACTTCCCTTGTATGCCCTTGCGGGGGAAAACACTGATAATTTGAGCAGATATCTTTGGAGAACTGTCTGGATCACAGCACAGGTCTGGCAGATGTAATGCATCAGGGCCACAGCCAAAGCAGCAAACCACAGCCGTCCATGTCCATTTCAGATGAAAGGCTCTCACTGACTCTTTCCATCCCACAGCTTCCCACCTGTGCGTGTGCACGGACAGACGGTAGCGGGATGACTGATTTTGCACCAAGGGTGACATTCCCGTCTTCATAAATAGCCTTTTCCTGTATCCCAGGGACTGAACGGGCATCGGGTTGATGTGATCACTTCCCTTTCTCCAAAGTACAGCCAGTTGCATTCTTTGAGGCGGATGATGTATGATGCTTAGTAGCTGTCCAAAGTACGTGGGAGTCTTGCTGGGCTTTTAACGGAAGTTAGCACATTTATAGAGGATGTTGTGTCAGCCATACCAAACCAATGCCCATAATTCTAACTACACCCATTGGTATAGTATATACTGCTTGCGTGTCCTTGACAGACTTAATTTGTCTATTTTATTTATCCTGACACGCTGCCCTAAAATGTATACCTTTATATGTACAATGTAAATTTTATAAGGATGTCAGCAGAATGACTCAGTTCGCATCTTTAATCAGCGCCAACGATTAGATGGTATCTCTCCTAGCAGGATAAGTTTGCTTGCAGTTTACTATGCCTTTGCTTGCAGGTTACTATGCCTTTGAGAAGAACCAGAGCTCAGAAATTACTGTCTTATCCTCAGGAGCACGTCCAACTTCATTCACTAAATGCAAAAATACACTTTCTTTCTCTTTGTCTCTCTTCTCTCTCATGATCTTCATCTCTTTCTCCTTCCTTTCCACCACCACCTGCCAGCCTGCCCCCCCCCCCCCCCCCCCCAGCTCTAACTTCAGGCAATTAAGAAAATAAACAGCATGTCCTCAAGTCCCAACTGGCCATTAATCCCGTCCGCTATTACAACACACAGAGCTTGGGCAAACTGCCCACCCCCAACAATAGGTAACCAGTAGATACTGGAACTATTTGGCTGTCTCAGCGAGAGGGATACATAAATGTGTCAGCTGCAATTTAGTCACATTTACCACCAGTATGACATGTTAAGATTAAGCTGTTGAGATTAATTGTGAGCTATGAATGCTAGACGGCGAGAGAGGGTTTTTTCCTGCATGCAGACATTATTTATCATAACTGGAAGTCAAAGAGGGTCATTTCGTATATTACTTTTCACCCCCCGTCATTTGGAATGGCAGATGTTGGTTTAAGTGGTAAGAATGTGGAATTTGATAGCATCCTGGCGCTCCAAGTCCGGATGAAGGGAGTGGTCTGTCTCTGGCTCTGATATAAAAGCCCAAATAAACATTTCTGAATGTCAACCCTGCAAGTATGCTGATAATGCATTCTCAGTGATGACATGTTAACTTAGCACAATCAGAGAAAATAAAGGGAAAGATGCCATTTTCCCCTCTTTTCTCTGTATCTTTATCCCCCAAATAAATTTGTGTGCATTCAGATTCTTAAAGGTTCCCCTCTGAGGTTCTGAAGAATTTTAACTCTCAAAGTGTAGGCATCTCGCCTTGAAAAAAGTCTCAAAAGACAACACATGCATGAGCACCAAAACATAACAAACCATGGCCAATCAATACGTAACAAGATGGTTGGGCGTTAGGGTTGGGGTTAATGCGCGTCCCCATCCATCTAGTTTCCAATTGGTTGGCTGTGGTTTATTATGTTTTGGGGTGTTTGTGTTTGTTTGTTTGAGGTTTACAGCCCATATGTTTCAAAACAACAAGTTTTTTTAATAATATATCTAAGGCCGATCAAGTGGAGATTAAACAAAATTATACAAAAATGAAATGGCTCTAAAATCCTACATAATGTCATAGGGCAGCTTTAAAAGAATGACTTTGCAGTCAAGCATTTTATGAAGCTTAAATATGTAAGATGCCTGCACTAGGGGACTGGGATCAAAGGTCAATGCAAGTCACCCATGAACGCAGACCGCTTTGTAGCTTCATTCATCTCAGCAAGGGAAACCAGGAATATTTGGCTGCACAAACAGACCCCCTCGGTCCCAGAGGAAAGTGCTGGAATGTTAACGGCTGTTATCAGGGCCCAGTGGCAATTCCACCATGGCTCACCTCAAGGACCAGCAATTGCCACTTCCACCCTTCTGCACACGTCATAAACACCCTTCTTAGTAGGCTCTGCAGGCTACCCACTCTTTCTCACCTCATGAAGACTTGAAGAAATGACTTGGCAACTACCAAGTATGGCAAAGTGATTTGGGGAGAGAGAAAAATGACAGAACTTGCTCTGTGACATGCCTGGAATTATGTGGCCCTGCCAAGCAGTTGTCAGTCCACAGAGCTCTGCTCTGATAACTTGGGAAAAAGCCATGGATTTATTGGTTGACTTCAACAGCATTGAAATAAAGCCCACTTGGGGTTGGCCTATGCCTCTGTAATAAATTCTATTAATTAATGGCCTCAAAACTTCTCATTCTCAGGCCTCAAAGGCAGCAAGCAAAATACTGCAGCTACCTTTTACTCATAGATGACTGACAGTTTGGAAGAAGAAAAACCAATTAATACCCTATACATGCACAGCACTGAGAAAGAGTTACAGCCTGTGAACTTGGTCAAAGAGATTATGTCACAGCTCCCATTTCACGTATATGCCATATTGCCATGATGTCTTCAAGTAAAAATAATAGTAAAAACAGAATAGAACACACTAATTAGAGGGGCCAGTGTTGCTGTTTGACCAACTTAATTCCCTTGGTACTGAATTAGCTTCAGTAAATGTTTACTTTCTAAGCTAAGGCATGCACATAATAGCAAGTTTCTACAGTAAGGTAGGCTATTTGAATTCTAGCCAGTAACTAATGCAATGTGAGTAGGGTAGGCCTATATTACTATAAATGGAACCCATTACCCCACTCTAACCACTTCCAAGACTTCTACCAGGAGTGTGGAGTCTCACCATCTAAATCTATAATATCAAAAATGCACCTTAATAGAATAGGCGTACTTGGTATTTTTACATGCATTCATCAGATTCCCATACTCACATTATGGTCCAAAGCCGGCAAGTCTTGTGGTCATGAACAATATGACATTCAAAAACCATAAAGAGCCTGAAAGACAAAAGGACATTTAAAGTAGGCTAGTCTACATAAACTAAACATATTTCCGTGGAGAAAAAATGGCTTACAAATATATTCCCATGTGAACAGGAAATAAAAAGTTCAGTCATCGTTTCCAGAGGAAACATTCTATTGAACCGGGTTTATTAGCAACACAATGTAGGGTGGACAAAGGGACTCTATTGTTTCAACTTTAAAATATTTCAACTTAATTTAGAAAAATGTTAGGCTACATAAATGCTAGTCTCTTGTCCTCATGTTCACCTCTTGCACACCAACGTGAAAATTTGTTACAGCATTATTGTTACTGCACAAACCATGTTTTTATATTCTGTGAAGTAGGCCTAGGCCTAACTGGCAAAACATTCTAGCTAACGATAGCCTAGAGTGTAATTCAGCACAAAAAAAAACAAAACTCATACAGTCGGCTACAACTAGGATTTGCCATACATAATAACATAACTATAACTTTTCTTCAATCGCCATATGAATAGACCATTGACTGTATATACCATAGACTGTAAATACAGTCTATTGTATATACAATGGAATAGACACAAACATCTTGCTTCGTGTTAAATTGAAGTATGCGATTTGGAACCGACTGCGAGTTTGATTGATTGTGAAATGCAATTGGGCAAGTCCTCCAATTAAAACGTCTCTGCTATAGCCCGCAAACAAAAAATAAAACAAGACACGGTGAAGTAAAAACAAAGATAATTTAAAACAGATTAGCTACTTTTTTTATTTGATCTACAGTAGTAGGCTACTGTACGTCTTTGCCGGTTTGCAGCAGCGCATTTTGACGTTGAAAGTTTTGCGGCATTTTGTTGCTAGGAAGCAGCCAGGGAACCAACCGGATGCCGAATGCTAACTTGCTAGGACTTGTCATAGGTGTCTTCCGTGTGTTGCTCTGTTGGGGTTTTTCGTGGATCTCCATACAATGCGAACCGACTGGCTAAGTTGAGTCTCCTTATGTTCAGCCTGTGGGCGTCTTGGAGATTTGCATATTTTATACCTCCAGACATCTATCCTATTATAAGCACCGGCGGATCAGCTAGCGTACACACTGGTAGCTCAGGCAGGGCGGAATCATGGCCTCCTCATCACTAAAGAGTTCTTTCATTTGTGCTATTTACGCTACACTGATTTTTGGAAACATATTTTGTGACTCCGATGCTGAAGAAGACGAACATGCGAAGCATACATACACAGTGGAAATGTTCAACGATGCAATTCCTACTGCTCCTCACTTTGTCATGTTCTTCGCTCCATGGTAGTATTCCAAACTTTCTTAGTTTTGCGCCTGGCTAGAGATGTGATTTTTGACGTATCAGTATATTTCCAACTTTTATAGCTATAGTGTTAATGTACATACACATCTGCATTTACACATAATAGTAAGGTCGATCTTATTCATTGTTAAAGCAAATAACGTTACTTAACGTTGATTCAGTCTGGCTAATGCACGCCTCCCTATTCGCGGCTAATGTTCTTGCTGCAACCGGGCAACTGATTTATCATTAGCCTTGCCAGGTTGGCTAGCTTGCTGTGTAACTAACATGTTGTCAACGCAAGTTTTACAAAGTTATTTCATTGATTAGTTTCTTGCATGCTCTTAAATTGCTGACACAATCGCACATGCGTTGACTGTAGTAAGTGTTTTTGCGTGATTGCATGTCGCAATGTTAGCATACCAGGCTAACTTTAATCATTCTTAGCAGGATGTGAAGTTGAAGCTTACGTGGCAACCTTTGACGTAACTGCTCAAGCGCCAGAAATTCAATGTTGACTCGGGGAAAGAAAGTTTTGGCCTGTAGGAAACTTGTATTGTCATAGACAATGGAAGATGTAGTGTCCTGCTAAATTGGTTCGCTTGGAATAATATAATCATACGGAGTGAATATTGTTATAGTCACCTTTTTGAAAGCTGGCAAATATATTCGGTGGCAAATTGTGAAACTTTAGGCATTGTGTGTTGCCCGACTATAACCCTACGTGTCTTTCCAGACTCACCTTTTTTCTACAGGGATAAGGCATCTATCTTTCTTCTTTGGATACTGGGTAATGGTTAAGGGGTATCTTCATTGTCTTCACAGGTGTGGCCATTGTCAAAGGCTTCAGGGCACATGGAACCAGCTGGCAGACAAATACAACAACATGGACTCTCCCCCAGCCTACGTTGTAAAAGTAGACTGCACCAAAGATACCAAGTTTTGCTCCAGCAACCACGGCATCCGTGGCTATCCTACGTAAGAAATCGTCTCATGTCATTCATGGTTTAAGCAAGCACACACTCCTGTTAAGCCATTTGTGTTTTTATCAGTTCTTCATTACTACTTTGTTCAAAATATGGCCTCTCCAGGTCTCTCTAGGGCAGCCGTGGCCCACTGGTTAGCGCTTCGGACTGGTGACTGAAGGGTTGCTGGTTCAAACCCCGACCAGTGGAAAGCGGCTGAAGTGCCCTTGAGCAAGGCACCTAACCCCTCACTGCTCCACGAGCGCCGCTGTTGTGCAGGCAGCTCACTGCGCCGGGATTAGTGTGTGCTTCACTTCACTTCACACTGTGTGCTGAGTGTGTTTCACTAATTCACGGGTTGGGATAAATGCAGAGACTGAATTTCCCTCACGGGATCAAAAGAGTATAATTCTTCTCTTCTTCTTCTTCCTCTCCCTAAATCTTAAACTGCATTATAGAGAGGTGAAGCCAGGTGCCAGATGCTTGTTTGTTACTGAAACATACTACTGAAACCAAAAGTGTATGTAAATGAAGTCAGGTGCTTATTACTCAGTTTTGAACAGTGTCACACACATGAGTGACACTTAATTAGTAATATGTTACTTATTTCTGTGATGCATTCACTGGCCACGACTGTCACAACATGACATGCTGATGAATGGGAAACAGAGATGGCCTCAAATATAACTAGGGAATGTTTAACAAGCAAACACGGCAACACTTAAAGTTTGTCTGAATACATCAGTTATGTTGTTAACAGATGGAATACCTAGAAAAAATGATGCAGCACAAAACCAGCCTGACAAAAAATGAAAATCAATTTTAGTTCATATTAGAGACTGTATACGTTTAGAATATGTTTGGAAACATTGTGATCAAAGATGTGATCATTAACATGTAATTTTGTGCTGTCTTATGTGCATTAGTAGTCAGATTCATATGCGTTTTGTCAATGTGTCATTCATTGCCTATAATGTTAAAGTGTGGTTATGCTGTTATTGATACGTGTTTTATGTCTTGGTATGGCATTGCTGCTTTTTGTTATTGTAGTGGCAAGAGTGGTGCATGTGTTGTCCATATTGTTTTTTGTCTGTTCGTTTTTTTTTTTTAGCTTCCTGCCCAGGGACCTCAAATGCAAATGAGCTGTTTAGCTAACTCTGGTACAGGTTATGTTCTGTACATGGCCCCTGTTAAATGAACTAATAAACAAACAAACTAACTAACTAACTGCTATTACACATCGCTGTTTGGTGTGGCATGGGAATGCATTGTGTTACTATGTTTTACTGTGATATGTCGCTGAACAAATACATATACATTTTTGAATTGTAGTCTGAAGCTGTTCAAGCCTGAGCAGGATCCAGTTAAGTATCAGGGGTCAAGGGACCTGGAGTCACTCGAATCGTGGATGCTGAAGACACTGGAGGAGGAACCAGCTGTAAGTCCAAGTCCTGTTCTGTTAAACCCAACTAGGAATCAAGGAGTCAAATATCTGTAGCATTTTTTATTAGTAAGCCTCAGTGAAACAGCATGCTGTCAGACTCCCTTTCGTCATCTCATTTACTTGGACTTCTTGTAGCATTTGACCGAAAATTGCAAACCCAGTTACTGAACATTACTTATCCAGTTTGTAAACATTTCAGCTAGAAATGCTGGCTTGCATATTTTATCATGTCATCCTCACGTTATGTTTGTCTGTGTCCACAGCTGAGCTGTCTAGACTGCAAATTGCTAATGATGGTTGCCATTAGTCTAGACTGTAAATTAGCTAATGACTGTAAATTGTGTGTCTGTGTGCCTAGGAGCCAGAGAGTGAACCAGAGCCCCCGAAAGTCCCAGAGCCAAAGCAGGGACTGTATGACCTCACAGCCTCAAACTTCAAGGCCCACATCTCCAAAGGTACACATGGCTTGCTGAGACATGTCCTCGTATTGCATAAATCATTAGCTGTGCAATGACACGATGGCGCTCTCCTCTCGTTAATAGCGCTGGGACAACATCTGCTTGTTTGTTGTTGGTTATTTTGTATATTTGATGTTGGCAGGTAAGGTAGGAGAAGAAGGGGAAAAAATTCAGTTGACATCATCCGAACAGCCTCAAATGACCAATGGCGTTTTGCGTTTGTCTACTCCGAGTGGACTGGTAGGAAAATGGAGTATGGCGTTCTCAGGACTATTTCATTGCCCCCTGGCACATAACCAGGCTTGTGTGGGCAGTAAGTGAAATTGTGGACATGATAATTGTTTCATAGAAATTACAGCCTCTCCCAGCGTTGGCCACTTTGGATCCGTCATGTTTGGGTTTTCAAAACAAAATAAACGATTCCTGTTTTTGGGGTGGGCGAGAGGGGGAGCAAACAGGCAGGATATGACGGTGAGGGTTTTAAGAGAAATGTTTATGGGTTCCACCTTTTCAAGCGCTAGCACTGGCATGGATCTGCGCTTGCATAAGTGTGTAAGCTCTGTTTAAGTTGGGCCCTCTAAAGTCAGGCCATGCATGAACCGAGGGGTTTTATGCTGCTCATGCAAGCCTGCAGTCCGCTTGTGTCACTTTGTTTATACATGAAACTATCTGTTGGTGTTGGTGTGTTTAACTCCTGTTCCAACCAGCTTTTTCAAGTTCTGTTCAGGTTTTAGCACTAAATGGTTTTCTTTGCTCGGCTCTAAAATGCAGTCACTGTCTACTGTGAATTAGTATTGCTGCCAGTGTCATTAGCGATTTGCTGATGCATCAAATCTTGAGTTTCTTGTAATTTCATCACTGGATGTTCAGAGAGCGAACATGCTAACAGAATAGGCATTTGAATTTCAAGGAACATTGCATAAAGCTAAGCTTAAACTGATCAATAGAGGATGCCAGGGTTCGAATCAAAGCCCATATCTCAGTCCAAGCCCAGCATAAAATATGTTGTCTTGTTCCTCCTTTTCCTCCTCAGGGTCACATTTTGTGAAGTTCTTTGCCCCCTGGTGTGGCCATTGCAAAGCCTTGGCACCTACCTGGGAACAGCTGGGCTCCACCTTTGAGCATTCAGACAACGTCAAGATTGGCAAGGCATGTGGGATTCCAAATCACTCTTTCTCTCTCTCACACACACACATACACACATAGATACACACGGAGATGCACACGGATACACATACCCACCAAGTTTGACAGCACGTCATCGTCACTTGTGTAGACAGAAAATGTGCAGGATGTACAAGTGAACATGTCATTCAGTGGTTTGTCTAAAGCCACTACACCCACAGAATAAACAGTCCCTAAACTGTTACTCCTGTAGCGTCATGAATGTCGTGGTGCAAGTTTGGGTACCCAATACCAGTTTGTGTTTTACCACAATATGAAGACTATTCTTCTGGAACCCTCTTTCTTTTCTTTTTGTCTGTCACTCTACTCATATTCTACTCCAGACTTTTTCTGTTATCCTTCTCTCACACAAATCTGAACGCGCCCGGCGTTACAGGCCGTGTTTTAAAAGAGTCCCACGGTTTTAGGCTGTGACTAAATGAAAGCCCGGCTGGCTTGAAAAGGAGCCGTTGTGTGGTGCTGGGATGTAATGGTGCCATTTAAGTCTTATTGCCCAGAACACCGCTGAGTAACCAGCCTGCATCATCATCCCCCACTCTACTCCACCCCTCCCCTCCCCCAATCCCTCCATAATGACTCGTTGGTTGGTTTGTTTGGCAACAGGTGGACTGCACTCAGCACTACGAGGTCTGCTCAGACAACCAGGTGCGCGGCTACCCCACCCTCCTTTTCTTCAAGGACGGCGAGAAGGTAAGCGCCGTGGCCCGTTAAAGGCGATGGAAAGAAAGAGTGTGTGTTTGTGTGTGTGTGTGTGTGTGTGTGTGTGTGTGTGTGTGGTGTATGAGGGGCAGGGAGGTTTAGGAGGGGGAAAAAATGACCTGTGCTTGTAACCTGGGCTGTTCTTTCAAATGACTGTTTGGGTCTGTTCTGTTGACGTTGCTATTGAATGCTGGTCTGTTCTAAGTGTTAGTCAGCACCGCTGTTGCGTGACCCAAACAGACAAAACGAGGTGCTGAGTTGTGTGGTTTTTTTTTTTTTTTTTTCGGTCCTGTAGGTGGATCAGTACCGCGGCAAGCGGGACCTGGACTCGCTGAAGGAGTTTGTGGACGGACACGTCAAAGCCTCCGTGGAGGCCGACGACCAGGAGGAGGCCAAGGCCAATGAAATCCCGGTGTCCAGCTCCGAGCCCGAAAAAGAGGAGGTATAAACACACACACACACACACACACACACTTCAGACTTCTCTGATCTATCCCTAAATCTTTTGAATTTAAGTGTTTCTGTATGCATTAAGCAAATACACAGACATATATACACACACACACATATATAAGCGTGTGTGTGTGTGTGTGTGTGTGTTGATGAGATGCCAATGTGCTGTTATTCTTAAGATACCACTTCAGCATCTCTCAGTGGTCTGTTTCGTTTGAAAACATGAAAACATAATTAAAGACAAATCTGAAAGGAAGGAAGTGAAAAGGGTCTGTTGTGGTCAGCTTTGAGTGGTAAAGCTGATGTTGCCAATTTATTGCATGTGTGTGTGTGTGTGTTTGTGTGTCCAGAAGCGCAGCGAGTAAATGAGCTTTTGGGCAGATGTTGGAATCACGTCCAAAGTTTGCCATCAGCCTGCAGGCTGCAGTACGACTCCTTCAAATCTCTTTCTCTCTTTCTCACTCACCCCCTCTCTCTCTCTGTCTCTCTCTCTTTCTCTATGTACCAGTGCTTAGTCAAGTAGCAATTATGGGCAGGCCTGCTATTTCCTTCTGCTGATGTGAATACGCTCAAGATGCTTTTAGGTTGAGTGCTGACGTAATGGCGTCTGGCCTTAACCCTTTGTGACGCTGTGCTGCGGTGTTTCATTAAAACGGGGCGGCTGAGGGATGTTGGGCTTGGCCCGGGAGCCGGGGGAAACCCCACCAGCTCAGACTCGGCTCTGCCCTCTGCCCTCTCGGGGGAAACTTCTCTCGAGAGAGAGAGAGAGGGAGAGAGACTGTGCGCTTCAAAAGCAGAGTTTGGAGCATATGTTTGCCCTTTGTATGCATATGTATGCATATACTTGCCCTTGCCCTTTTCAAAAAAGAAAAAAAACTTGTCACAAACAGTTTGTAAAAAAGAGGTATTGGCCATAGAGAGTGTGTGTGTGTGTGTGTGTGTGTGTCTGTGAGTAATTTTGTGCCTGTGTGTATTGTGTTGTGGTCATGCTGAATGACGTGCTCTTCCCTGTTTCTGTGTCCAGTCCAAGGTGGTGGTCCTCAGCGAAGGCAACTTTGATGAGATCGTCGGTAAAGGCCTGAGCTTCATCAAGTTTTATGCCCCGTGGTAAGCACCTCATGCTCATGCTTGCGGTCCCTTTATTCACCCTGAGTCATTTGTATGGCATTCCTGAAGTGAACAGTCAGACATAATGGCATTCGTGCTCATGACGTGTCTCTCCTGACCCATTTTACAAAGTGTTTATCTTGACTCCCGAGTTGTCTCGTCGGCCTTAAATTAAACAATGCTGCAGCCGTAACGAGGCCTGCCCTGTTTGAAGTGAGGAGAGCCATTACCAGGCAGGATGCATGAAGACCAGTTATTTACTGCATGCTCCCATTGGTTCGGCTGAACGGGCTTTGGCCCGCATGTTTGTAACCACTCACAGGAAACATCCATTTGGTTATCAGTGTGTGCAATCTCTTGCCTTTTCCTTGTTTCTATTTAGATCACACACACACACTTAGACAGATACAATACACTCTTACTGACGTGTGTGTGTGTGTGTGTGTGTGTGTGTGTGCGCTCCATAGGTGTGGCCACTGTAAGAACCTGGCCCCAGCATGGGAGGACCTCTCCAAGAAGGACTTCCCAGGCCTCTCCGACGTGAAGATCGCCAAGGTGGACTGCACAGTGGAGAGGACACTCTGCAATCGCTACTCAGTGAGTAGTTGTCTTCGATATTTCTGCCAGGTCACACTGAGTGTTACAGGAGTCAGGCCTATGGCCTTAGAGGGGGCATAGAGATGCAGACATTAAAATGCGGCAAAAGAGAAACTTGTGCAGCCAGTTTGCCCATCAAAGTAAAGGTACCTGCAGGCTACGACCAAGTCAAACTTTTCCAGCACTTCAAATGACAGTCAACTTCTGTGGTAAAGACGCTATGTCTCTGCTTGTCATAGCTAGCATTATTAGGCCCAATCTCTCCTGGTGTCACAGCAGGAGCTGCAGTAGTTCTCCAAGGTGGCCAGAGACTGTCACTGTGACTACTAACCCCACTGACAGCAGCTCGGGAGTTCTTGGCTGGATGGCGGAAAGCAATCGCAAACAGCCCCGTCTTCCTTCTCTTATCCATAACATGCACACAAATGGCTGCCAGGAAGACGATCGGCAGCAGCTTGTTTGGCTGAGTGCCTGCGCGGATAGCACCCAGGTCTTTTCTGACTGCTGCTGAGCAGGCCTGGAGTAGGTCGTTAATCTGGCACTGGATCAGCATGACCCAGAAACAGGTGTTGTCACAAGGCCAGGAGCACAAGTGTCAGGTGCTCAGCTGTGACCTTTGAGATGGTCACTGGGATGGTTTTGCCATAAAACACTGTTTATCTTTGTCTCTCCTCCTTTTCTCTTTTTTCCCTCCCACTCTGATTTCCTATTCAGACATTCTGCTCTGTCATTTTATTGGAAGATGAATAGAGAAGTAAATAGGTCCCATCGTATCCTAAAACTTTCTCAAAGACTTTACCAAAACCTCTCAAGGATACTTTTGTTTCTTCCAATAAAGGGTGTTTTAGCAGTAACCCTTCATATCAGTTTTTAAGCAGATTACACATACTCTATGTACGTGTGTGTGTGTGTGTGTGTGTGTGTGTGTTAGGGGTGGGAATTGACGGGATTTTATCGATATGCCATTGTGCTTGCAACACATGAACCTGTTATGTGGCCTACATTTCTACAGTGGCCATAAAGCCTAATTAGATAAGGTTTGACAACAGTTTTGCATACTGTAGTTTCATTTCTACTAATTGCCAATGATCTCAGAAACTATCTGGCATCATTTCGAGGCATACAAGGCGTACAATCCGAGGCATATTAGTCTAGTAGATTCATTCATTCGGTTCTCAGTTCTTCTTGATTCCTACCCCTAGTGTGCCACAGAAGCTGTAACACTTTTGGAGTGCACTGCTAACCCATAAGAGTGCTCAAGAATCGGCATGAAGGAAGTTGTAACTGAGTAACCTTTGACCTCTGCAGGTGCGTGGCTACCCCACGCTGCTAATGTTCCGGGCAGGTCAGCAGGGGGAGGAGCATAACGGCGGAAGGGATCTGGAGTCGCTGCACAGCTTTGTGATGAAGCAGGCCAGAGATGAATTGTGAGTGATGTCATCAAACGGCACCAGTTTACCTTCTCATCTCTGCACAAATATATTCCACCCCACCCCTCGAAACAAAGATTTACACACATGCATTCACACACTCACAAAGGCTAGCTTCTCTTTTCTAAAGCTATTCACAATTTTGGAATAGCTAAATCAATTGACAGTAGTTTTTTGTTTGTTTTTTATATCCACACTTTGTCAGTTTATTCAATGAAATGTGAATGTATTGATTTCAGCCCAATCTAATGTTAAAAGCATTGAACTTGATTGTGTAATGAAATTGTACACGCGACAGACAACCACTCTGCTAGCAGATTTAAACTTACTTACTTTACACTTTTTTTTTTTGTTTTGTTTTTTGGTACTATTGTTTGTTTTGTTTTTAAAACAACTATGGATGGCCATCTTCAGTGCCTTCCTCAAACAACACTCTACATGGACCAGTTGGTCACTCTAGAATCTTTGTGTCTGACCCACCCTGGGGCCAACATCGAAAGACCATCATCGAAAGGTGGTTGTTATTTGTTTGTGTGTTTTTTTTTTTTACAAGTCCGTTATCAACCATACAAAGTTACTGTTAATGGGAGTCTAGTGGTCTTGCGCTGAGGTTAAATGTTGATGGTACGCCGACACCCATGTCATTCACAGCCTCGCTAACCGAACCTAAACTCTCAGGGAAAGAAACCCAAACTCGGGGTGAGTCTACTGCACTGTCAGCTGCCCGGTCCTGTTTCATGTGTTGGTTCATTGCCCAAGCTTTCCCTTTGTCCTTTTTTCTTTTTTGAAGTCTTTTTTGAGTGGAGATTGTCAAATGTTCTTTGTTTTACTCAGTATTGTGTAGTTTCACAGTCTTTGGTAATGTGTACAGCATACAACACTCTGTTGAGTTTTCTCTTTTTTTGTTTGCTTTAGTATGTTTTTGTTTGCACAAATCACATATACATGTATAACTGT
The DNA here is from genome assembly GCA_017657215.1 of Limnothrissa miodon. Taxonomy (NCBI): domain Eukaryota; kingdom Metazoa; phylum Chordata; class Actinopteri; order Clupeiformes; family Clupeidae; genus Limnothrissa; species Limnothrissa miodon. The sequence goes on along the minus strand of JAGFZM010000126.1, from coordinate 1,050,351 downwards.
TTGTCCTCACAGGCAGCAAAATCACAGTAAATGTGTGCAGCATATCGTGTGTGTGTGTTGGAGCGTAGTGATCTCTGTGAGTCACAGGGCCGCATAGCAGAGTTGTGTAAGTCCGAATGACCAGATGCATTAGTGCGCCACCCAAGACTGAACAGCCTCACCCTTTTGGTATTCCACATTCTGATCCAGTGCAAAAAAACATTTTTTTGCAAAGTCTACAAGTTCCACAAAACATTGTAGTAAAGTGTCTCAGGATAACAATTTTCTGAATTGTATATTGACATAGAAGCAAACTAAAGGATGGTCGCTCTAATACAAGGTTGAAGATGGTAAGCCTCTGGGTATACCAAAATTAACCACTTTGGTTAAGTTGTTCTTCAATGCGGTCTAGAGGCGCTGATGGATGCAGTCAGCTTGGTCTTTTGTCTTTGATAGGGGCCTTTCTTGTTTCACACAACTGCTTTTCATTGCTCATCTTCAGAGTTGTACGTACGTACGTGTGTGTGTGTGTGTGTGTGTGTGTGTGTGTGTGTACACAGATAATTCTGCCCAGAACTGTTTTGTCACACGAGGGTGAGCAGGAATGAGCCTGGAGTTCAGACTGCACTTGTTTACAGTGTATGTGTGGTCCTATCTAGTCCTTGGCCTTAAGTGCAGCAGAGTTGCAAACTTCAGATTTTTTTTTTTTTTTTGGGGGGCGTTGTTTGTTTTCATTTGCTGCACTTTAGCAAGAGCTGAACACTCTACATGCAGAGAGAAAGAAAGGAATCAGAAAGCATGAAGCGAAACCACTCACTCAAAGTAAAAATCTTTATGGATAGCACATGTTCTATTCAGACTCCAGTGACAGGAAAAAGCAGTATTTTCTCTTTGCAAGAAATGGGATGTACATGACCTGCCCATTATATATTTTTTTTGTATAAAAAAAAAAAAGAAAACTGATGGAAAGTTGTAACAACATTTCGTAATAAAGTCTTTTTTCCAAAAATAGCTGTCTCTTTTCTGTTTTTTTTTTTTGTCTTGTCTCCATGAGATGGTATTAGTTGTGTTTTCTTCTTAAGGAGGTGCAATAAATAAGCTGGAAAATGTACAAGTATTTACAAACAAACGTGTAGACATGATTTGAGAGACATAAACAGCAGCTTGCGGGAGGTATATTTTATAACTGGTTAAGTGGGGGCTATCTCAACTTGTAACTTTTCAGTAGACTCCTTAGTTTATTAAATGGAAAAGGGGGGTGTACCTTTTAAAACAATATTCCCAGTCAGAGTAAATCGCAATTTTGAACATCTGGCACATTAAATATGGATTGTTACAACAAAATCACAGTCAGGCAATGGAAGAGTATGCACACATAGATTTCATGATGAGTTTGGTTTTGTAATAGATGTGTTTGTAAATGTATGAATTGAAAAATTAAATTTAGACCAGGTGTATGATGGGAAGCTGAGTTCTATATGCACTGTGGTGAAGTAGGCTGAAAACAAAATGGCTTTCTCCTCAGCACTTTGGAAGAGTTGTTCAGTTCACTTCAATTCTGTCGAAGCTTAAAACCACTTGAGCCAACTCGGTGTAAGTAAACCACAGGTAGGGTAAGGCAAATATTGACTGGCCGAAAATAAGCGGATTTGTTTAGCGCTAAAATAGTAGCAGGTAGTTTTTGGTTCATCCAAGTTCAGCTTGATGTGTATTTTCTAAAGATGATTACGGTTGTAATTACTTTAAACATACAACAAGAAACGGGGAGGGGGCATCTCCAAATTTCAGTATCTCTACTGTTTGGAAGGATGCCTTCCATGTCTTTAGATTCCAACAGAATTTTCGTTAAAAACAAGCTTAAGTTAGTCTGACACAGTATACGTATCTGTATAAGGTATAGAATGTACTGGACTAATAGGTAAGTTGTGTTTTTCTCTGACTTGTAACTGTGACTGCCTCTCAACGTAAGGCACGATTGGCTCTCAGCACTCGGATACAACTGTCCACCCACTCCTTGATAGAGGAAGTTTCAAATCTCTCAGAGGGTCTCGGTGTGAGAACTTGGAAGTGTGTTATGGGAGAGAGGAGGGGTAAAAAAAAAAAGCAGCACATATTTCAGGTCATTGTCCTTCTAGCAGTCTCTTGCTCTTTCGGATCCACCAGGAGAGGGAGAGTCAAGGGGTGGCACATTTCCATTGTGGTAATGTGTGTAGGTGTGCGTGTGTGTGAACACACCGTCTCAGCTGCAGCCGTTGGGCGGAGGGAGGGGGACATCATGAAGGAGGGAGAGAGAGATGGGAGAGGGAAGTGGGTGGAGTGACGACCATGTCAGTGGCAGCCACAGGCCCGCACCACCATGTTCTTATACTTCTTGAGGATGACGTTGGAGTTGTCGTCGAAGTAGAGGACGGAGATGGCGTGCAGCTTCGTCGGCGCACAGCAGGGCTTGGGCACGTTCTCCGGGTTCATGAGGTGCACCTAAAAGGAGAAGAGCTTTATCAGCCTTCATATATTGATTGATTGATTGATTAATTGATTGATTCACTCATTCACCCCTTCACTCACTCCTTCACTGCCTCTTGTACCATAAACATTTAACTTGCATTAAAACATAGATGAATGGATTCTCCTCAACCAGTCAGTGATTGCTGCAGATTCAATCATCCCCTATCCCTGTTTGCTTGAGCTCATTCTGCGCTGTAAGAAATAGGAAGTAAAACAAGAAAATTCGGGACTACATTGACCTAGTTTGCAAAGTGCCAGCTAACACAAATTGGGTTCCAGAGAGTTGAAACTGAAACGTTTTCCTTGCTCTCATTGGTTCATAAAACATTCTTGTTCCTCTAACGACAACACTAGGTGGGCTCAAATGACAGGTTGATTGACATCAGCATATTTAACTGGCATGATTCATAAAGATGATTTGGTTTGTGCAAGTTAAGGCTTTGCGTTAGAGAGGACCAGTGAGATTCAGCCTGACTGTCTTAGTGCTTACTTACCAGTGTCTGCACGATGGCGTGGTTCGTGGCATTCATGTGGGCGTTGAGGGGGAAGGAGCACTCTCCGTCACAGTAGTTTGCCGCATAGCCCTCGGGTGCGATAATCCAGTCCTAGCCCGGGCGATAAAAAGAAAAACACGTTTTATAATGACTATGAATAAAACACCTCTCTCAGTGTGCCAGGACCCAACTTCTGCAGAAACCACACACGTACACTCTGCACACCCCAACCCATCCCACCCCCTAAGAAAAAACACAAAGAGTGTTTGTTAATGTAATTATTGTTCAATCCCGGAGTTGGCAGTCCCCGTTTTGCTAATGTGAGACATTTTTTCCCATTAAGATTTCTCTGGCGTAATGTGCCTCTCATGACAGAGGACAGGCTGGGCTGCACCTGTCAGACTCCAGGCCTGGAGCTGGGCCTGGGTCTCGCTCTGGGTCTGGGGGTTGTGTACTTGATGGGAACGGGAGCCATTGGCGCAGCCTACCTGCCAGCCCAGCTCCCTGAAGCTCACGTAGAGCTCGTGCCTCCTGCATGCCGTCTTCTGGTCGCTGCTGTTGTAATCTAAACAACAGGAGAGGGGGAGAGGGGAAATTGAGTGTGTGTGTGTGTGTGTCAAAGGGAGAGAGAGAGGTTGGAGGTATGTGAAGTGCATAAGTTTGTGTGTCCATGTGTGTGGGTGTGTGTTTGAGAGTGGGAGAGAGAAAGACGAAGAGAGAGAGAAAGAGAGAGTAATGAAACAGGTGTAAAACAGCTTCATGTAAAATTCATGTATTCTCCACTGGGGAAAGGACATTGGCTTGACTTATAGCGCACTAAATTTCTTGAGTAAATCATTTCCCTCTCCTCGGAAAGATTAATAGCGACGAAGGACAACCTTGTGGTGGTTACGAACAACCAATTATTTAACGTCAAAAATTATAACATCACTCTCCACTCGGGTGCAGGCCTGCTATTTTCTCCCTAACAGCGAAGAGTGTTGATGATGAGAGAGAGAGACCTGGGGAGAAGGTTGGTTCGGCAGAGACTCTCTTGTTTCCTCCCCCACCCCCCCCGTGTTTGTGCACTCTGCTGAACGTGTCACCGGTGACATTTATTTTTCCCTTCGCCGCGGCAGTTTGTTTTAATTATCTGCGCGGGGCACGCCCACATGCCCTTATGTTGTGTGTCAGCATCAGGTAGGGCTCGCGGAGCGCAGGGAAAGGTCATCGTTGGCACGGGCCGCCGTTCTGAAGTCAAGACCGGTGACTCGTTCTTTCCACTGACTCCCTCTCTTGCTCTTTCTCTCACTTACTCAGTCCCTCACTCAATCTTGCTCCTACAAACTAATGTTGTGTGTGTGTGTGTGTGTGTGTGTGTGTATGTACATGCAATTTTTATTCCTGCAAGGGCAGCACTGAATACATCAAAACTGAGAGAGGAGGAGACAGAGAGCAAAAATAAAAACAGAGAGAAAGCGAGGGGGGGGGGGGGTGAGAGAGAGAGAGAGCAAAAGCTATGATCAGCGAGTGGGACCCAGTGCAATCACATCCTGTTATTCAGTTCCAGCGGCCAGCATCCAGCCCTGCCCGGGGCAGTGGCAGCGGCAGCAGCTGCCAGGCCTGCGTGGGCACTGTACCAGGGGCACACCAGGGAGCACAAAAAGACGGACAAGCTAGGACAGGGGTCAAAGGGCACCGTTTGGGCTGCCCGGAGCACCGGGGAGGGATGAGGACGAGTCACACTCTCACGGCTGCCCTAGCGGACGGAGGGATGGACAGACGGACAGGAACTCTTAGGCAGGTTTATTTAGGCAGCTGGCTTCAGACTGCCGCTCGCTCACTGTCAAATACAAGCTCTCCACACACACACACGTCTCTTCCTCCTAAGTCACACTCATGCATTTACATACAGAGCCACAGACCAGCTCACATGTCCAGTGATGTCACTGATGTCATTGGTACATCCAGTGAGTGAGACCACACTGTTTGTTTTCATTTCGGGAGAGCGACATAAGCACCAATGCTAATGAGAGCCATAATTCATGGGCGGTTATGACATTATGATGTTAGCCAATTAAATTTGCTCAGAGACAGAATGCACGCGTAACAGAGAGTTTTTGCCTCAATTGATATGCACAGTTGGAACCAGACCAGAAAAGGGCTGAATCCCAATACACCCTTAAATATGTCACTAATCCTGAGCCCTAAATGACTAACGCAATGGCACCATAATTAAATTTTCGTTTGTGTCACTCACGGAAGCATTCAGCTAACATTAGCTGTCAGTTTGCTATTTTGTACTGTGTTGTTCCTTTCGGCCAAATAGCTGCAGTCCTACAAAATCAACCGAGTCACTCCTACTCTAACTTTTTATTGGAATCCAGTCAAGAAGGAAGTCAAGGTTTGCTTGCCTTGAATGTCTTCTTGATCATCTGTGGTGGGTTTTGGAATGAAATCACGAGTGGGTGTGAGCGGAGCACACGACAAACGATACCGTGAGTTTTCCTCTCCCCCCCACCCACACTACATTCGAGCCATCAGACCTTTCGAGCATGTGTCCGACCCAATACGCAGAAGCAAAACAAAACAAAAAAAATCTGTGGTTTCATAATCTGACACATCCTCGAGTAAGACGGCCCACACCCTTTCCCAATCAACAATGGGATTCCGGAATTCTAGCCTAATAGTCACATGACGCTAGAATCCAGCAGAGGAAACCTTATACAGACCATGGTGGTGACAAGGAGGCTCTGGCAGCCCTGGCCCCTGCAAGGTCAACCCGTTCGCGACGGAGCAAACACTCCCAAAACACTCAGGTGTTTCCCGTTCAGGGCCTCACATACCCGCTTCATCCTGTTTTATATGAAAAAAGGGGAGAGAGAGAGAGAGAGAGAGAAATGGCCATATTTGGAACAACTGCGTTCAGTGGCTGGTTTACTGTTTTTTGTTTTTTTGTTTTTTTGGCTCGTTAACATCTAAAGTTAGCCCCGCTTGTGGTCAGCGCTGGAACAGCAGAGAGCCTGTGCATGTGTGTATGAATATGTGTGTGTGTGTATTTGTGGATATATGTGGATGTATGTGTCAGTGTGTGTTTGTGTGTGTGTATGTGTATCTGTGGGTGCCTGTGTGTATGAGTAATAAGTCTGTGTGTGTGTGTGTGTGTGTGTGTGTGTGTGTTGCGGTCCTCGGCCCCCTGCCTGGTCCAGGCCAGTACGACAAGCCATCTGAACATGCAGCGCTTCCCCTCATCTCCCACCACAGGCCAGCTCCGCCAATGTCACCCACTGCTGCCACTGTCAGCACCATCACCACCATCTCTGGCTACTCCAGGCCGCTGTTTGGATTTTTCCCGCTACGCCGGTGTATTGGTGTGCCTCCCAGAGGGTAAATATTTACCGGGATAAATCCCCCCATTACTGGAGGCCCCTGGCCACTTGTTTAGGGCCTGGTCTCTCCAGGACGGGGAGACGGGGGGGGAGGGGGGGTCACCAGCGATGCCCTCCTTCACCCTGACCCCCTATACCTCTCTCTCTCTCACACACACACATACAAACACATATGCACACACACTTTGAGGGTGGGACCGTTTACAGAACGTGACATTTAGGCCTCAGGCGATTCACAGGAGGGTGACCGAGCCTGTACCACCCATGCATTAGTCAGCAGCCCAGAGAAAGGCCTTGTGTGTGTGTGTGTGTGTGTGTGTGTGTATGCTACCAGCTTGATGCCTGGTACACAAGAAGGCAGATGCTAAGCCTCAAACAGGACCGGGAGCATAGTGAGTGTGAAAAAGTGTGAGGGAAGACAAAATATTATGGATATGTGAACACATGGAAACACACACACACACACTACTCATTTACATCTCCCTAACATGCACACACACACAATCTTGTGTTAGCATATATATATCCCATAACCTTCCATGCCCAAACACCCCCCCCCATACACACACACACAAACAAACACACACGCTTATAAACCCACCATCTCCGTCTCTCAAACACACACACACACACCACACACACAGAGACATATACACACATGTATACACACACACACTTTAACAAGGTTTCTCCATCGTTATGGGCTTTGTTATTTACAGTCGGGGAGCTCTTTAAGGGGTATAAAGGTGATATTTAGTGTGGAGTTTCATTGAGTGTAAAGGCTAGATTTGTGGTGGCCATAAAGCCCCTCTCCACTTCCTGCCAGTTAAATTTAATGCCACGCCGCCACTGCAGAGAGCCGTGCCCCACTGGGCCGACGCTTGGCCCCCGACCCAGGAGACCCCCACCCCCAACACACACACACACACACACTTATCGCAACAGGACCGGCACTCGGAAGGCCCATGAAGTCCACATGCTCGCCATGACTATGTGAACCTGTAAAAAAAGCCTAATTTATTACGTACTGAAATTTTAATGAAACACTCCTTGTTCCAAATAATACCCCCCCCCCCCCCCCCCACCAAACCCATCACAACCATCGGCCCCTTCCAAACCTCAAAACCGCTCCTGACCTGCCCTACTGAAATCTTTCGAATTGGAAACAAAGTCGAATGTATTATTTTAAACAACCTGCAATCAAATCGTTCGCCTTTATATGTTTGTCGTTTTTGTACAATCCTGGCCACATGAAACCAGCATTTAAACTGTCACTGTTGCTGTTGTTTTTTTCTTTTTCTTCTCTTTTGTTCATTCGAAAATCTTCCATGACGAGGCCTGCCTGAGGAACCTGTCGCATTTTGACAGGGCCAATTACCAGAGGCCGCGGCGTACTTGTCGAGGCAGTGACAGAGTAGCCGTGTACCGCGTAAGTGAAAAAAATAATAATAACCCCCCCCCCCTTCCAGACCAAAGACCCATCCTCAGCCTGTCTGTACAGCAGGCAGGGAGAGTACAGGAAGTAGACAGAGGGGAAGAGAAGCCCCTGAGCCCTCCACCCAGCTCCCATGAAGACATGAAAGAGAATGTGACTGTTGTCTGCAGCGTCCATGTGAGAGCTTTATCTGCCTTCCTGTCTTTCATCATTATGGTTATTAAGCCCCCCCTCCCCCCTTACACACACACACACACACACACCCCTCTGCCGAGCTCGCCAATGTCTAATTACACCAAGCATAAACAAAAGGAACGGACCTGGAGGGGAGGGTCAAGATGAAAAACCACAGCTGGACAGTGCCATGTTATTACTGTTAGCTCTCTCGGCCGCCTTAGCGCTCAGCTAATGAATGGCTAGGGGTAATTACAGGTCCGGGGGCAGGCTCGAGCTGCCGCGCTGTGTAGGTAGATGGTCATTAACTCCCTGCGTGGAGAAGGGCAAAGCCCAGATTCTATAACGGCTCACCCCTAAACCCCTAAATTATCCTTGGAGGTGTTGTATTGTGCGGCTCCACCTGAATATTTCACGACACCTAAGGACTGTGAAAAGAGCGTGCGATCGGCCGAGCGACACGTTAGCCGCTGTCGGTTCCCTCCGCTCTGAATGGTCGATTGTGAAATCGAGCCTGCCACGCAGAGGGGCTTTGGAACCTACGTGCTGACGGCGTTCGATAAAAGAGAACAATAGGCCATTCTCACACGTCGGTCGACTCGGAAACGAGCAGACGGATGTGCCACTTGTGCAGAGGGCGGCCGGCCGGGCTGAAGAGGCCATCTCAGATGAGTGATGGTGTATTGGAACCATGTGCCTCCCACCGCTCTGACAAGGCCACGCTGAGACCGCTGTCACAAGGGCCTCGCAACTTCCTCTGCGGAATCTAAATATTTATGCTCCAGACATCCCTAGTGGCGCAACGGATTGGAAGGGGAGGGGGGGCTGATATTTCGGGTTACATAAAGTCCAGTCCCTTCAGGACAAATTAACCAGATTTTCCTCATTAAGCAAAGCACATAGCGTGCTAAGTTTTAAAGGCTTTCTCTCTCTTTTTTTTTGTCACTCCACTACTGTACGACGGAAGAGAAGGTCAAGGTGTCCAGCACACACACACACACACACACACACACACACACACAACAGAGGGAAAGAAAGAGGCAGGGCCTCTGCAGAAGCCTGCTGTTTAATTGCAGGGCCACAAATATGATGGATGGCTATGGAGCTGCCAAGTGAGAAGAGGAGTGCTAGTCAAACCACAGTCCTCTGCAAAAGGCTTGCTGTGCTATGCTCTTCATGTCAACATTAAAAATGCTCTCCCAACTTGACACACTTTGGCACGGTAGTGCAGTATGACCGTTTGCACAACTCCTCGCGCAAAGCCCGAAAGGCACTAAAAATATTGAAAGACGTGTAATTGATGGGGGAGGGCATCAGAGGGATGCAACATCGAGCAGCAGCTACAATGTGCTATACATGAACGACATTACAAAAGAGAAAGGCCTAAGCACCACAGGTCAATAAGAGACATTTAGACATTAAATGCTGATGTATTCAATTGTGTTGATCGTCCATTAAAGTTGTAAAATATGAGTTTTTTTATTGGATTTTAACAGCCATTCATATACTAGACCAACTCAAGTCACAGTGGATGCTATGAAAATATTTAGCTGGGATCATTAAGTCACTTTTTTTCCACCATTCGTCAGCAGCAGCCCTCGCGTGCAAAATTAGCACTGGATCAAGCCGGCATTAGCGCAAAGCCAAGGGAGCTGCCGGTCATGTTGGTCTCAGAGACCACCTCAAAGGCCCTGCGTAATGAAAAACAGAGGCCACATCGCACTGGATTAGGCTCAGGCCTTGTTCTATGGTGGCCTTGTTGACACTGCCTTAGCAGGGTCACCAAAAGGCCAAGACGCCAATACACAACCACTGGACGAGGATACATCTAGGGGTCATGGCCCACACCACTTGAGCAAGCTCACGCGCGTGTTCCCGTAAAAACATCTTAAACTGAGAATGAGGGGTTTACTGACGGATGAATGAAGTATTAATAAATGACAGAAGCCATAAATAGCCAAATAAATGAATACTGTGGAGTCTGGAATGATTGCTGGAAATATCCTCTCAAACCACACTGGATCCGATCTCTATACACTCTACTGACTGATCACTGACCACAAATAATAAAGAGCCAACTAAAGGGCCTGGTGGTCAGACAAGACACTATAAGGTAATAAACATACATAAATAAAATACATTTACAGCTAATTACCTATTGTCATTATCTAATATATGAATCTAATCTCAAAAGATTATCTGATTTTAAAGTCCGCAGTCGATATCAGTTTCATTTTCAATTTCTTCACATGTACTGGACATACAAAGGAATCAAAATTATGTTTCTCACTGTCCCATACGTATACAAGGCAAGACAGGACAAAGAGTAAAGTGCACAGGCACATCAGAAAACATGTCCTAACCACTAAAGTAACAATAGGTAAAGTGCAGGTGGATTAAGGCATATGCTTTTACTAGTACTTTAATCACAAGACATGAATGTATTAATGTGTTTTAATAGTACTGAATAGTGTACTGAAAAAGTAGCAGCTAAGGTTCTATGTATACTGCAATTGTAAGATTCAAGAACTTCACTGAGCTGTCCTTTTGCTGTTTGAAGTGGTTTTCGGTGGTTGCTGTGGCGACTAACCTGTATGACCAGCGTTACGTGACGACTCCTGCGGCTGATTGGAGCGGTTGCGATTCTGCTGGCGGCGTTTGCCGTTCGAGCCGGCGGAGCGCGGCGAGCGGGCGTGCACCTCGCTCACCTTGAAGAACGCCACCATGAAGGGCTGCCTCTCCATGGCCCCGTCTCGGCCTATGAGCCCAGCCTCCTTGGGACTGATGCTCTGCCCTGCACCGCAGAGAGAAGATAGGACGGGCATAACCAAACAAATAGACGAGGAACCAACTCAAATATGGGCAAACAACAAACTCAGCACAAGAGCAACACTTGAGAATACAGCAACATTCTCATTTCAACACAGGAAATAGCTCAATATCTCTGTGCAAAACAAGGCATCTCCATCAGTTGAAGACAGAAAAGTCAACTCATCCCAACAGCTCCTCAACATGACATTGTAGCCAGCTGGTCGATAGTTGCACGGTAAGTATGTAAACCTCCTTTCCAACAACAGACATGAAACTGCCACCCAAGGGTTTTAGCTCCTTAGAACACTGGACTTCCAGTACATGGTAGGTATGGGTCGCAGGTTCTAGTCCTGGCATGAGCAGGGCTGGACCATGCAGATCGACACAGGTTACATAGGCCCCTTTTTTACATATTTTTTAAGGTTGTTGTAAGCTACATGATTTTTTACATTTTTTTACATTACATGATGATTTTTTATCCTATTTGACCACAACTTCATATATTACATATAAACATTTATAGATTACTTCTAGTACTTACGTACAGTAAATACAAGATACTTTAAGATTTTTACTTGAGTAACATGCTAGTGGCTGACTTAAACTTCAACCAATTTTTTGCTAGGATATCTGTACTTTTACTCAAGTGAAATTTTATGCAACACTAGAATGGAACCGGTTCAAGAACGTGTACTCTGGTACTCTGAAAATGTCCTGTCAAAGTAAGCTGGTCTCGTTAACTCAGGTCATGGGTTCAATTCCCAGGGAGCTCAACTAATAATATCGCCCCCCACTATATTATAAGCCACTTTGAATAAAAGCCTGTACTTAATTGCAAGCTTTGAATGTTTCAGACTAATACCAACAATGTGGCACATTATGATTGGAGAGACACAGTTGTTTGTGAGTCGCCTCAAACTTATTAGAATAAGTGTCCACTGCTTTGTGATATCCAAAACTGTAAATCATATTTTTAAAAGAAACTTAACTTAACTGAAACCGTGCCTAAAAATAAATATATATCCCATTCTGAATATATCTCATTCAACGTAGAGGTCCAGTGAATTGAATGCTGTAAATCGTTCAGGCACAAAACATGGATGAAATCAGTGGCTTTGTTTTGAAGTTTTGTTGTTCTTGTTTCTTACCACTGAGGGTCTCCACACTGATCTGGAGGCCCAGGTTGTGATTTGGACTCATCACCCACAAGTTGCTGGTGGCAGTGATGTCGAACTCCAGCCAGCCTTCCTGAGCCGCCCACAGCCTCCTGGACTCCAACAGGAAAAGGTCTGAGTCCCTGAAGGAAGGAAAGGTTGGTTTATCATAGTGAGTGCACAGAGAAAGAGAAAGAGAGAGAGAGAGAGAGAGAGAGAGACAGACAGAGAGAGAGAAAGAGAAATAAAAGAGTTACTAGAGAAGAGAGAATAGAGAGACTAAAACCTAGTTCTCCTAATTATTATATATGTATAACATTTTGGATTTTTCATATCTATACATTTGTATTTTTGAATTTATGCAATCTAGTATTTTATTTGTTAGGTTTCTATATTTATTATACATTTTAGTTTTTGTGGGTGTGTGTATTTCTTTATTTTTTGTGTGTGTGTGTGTGTGTGTGTTTTTTTTGTTTTGTTTTACTTTTTAGTTTTCAGTCTTTAGTCAAGACAGTACAGGAAGGAACAAGACCAGGAGTGGCTTCCGAAAAAAACTCATCCAGGACCCAAACCTGAGCGTCACTGAGTGAGCACTGTGCTTTACCACTAACCCCAAATCTGTTTTTTTTTTCCCAGATTTAGAAAAATCTGGGGAAACAAACAATGTGGCCTGGACAGAATAACCTCTATTCTAGACAAACAACAGAGTTTCCTCAGAAGCACTTTCAGGCAAGGGTGCATTTCATTGGATTCTAGTTTAGATTTAGTTTAGATATCAACAATACTTCACCAGCCTTGATTACAGATTGGATCTTCGGGCTTGACAAAAAAGTGGGCAGTATAACAGAGGAACGCAAACTCAGACATATACACACACACACACACACACACACACATACTTGTGCTACCACTAATGAGTAACTCACTAACAACTGATTTTTCATCAATTGTTATATGATTATGATAAAATTGTTGTATGAATATGATAAAAAATGTTTTTTTTTATTTCACTTCTCAGTTCTTCTGCAGCCTGTCTCTGCCTTGTCCAGGACCTGGTGTCTGTTGTTTTTGTACTGGAATTTCAAATCTTCTAATCTTCAACTGAAGAAATAATTGCAGACAAACACCCCTGCAAACATTCTCACCAAACAATCCATCATCTGGATTGAATACGAAGTGCAATGACCAATTTGCCTCAGGACAGATCCATCCCACAAGAGGCATTCTTCACACAAGCAGCCCTGCAATTAACCTCCACTGTACGTGCGCCTCAGAGCCAGTGTGTGTCGTAATCACCATCTCTAGTCTGGAAAAAGCCTCTTAACGCGATGCAACCTGGACGCAAAAAACGACATTAAAAAAACTCCACTCGACTGCCAGAGGTCGGCAAGAAGGAACAACACCATAAGGAGTTTAGCTGGAGTCCAGGGGCTCAAACTCACGGGAGCACTGGGTTCAAGAACAAACAACATCAGCACCACAAAGAAGCCTGTGCCCATTACTGTAATGATACAGTGTGGAGCGCCCAACCCCTCCTTGCACTGCACTTCAAAGCGGACAATCGCCCAGGTGTTCCGGGAATGCCCCTGCAGTCACGCATCGGTGGACACTCTTTATTGGTCGTTAATTAGAGCAAGCCACTCTCAGGACTTCTACGCGCCCCCTCACACCCTCATCCAATCACACATAAACACACACACACACACACACACACACACACACACCTTCTCCATCTGTTTGTTTGCACAGCTTATCCAAGCTGAACGACCAGCTAATGCTGACTCATAACTGTTGCCACCCCTGATTAGCCAGGCCCACCAGGCATGGGGTTTGCGGCTGATGCACAGAGGGATTCAGCTCAACTTACGGTAACATATAACTTTTATGGCACCTAATGCTGCCCGCTCACCTGAACATATGCATGATGCATCATGACTTGTCCTGGTGATTTTCATCATTTATTTCATTAATTTCTTATTGGCCTAAATGGAAATGAATGCCCAGTGAATATGCTAAGAGACTGGTCTTTGGTGTTCATCCATGGCAAATGCCTTGTACATTTAATTTAAAATTGCAAGTGCAAGAGTGTCATAGTCTTGGACAGAGTACAAATGTTAGCACATTAGCTATTTTGTTAGCTACTTTGGCAACTGTCATGTTAATCACGCTGGCACTCCTCCAAGATCTAGTAATGTAGGAACCAGGGAACTTTCACCCTGGCTTTCACTAGCTTGAGCTGACCTTATAACAGGGAAAGGTTCATAATCTAATCACGCTCGGGTTCAAACATTCAGCCAAATGTGCCAACGGAAAATCCACAGGCTATCCAATAATAAGGTCAAAGGTTGTTTATGTGTTTAGGTTGGGTTTGTTTACATGCTTTATCTGTTTACTGGTTCTGTCACTTGCTTAAGTCAACATTCTTTGGCTTGAAGTCTGTGTCGATGGCTTTCAAATGGCGTAATATACATATGATGGACTAAATCTTGTTTTCGCGTTTGTGAAAAGCTGCACTTCTTACAGATGTATGCCTATTGCACCAGAAAACCCAGAAGAGACTACAGATCATTTGAAACAATGCACAGATAATAATAACATCTAACAAAATAAAGCCCATAAACAGTGTGTTGTTCCGTGGCAAAAGTGTCAACAGCATCTGCATTAAATTACTTGCGAACCATGGTCTCGTATTTTGTGTTAACCGTCTCCGTTTAATTAAGGCTACTTTAATGAAGGCTACTTGTAGTAATCTGCTCAGCACGGGTAGTGATAATAATTGACACTGGGAGAGAGCAAGGCATGCCACTTTCATAACGGTCTCTGAAACAGGTCTTTGAACGTATCAAATGTATGCCTGTCATCTACTTTATATTGCCGCTTACTCATGAGTTCAATTATAATCCCACACTTTCTCCCACCAATATGCTCCTAAAAGATTGCGACCTGCAATCTAAGCAATTATGTTGTTTAAATGGACAGTCTTGCAGATTAATCCGTTTGCGGAGCAAATTCCCTCTGCAAGCCATACAGCACTAGGGGATTTACACACACAAAGCACTTTAACCCCCAAATACCACAAAAAGAGGCAAGCTATAATTCCCTTCAAGGTGAACCATGTCCTACAATGCAGCCTTAATTGGAGATATATGAGTCCCTTTAATCTCCAAATATCTCTAAAAATAAGAGGCTCTGACTCCAGGCAATGGTGAACAAAGCGCCTATTATAAAGTTCAAGGAATGAACCAAACAAGTGCCTCATGATGTGCACGAGAAGGGGGAAAAAGAGGAACAAAGAGGGAGGAATGCTTTTAGATATCCCAAGCTTCTGATTAGTAAAACGCTCAACAGGTTTGTGGACCGTTTGAGCTATTTTTGGATTTTTCCTTTTCCTTAATTAAAACTGCACCACATTAGGGGGTGTGTTGGACAAGACACATGTCTGTCTGTAGGGTTTGAAACAAGATCGGCTAGAGCCGGGGCAGCGTCTCATGTAAAATGCATCCTGATGACTAACCTTATGTTTGAGTCCTTGAGTGCTGACATGCCTATCAACAGTGCATATGAGATCCTTGCATGACACTGGCTCCCTCAGAAGAAGGCTTCCCCTCCCACTGCCCACAATATAAATGTTTGACGTTTGTTGGCCTGGCTGTCGTTTTGACGGTAAAGTCACACTATTTTGGTCCGGCCTTGTGGTTAGGCATCCGTCTACATAAAATACATGGCAGAAAACCAGCATTTTGGAAGTCTGACGCCTACCAGGAGACAGAAAGAAAAGAGAAACAGAGAGTGAGAGAGAGAGAGAGAGAGTAAGAGAGAGTGAAAGATAGAGAGAGCTCAAAACAGAGCTGAGATTGTGTCTGAGAGGATGACTGGAAAGTGTTTACATCCCTATGAAGTGTCTTCAACACAACCCACTTCTATTATCATATAGAGGTGGCTCGGAAATAAACTTAATCATAATCCTTTTATGAACATAAGATTCTCTGGTAAACAATTTGAAAACCCTTCAAAAAGCACTGGGAACAGAGCAAAATGCATCTGTATGTGAGATCAAGAAAGTCTCCTCGCAACATGTGTGGTCCAACACAAGGAGTCCTTGCATCTATAAATCAGCTCTTGTCATTATCGTCTTTGAAACTGTTAACTATTTATCACCAGGTTTACAAGAAAAAGATTAAGAATCACAAACATGCCTCAAACGGACTGTCCCTCAAGAGTACCCGCACCAAAGTGTGGAAAAACAGAATGCTGATAAATAACAGGCATTTTTGTGTGTGTAAACGTTCCAAGGCTTTGAAAAACTGAGAGATTCAAAACTTTGAATGAATGATTGCCTTTCCTGTGATGAAATTCAACTCTGATGTGTGTTGAGATTACATTTGATGTTTAATGTGTACTGACCGACAGACGGACTAAAAGGATTCAGTTATTTATATTACAGTACATATTACACTGTCTATCAGATGCCTGCTGGACCCACTCTGGACCTGCTGTCACTAACGTCAATGAAAAGCTTGCTTCTTTTATCCCCCACTCATTATATAAATACAACTGCAGCTACATGGCTATCACTGGACAGTAAAGTTGATAATACCCAAGTGTAGCATTGTTATCATCATACAAAATGTAATCAAATTATTACAATATTCTGAACCCTTTTCAATTGGAATAATTACAATTTTAAAATTGTACATAAAAGTGTAATAAAATCAGTACACAAAACACATAAATATGTACTCCATATGCATAAATGTGTGGCTGTGTGAATAACATCGCGAAAAAGAGAAAATCTGGCCTTTGCATGTGTGCTACGCATTAGACTTTATTACCTGCCTGGTCGTTCCCCCACCACCTGGTGGACGCTGAGGATGAAGGTCTCGTTGCGAAACGACCGGCTGACACACTCCTTGTAGATGCGAAACTCAGCGGCTGTCACAGCCTCGCCCTCTGGGATTTGGGAAAGGTTGAACTTGAACTCCTTGTGGTGACGTCTCTGTGGGGATAACTCCCGGTCGTACTCCACTACAGGACACAAACACAGCAACGGAAACCAAGATTTGTTCAGTCAAATGACCATGAGTCTTGAAGTACAATATATTATTCACAGTTAACAGATGTTTTGTAGAATTCTACAAATATGACATCCTATAAATAAATAGCACTGCCGTACAGTACAGATGTGCATGACTTTAAACCTGCACCTGGGAAAGTAGGGTGGTAACCAGCTTTTCGAGTAAATGCATCTCCACTCACTTTGTCCATATGTCCATGATTTCGATGAAATGGATACAGCCTTTGTCCACCATTTATATTCACCCGTAAAGCATTCTATTGGACCACCAGAATTAATTCTATTCAATTCATTTCAACCCCATAAAGCTTGTGGGTCACAATTTATTTAGCTAGAGTCTGTCATTCACCTCTATTAAAATGCACCATTTAGGACCGCATGCGCATGCATTTCTACTGTGTGACCACTTCAGAGAGCGAACAGATGTAGGGGCCACACTGCTTCCGTACAGCAGGGAGGAAAGTCATCCGTAATTTGTCCAGTGCTTTTACCACAGCAAAGGCCTGTCTTGACAGGCCAACTTCCCTGCACTTCAGCGCTCCTAGAGCCCTGGTTAAAGAGGAGGTCGGTGGGGAGGGGGGGGGGGGGGGGGGGGGGGGGGGGGATTGGTGGAGGCCACGGCATGCCTCGACATCAGACGAACACCCTGTCATCTTCTTGGCTCACTTTTGTACCCAGTACCTGGTCCCCCTGGTTCCCACGGCTGGTCATGTCCACATCTACTGAGACTGAACTTTTTTTTTAAATGTATAAATAGGTACACTGTTTACGTATGTACACACAGTGTATTTTTTTTCGCATTGCCACATAAGTACAAGTCCAGTCGGATGCCCTGTGCGTTTAGTCACAGGATGAAGTGTCCCATCCTGATTGGATTCCCATATGCCAAACGAGACAGAGAGACAGAAGCCTACACTTCCGCCTACACCACAAGGCCCGCCCGCCCTCCCTCCCCGTGGGAAAAAGACAAATTCTATCGAAGAGTAAATTAAATCATGCAGCATAGAAGTAGCAGTAGTAGTAGAAGTAGTAGTAGTAGTGTGTGTGTGTGTGTGTGTGGACGGTGCCTGGCCCGTGGGTAAGATGAATAACAGTAGTCACTTGAAGAACTCATGGCAGAGGCGGTGGGGAATTAACTTCCCTTCGGGGTCGTCTTCTCCCTTCAAAATAGCCTTCCAGCAGCCCTTCTCTCTTTAACCTCCATACCTCCGAGCCTCTCTGCACATGTGTTCCCAATTAGCTGTCATTCTCTCCCTGGAGGATCAGAAAGGGGCCCGCTAGTGGCCCCTGAGGGACCCCATCCTTGTCCCGCCTCCTTGATCCTAATTGACTGTCTAACCTTGGCCAAACCACCTATGGGTAGTAAAAAGAGAAGACACAAGCAGCACCCAGTGGGATTCCGAGGGCTATGCAGCTGTTCCCTTTTTGCCAGACCCTATCCCACAATTCTTTGCCACAGAAAAAAAATGAGGAAGAGGAGAAGAAGGAGGAGGAGGATTTGCTTAAATGTGTGCTCTTTCATGCACCATGCACAAGGGTGGCTGGTTGCTATTGCCCATCAACTTCTCCCCTCCTCCTCTGCAATATCAAAAGCTTAACACGGTGTGGGAGCCACGTCGAAAAGGTCCCCTTTGTGACGGTATTCCCATCATATCAGCACCTGAGACTGGATGTGGCCTTTGTCGTGTGTGACAGAAACCTCTTCATTACCTTGTGCACAGCTGTTTCCATTAGAGGAGCGAGGCTTAGTCCATCAACAGTACAGGCTTTTATGGATGACAGATCTATTAGACAGAGTATTACCAGAGGCCAACTAGAAGGGGAGGTGATTTGCACAATGACTTTACAAAATAACTTTTAACTGGACAGAAAATATGACCTAAAAGTACTCCCTTGAAGGAGAGTTAAAAAAGGAAGCATTGATTTACCAGGTTGGGTTTAGAAAGCTTTAGAAAACTATTTACCTGACTCATTGGCTCTTGGGACAGAAACTAATAAGCTAATTGGCACTAGATGACTGGAGAATGGAGCAGTTTGACTTGAGTTATTGTAGTACAAACGAAAATCTAGCCACTTGGCCTGGAAAGAGACCCCCAGTGTAGAGTCTGTCTGTGGCCACATACCACACAGACAGCGGAAAAGTACATACTGTAGACGAGTCTAGAGCAAAGGATGCAGCCGGTTTAAGGCTGGAATGTCTGCACTTTCGTCCCCTTTTCTCTGAGTGGGCGTTTTTCATCTTCACAGATATTTCTCGTTATGGAAAAAAAAGAGAAGAAGGGGGAAAGAAGTAGAAGAAGAAGAAGAAATGAAAGGCAGAGATAAAAAGAAAAGAACAGAAAAAAATGAAGGAACAGAAAAAAATGGGGTGATGGGAGGGGGGTGGGCAGAGATATCCACTAGATACAATGACAGACCAGAGATAAATAAGGAGTAGAAGACATATGTAAAGAGAAAAACAGACAGAGAGTGCAGGGGGGGGGGGTAGCAAAAAAAGTAAGAAAAGAAGGAAAAGAAGAAAGCGGGGCAAGGAGAACAGGGCCTCCTCTAATTGGAGTTGATCGCTGCTTTCCACCTGCACAACATCTGCCTCCAGTGCCTTGGTGCTATTGTCTTCGGCCCACACAGCACGACGCAGGAGGAGACTGACCTACTGAGCAGCTGTGCCGGGCGACAGCCGGGGAAAAAAGACCAGTGGAGGCCTAGTAAGAGGGAGAGAGAGAGAGAGAGAGAGAGAGAGAGAGAGAGAGAGAGAGAGAGAGAGACGAAAGAAGAAGGGTGGGAGGGAAAAGAGAGAATGGCACAGTGGAGTAAAAGAAGGAAACAGGCAGAGAGAAAGAGAGAGCGAGAGAGAGAGAGAGAGAGAACCACAGGAAAGGAAAGAGAAGGGGACAGTGGGGTAGAAAAAGACAGATGGAGCAGAGGAAGGAGTGAACCAGAGAAAAAGAGGGATAATGGTGTGACACAGAGGGAGGTGCAGACAGACCCTCGGGGGCAAAGCAGAGGGACATGGAGAGAAAGACAACGAAAGAGAGAGATACAGAAATACAGAGAGAGAGAGAGGGTGGGAGAGAGGAGAGAAGGGGGGAGAGAGGAAGTGGGAGAGAGAAGGAAGGTAGACAGATAGACAGAGGGGGTGGGAGAGAGGGAAGCAGAGGGAGGAGAGGAGTGAACAAGGTCAGAGTGAAAGGCGAGCGAGAGAGAGAGTGAGTGGGAGAAAGAGTGGCAAGTGGCCCTAGTGTGGCTGGTGAGCCGGTGGGCAGCATGTGGTCAGTGGCGAGCTGCGTCTCGCACGTTCCGTGTTTTCCATGGCAACCTCTGGCCAGCTCTGGCGGTCATCAACAGCTCTGGGCCCAGAACCACATTTGCATCCTCCATCCCAAACGCAGCTCCACAACCACAGAGAAAAACAACCAAACAGACAGACCAACACTCCTCAAACACCCGCCAACACACACACACACACACACATTCCTCTCTGTCCCAGTTCTCCACAGTTTCTCCTGTCAGGTCATCCACAGAAACCACCCCCACCCCCACCCCACCCAGCTTCTCCACCGGCCCTTACCCATCAGCAACCACCAGCCACGGTCTTCTGCCGCCTTAACAGTGGACCCCCTACCGTCTTACCCTTCTCCATCCATCTCCTCAATCTCCATCTCCATGCTCCCATCAATGCTCCCCCTAGCCCCTAGGGTGCGCTCAACTCCAATCCCACCCCTTCCAGACTTCTCCCACAGGCTAGTAACCCATATTTCAAGCCCGGGGACCATGGGTGGAGAGGTGGGATGGGTGGGTGGGAAGGGGGGGGGGGGGGGCGTAAGGGGGGGGGGTGGAGATGTGTTTAGCAGGAGCACTGGGGGCCTTAGGCCGGTGATGACTAATGTGGCCGCTGTTGAGAACTGAAGAGACGCGGCGATAAGCCATGCTCATGTCAGTGGGGTGGAAACCTGATTATTTATGTTCACAATTCGGTGCTGTGCAAAGGCTTGAAGGCTTGGCCAGCCCCAGTAGCCCAGAGAGAGAGAGAGAGAGAGAGAAAGAGAGAGAGAGAGGTGTTTCCCAGATTAGAGATTCACTGTTTCTCCTGTGTTTTGTTTTTGGCTTTTGGGCTTGTCTCCTTTCTAATTTTTGTGGGATCTTTCTGCTTTTTAGACAAAAGGGGAGGGGGATCTTCTGTTAAAAGTGTTTACAACTGACAGACTGAAAGACACGCTACTCCAAAAGCTACTTCAATACTTTCCCATCATGAAGTGTTTTTGTTATTATTTCTCAAGTGGCATTGCTTTCGTATGATTAATTTTCAGTGGAAGCCAAGTCATGAATACTGTCAGTTCAAGAGGCCTTCAGAGACATCATATCGCAACAATATCTCTCTTTCTATCACTCTCTCTCCCTTTTTCTAATTACTCAGCCCTTATCCCAAATCTGTCACCACACACACATACCAAGAAAAAAAAAAGCAAATAGGACTTCAACATCAGGCCTTTAATTAAGCTTGACATCTTTTGCACCCTGTGAAACAGTCGGGTGCTTAAAAGCGTTTTTTTCTGTCTTTTTTTTTTTTAAAGCCGTCTCCGATGGTTTGACCAATAAAAATGCACGGGAGGAATTCATATGTGTTTATGTAATTATACTTGGATTCTCACAGGCCTCTGCTGCAGGACGTTTTTACAGCTCCGGAGGGGACCCTTGCACACACATCTCAATGCGCTCGCTCACATCCTAATTATCCCACCGCCTCTAATTAAAGGCCTCGTTCCGAGGTCCCATATTTCTTGGGAAATACTTGGGGTACACTTGTTTTGTACTGCTCAAGGAGAATGCTTGAGAGGAAGTTTAATTTGCCCTGGTTTTCTCCCATGACATTAAGCCAAGTCGACTGTGGGTTCTGGAGGCAGAGGAGGACAGAGAAAGGGAATCGGGGGAGAGAGGGGAAGGAGAGAGAGAGAGGGAATAAAAAGAGAGCGAGAGAGAGAGAATAAGAGAGATATTTTTAGTTTGGTGTGTGCTAGTATGTGTTAGTTTGTTGATGCGTCACTTGTTGAAACATTATCTGTGGTCTATAAGTTGTTCATTGTGTAAACACATTTTCAAAGATACAAAAAGATACAAAGGGGGTCCCACCTCACAACCTGGGGGTCTAGTTTTCATCTCCTGCTGCATTTTGTGGCTTTGTAATGACGCAGCTGGGAAGCAGCAGAGGGGCATGGAGGGAGGTGGGGAAGAGAAGGGGTGGATGAACGGACTGAAAAATGAAGGGTGGGACTATTGTGGAGAGGTGGTGGTTCTGGCAGGGTGGTGGTCCCTGGATGATTCCCCCCACCTCTGATCCACTGCTTTGACCCAGGTCCAGCATCAAAGCCAGCCTGCGTGTAGTCGGCAGCTCCGGTGAGGGTCAGTGAGCGTTAAAGAGGGTTTATGGTCTGCCTCCAGTGAACGGCTCTCTGCATGCATGCGCCCCAACCCCGAGAAGCTTGCAGTGAGGTGCAGAGGAGCGCTGAGAACACCGCTCAGATCTGAGTGGTGGCAGGGACGTGGGCAAATGCAGGAGGAGAGTCAAGGAGGGAGGAACTCGTAAAAATGAAGAATCTGATCTGTCAGTGTTGGAACATGACAGGTTAAAACAACAAGAGAGGGCTTACTGCTGAATCCCATTATTTAAAGAAAGACTGTGGGTGGGGGGGGGGGGTGGAATATAAGCCCTTGGTCGGAGCTTGACCAACTCTGACTGCCAAGCAGGGTACATTTTTCCTCAGCTCCGTCTCTCAACGCTGCATTCCCGGGCGCAGAGAAATGAAATCTGGGCGCGCTTCTTGGGATTTTTTTCCTTCTTTTTCTTAGCAATCCCAAGGCATCCAAAAAGCGTCGATAATTTGTGATAATTGCAGCACTGTGAGGGATCCGTTAAAAGACGTGTATGCGGCCCGTACGCGTGTTTTGCTGCCCCGGCCATGTAACCAGCGGCGACTATCAGAATCCCAATCAGGTGCGTGTTGAATGGTACCAGTCAGGTGCTCATACCTGTGTGTCAATGGGAGATTCCACTTACCCTCGCTCCATTCACCTACATTACCTCCAAACAAAAGACTGGAATTTGGGGTAGCTGCAAGTAAGGGGGTGTATATGCAGGAAGAGTGGGTGACTGTGTGTGTATGTGTGTGTGTGTGTGTGTGCATTAGTGTGTGTTTCTACCAGGAATGGACTGGCTCACATAAACATGTTGGCAGCGGTTATGCACATTATTGACTACAAGAAATGATCCATACATTATTTTGTTAGAACAGATAAGAACCACATAGTGTGTGTTTTCAACAAGACTTCTCGGTAATATGTGTATAGTGTGTAATGTTGCACTCTGGGGATGATTCTTGATATGTATGTGTGTGTTTGTGTGTGTGTGTGTATGTGTGTCTATATGAACAGACAGAACAGGCCCACTGACATTAGTCTTCTGCTATTCCTGCTATTCCTAGTTTTGCTTGTAAAATCATCTATTCTCAGCTCCTGCCAGCGCAGGCCAATGACCTGTCAACAAATATAATAACAGACTTTTTCTTTCGTCCAAAGGAAATTCCATAAAATGAGGGAAATGGGCTGGAAAATAAACATTCCCATTCTCGTCCACTTTTCTACGTATAGAGCCATTTATAAAAGCCCATAATCCCAGAGAACAGCTGACATAACATTTTGGGGACATACTAATGCTTCTCTTGCGTTTGGCTGCCGCTTAAAAGCTGACGTCCAAATACCAAAGTGGAGTGCATGCTTCACACTCTGACAAACTAAGAATGAAAACCTCTTGGGAGAAGTACAGCGATGCTTAAGGCTTTTCAGCAACAGATAAACTTTCATATCATTTTGCCAAACACTGATAAACAAAATAAGAACACTATTGAGTTTTTGGCATGACACTGTACACAGAACAGCAGCTCATTGCGCAAACTGACGCAGATTAGCATCTAGAAAATAGAACAGACAAGGTGTAGGGTCGGTCCTTACGCAACAGCCTCCGTATAGCACCGAGTTTGTCTTGTTTATGCGATTGTTGGACCCTCTCAAAGTTCACTGTCCATCCATTGTCACTTGAAGCAGATATGAAACAGACATCCCTCCTGTTCAAGATCTCGGACTTACTGCATGTCATTTGCTTTCAGAAGCTTTGCCAAAACACATTATCAGTGAGAGATAGCCATAAACCATCATTTGGACTATCATCGTCCATCAGATAATGTCATTATGCGCCGTCATGCAAATCCAAATTTGCACTCGCTTTTTCACCGAAGTGGACTTTTCACTCCTTGAAGTTTCCCTAACTCTTAGTCCTAGGTGATTTACTCAGAAGAAGGCTACTGGTGGCTGGGTTGACCGCAAAACAACAGACCCTGACACTGACGCCCTCTCCCAGAATCACTCCCTTGGTGCTCTCCAGCTTGGCTTCCATTACACAAGAAGTAAATATAAACAGAGATGGACTCTTAGTTTTCTTGATATACTTTCTCTTTGTTCCTTCAAATGGCCTATACCTCTCTAATTTGGGGCCTGGGGTTTTTGAAAATGGCTGCCAAGCATGTGGTGATTACTGTCAAGGTTTCAGTTTATAGGACTTGCAGGCTTTAGGGAATGTCATCAGAAAGCCAGTCCTCTCTTTCTCTCTCTCTCTCTCTCTCTCTCTGTGTGTGTGCGCATGTGTGTGTGTGCGTGTGTGTGTTTGCGTGTAGGAAGGCGGAAAAGGAAAGAAATGCATGAGTTTCTAGTGTGTGTACATAAAAAAGACACACAAAGTGCGTGTGGGTACGTATATGTGTGTGTGTGTGTGACAGACCTGCTAGAGTGATCTGCTGTGTGCTACAGCAGGTGTGTGACCATGCTTCGGGCCGCACTCAAATTTAGTGGAGGAAGCTCGTGTCAGACGGTCGAGATGGATTTCTCCTGAGGGATCCGATAAATAAGGAAAAAATATCTTTGAAAAAGGAAACGCAGCTGTTTCCAAAGGAGAAGTCAAAATATTGGTGACTTGCATTCCAGAGCCGCAAGTTGGAGGGCCAGGGTATCTCTCTCTCCCTCTCTCTTTCCCTTGCTTCCTCTCTTTCATTCCTCCTTTCTCACTCTCCCTCTCTCTCTGTTGTATTCCCAGTGGAAACCGGGAGAGGAACTGAGGGCGGCTCAGGGGCTTCGAACAGCAGTTCTGCCGCACAGATAAATCTCTGTAGCTCCACTTCAACGTGTCAGAGTGTTGACCTTACATGCAGCCACTCACTCCCATACTCAGCCCAAGAGGAGAACAAGAGCTCAGGCGAGAGGAGCACACACACACACGCACACACACACACACTCAGAGGTCATCAGTCCACCTGTGTGTGTATGTGTGTGTGGGTGAGAGAGAGAGTGAGGACATAACTGTTGGATTCACTTTTTTTCTAAACAACAAAAGCAATTAGCTAACTGATATCACTATAGCAATGTGTGTGAGTGTGTCCACACAATATATTTTTTTAATTGTTGTAAAAATGGGTTAATGAGTGTGAGTCCTCATCTGTGCCTTGTTTTCAGCTGTTTACAAGTGTGTGTGTGTTTGTGTGTGTGTGCATGCAGTGTGTGTGTGTGTGTGTGTGTGTCAGAGCATGTATCAGAGTATGTGTAGCGATGGCCTGGCTGCTGGAATGTGCTGGTGGGAGTGTGAGTCCACGGCACCATCTCCGCTCTCATCTGGGCCTTTGTTTGCTCGGCTCTTATCGTGTTTGTAGAGTCGGCCCCTCCTCTATCTCAGCCCACATAAATTAGTTAGGTCAGCCACACAGAGGGAAGGGATAGCAGAGAGAGGGAGGGAGGGAGGGAGGGAGAGAGAGAGGGGGGGGGGACATGAGAGATGTGAGTAAGAGAAAAAGGGTAAGATAAAACAGTGGGTGAGAGAAATGCAGAACGCAGATGTAGGTGTGTGTCTTTGGGTCTTTGGTGGGGGAGTGATTGTGTGTGTGTGCATATGTGAGACAGAGAGTTTGTGTGTGTGTGCGCGCATGTGTGTGTGTGTGATTGTTTGTGTGTGTGTGAGAGAGAGAAAGAGAGTTTGTGTGTCTGTGTGTGTGTGTGTGTACGACAGAGATAGGAAGAAAAAAAGGGAGAAAGCCAGAAGAGCCGGAGAGGCCAGGAGGCATCGGGAGGAGAGGCGCGGAGGTGGCCGGCGGGCAGCGGGGGCTTGTTGTTTCAGGCACGTCCTCCATGTCCACTCCCCAACACCCAGAGCAGGCCGAGGGCCCGCCACACCCCTATCACTCTCTCCCCTGCTCTGTCTCGCTCTTCCTCTCTTGGATCGTCTCTTCACCTTTCCCTTCCGTATCTCCCTCTGGATTGCTCTTTCCATCCTTCTTCTCTTTCGCCATATCTCTGTTCCTTCCATTCACTCTCTTGCATGATTCCTCTGTGACTGTGTCCATCGCACAGTTATGTCTTATTTCACAACAGAGGAAGACTGACCACCCTCCTTTCTTCCCTCACCCTCCTTACTCTCTTTGTTAACCCCCCCCCCCCCCCCCTCTGTCTCTCTCGCTGCCCTCCAAGGCCACAGACACATTTAAATCACCCAGGACCTGTCACTTCACTTTCTCCTCTTTGTATCCCCCCCCCTCTCACTCTCATTCTTTCACTACATCTCTGCACTCTGCTGCTCAACAGCCTGTTTTGCTGAGTGTCGATAAATCACTAGGGCCGTGTTTTATTTTTTCTTCTTCTTCTTCTGGCAACAACCCCACGCTGGAATGCGACAGCCTCTCGCTTCATCACGATCACTCCTGTCGTCTTCGCTGCTGCACGCCATGCTAATTTTCCCCACGCTCGCGTGGTGCGGCCCACTGCTCCTCCCACTGACAGTAAACACAAGGCTGCCGTGAAAAGCGGCTGGCCTAGTTAATAAGGTCAACCGTGCGAGGCACGTACAGCTAACCTCAATGTCGTGGTTCTGCCAAAGGTTTCTGCCTTAGTAGGGAGCTCTTCCTTGCCCCTGTTGCTCTTGGGTGCGGTGTGGGAGTAGTGCTAATTGACCACCACCCCCCACACCCCAAAAAGACCATCTTTATGCAGCCTTTGGTCAGCCCTTAGTAGTTTCCCTCATTCTACCCCCCCCCCCCCTTTTTTATGCAGAATAGGCAGACAACATACATAATTTCACTGCATTTATGTATGAGACAATAAAATTCCCTGATTCCTTGACTTCTCCACACTGTGAAGCGATGCTGAGTAAGAGGCCGGGTGATACGAAGGCTTCTCTTTGGCAGTGCAAGGAAGCTCCTTTTTTTCCCCTTTTTCTTCCCAGAAGGGAGTCGCGACCCACTCGGAAGCTGCAAGTGTGAAGTCGGCCTGGGAAACCACAGCTCTTAGATCGACCCTGAAGCACATGTGTGTGTGTGTGTGTGTTTAAATAGCAGCTGCTTCGCATCAACACATCAGCTCTGTGTTGATTGAGAAGGCCCAAACGGCACCTATGGCACCAGCGCCGTCCATAAGCCACAGCAGGGGAGGTAGTAAAACTCACTCGAGATGGCCCTTAACTCACAGAGAGGGAGAGAGAGAAGGCAAGTGTGTGAGACAGAAAGGGGAGGGGGAAAGCAAGAGAGAATGAGTGAATAGGAGATAAACAGAAAAAGAAGAGAGAGAGGTAAAGAAGGACAGAGAGAGTGAACAAGAGAGCGAGAAAAGCCTCTAAAGCCACTAATATCTACTAGATTTCAAACGAGGGGCTCCATGTGTTAGCGCCATGTTTGGAGGTTGATGTCCGGGTAAAATGAGGGGGCGTGTTGACGTGACTAAGAGTACCTTTCACCCCTGTGTATTTTGGTGTGTCAATGCAGGTGATACCGAGTTTAAGATGAACTCAAACGTACCCAGAGTCATACCCAGAGTCAGCCAAAGTTCTGTAAAATGTCCAAAATACGTTCTTCGATAAGGTAGTGTGAGAGACAGTAAGGTTACTGTAGGTCGAGAGAATGATTGAGATAGAGAGTTAAGTCGAGAGAATGATTGAGATTTAGGGAGTTAGGTCGAGAGAAGTACCGAGATTGGGAGTTAGGTCAAGAGAGGCAAAAGAGAAAAAAGGGAGGAAAACAAAGATCTGTCTAGAGCTCTCAGAAGTACAGTTCTCTTTTCTTGGTCTCTTATTGAAAGGGACAGCAGGTGGAAGTGATTCAGGCTTTTCTCCCTTCTTCTCTTACACACACATACACACTCACACATACACACTTTCTCTCACTCATACACATCAACACACTCTCTCTCTCACACACACACACAGACACAAAGAAACGAGGTACGTTGTGTCATACACATATTGTTCCTCATAGACAAATTTCATAATACAAATTCCTTCAGGGAAAAAGTCCTCAATCACATATCTAAAGTAATAAAGAACTTTCATGTACCATCATGCAAATCATATCACAGTGCATCACAGTGCTACCCCGATGTCCTGTAACTTAAACCATAATACCATTATGCCATTCAATAGACCTATAAAGCACCATATTACGCATTCCGCACATTATTATTAGTGCTGTGCGATTTAGACAAAAATCTAAATTGCGATTCTTTTCAACCAATATTGCGATTGCGATTTTATTGCGATTTTTCACAATAAAAACCACAAGCACCAAATACGTCCCATTAATATGCATATTTGTACACAATGTCTAATTAAAAATAGGAAATGAACTACTCATTAATCAGCATATTTTTATCTTGACATTGAACCACAGTCCTTGTTTAACATAGTGCAGAGTGTAGCTAACAAACAAGTCTATGCATTAAGTCTATGCAGTTACAAAACAAAAAAAAATGCGATTTTGAAATTGTGATTCTCAAAATTGCGATTACATTGCAAATGCGATTAATTGACCAGCCCTAATTATTACGCTGTTCACTTTACAGCACTTCAGTGGAATTTAAACACAGATAGTGATGAGAGCAACCAAATCGTTGACACAACACAGAAGGCACACACACCCACTTTAGGGTCCACTAACACTCCCCAGCGAGAACTCCTTTGGACTGACGGAGAAAGGGACGAAGTACAGCAACAGGCCGGTTGCAAACCAAACGACTAATCACTCACATATACACACACAGTCACACACGGGCGCACACAAACACACATGCAGAGAGAGACATAACTCTCAGCTAATGTCCCCCATTTCAAACACATGCGCGCACACACACGCACAGGACACTTCCAAAACGCATTAAGGCATACAATATTTGTCAGATATGACAAACACAAAGTCGCGCAGAAGTTGTGCAGAAAGTAAACTCGATGTGAAGGTATTGTGTGTGGGGGGGACGGTGGGGGGGGGGGCATATTTGGCTTGTTGACATGTCAGAGAAGGAACAGAGCAAAAAAAAAAAAGACGGTGAAAAAAAGAAAAATGGCACCTCTCATGCATGCTTTTGCACGGTGATATATGGGAGCCGTGGACTGTAATCAGATGTTCTGAGCGAGGTTATCGGCCCTGCGGCCCACGCTGTTCGCTGACAGGGGGCTTGGCCCGATGCGAGTGCTGCTCTTATCTCTGCCTCTATCCATCTCTTCTCACCGAGCTAAAGCTCACAGGTGAGAGCAGGAGACGGGAACAGTGCAGATACGGAGGGGAAAAAACAACAGA
This sequence comes from Limnothrissa miodon, assembly GCA_017657215.1. Lineage (NCBI taxonomy): Eukaryota > Metazoa > Chordata > Actinopteri > Clupeiformes > Clupeidae > Limnothrissa > Limnothrissa miodon. Next base: position 1,020,710 of record JAGFZM010000126.1, on the reverse strand, counting down.
TGAGAGGTTGATGGGTGGAGTGGGGGAGAAGAGAAAGGGGAGAAAAAGAAAGGAAAAAGAAAACAAGGGCTCTCACGTACGGATCTGGAGTTGATCTGGAGTCGATCTGCTGGATCGGCAGAGGACCGTGGTGGCTGTTTGGAGTGTGGCGTTAGTCCAGACACGGATGGCGTGAGACGGAGCGATTTCATCAGGAATTTCACGGGTGCAACACAAGGGAACAGGGCATGCTCTTAAACACAGTTATCTCTTGACCCCCGTCATCAGCTCTAGCACGTGTGTGTGTGTGTGTGTGTGTATGTATGTGTATGTGTGTTTGTGTGTGTGTGTGTGTGCATGTGTGTGTGTTTGTGAGAGAGCGAGAAAAAGGGAGAGGGAGGGTGTGTGTGTATGTGTGAATGTGTGTGTGTCTGTGAGCACACATATCTCCAACAGACAGATTAGAAGTCACATTCCTTCAGGGATAATCACTACCAATGTTTATGTCTTAAAGGGACCTTTTGACGAATGCCCGATGCACGTATCAGGGTTGCCAAACCTTTCCCTATCTCTTCGGAGAGTTAATTGAAAAATAAATACAATGACAGCCACAGTTATCCCCGCCATGCCCCATAGGTAAAAAGACTTAATACATACATACATACTACATTATAGTATCATACATTATAAGGCTTTGCTCAACAGACATAAAGTGCATGTCTGTGAGCCCTTGGTATACAAAGAAAAAAGGAAAAAAAACGTGTTACGACATTAAGGAACTTCCTTTTCCACGCTATCAGCCAGTACATGCTGCCTGACTGGCATACACAGTCTGCTTGATATCAGAAGCATCCAAACATGCACCATTGTTTCCCTGTCCCCTGTGCTAAAATAGACTGGCCTATTAATACTAACGTACGTCAACCGCCTTGACACTGTCCATGCCGTATGTAAGAGCATTTCTTAATTCTCCAACGCCTGGGTGAGTCACATCTTTCCACAAAAACAGTTTCTTCCAGAGAGCATTGCTTAAATTCTTTGCTTGATTGCCATGCTAACACCCCCCCGACCCCTCCGTGCCACACAACAGTCATGATATATCGCTCCTTTGTCTTGCGGTCCTCAGGAAGTCTTTCTGGAGGGAGGATTGCACAAAAGCATGCCTGCATCAAACAATTAACTCTTTGATCTACCCACTAATGATTTGATCGGGCCAGAAGCTTAGGGACACGTTCTGCAGCTAAATAAACGGCTTACCGGAGATTTGTGGGGGCTCAGAAATCTGCCCGAGCAGAATTCAAAGCAAAGCTGAGGGCAGAGAGGGAGAGGCTGGCTTGGTTGTGTGGTGCTGTGTTGGGTCGGTGTAGCAGCAGAAAAAAAAAATACCCTTCACATTTCAGAATAAGCCTGGGTTGTCTAGACCGGGCTAATCTTCTGAACTCTACACCCCCCCCATCCCCTCCTCTCTGAACCCGCGGCTGTGGGCCGGCTTTTAAGTGCAGCAGGTATTTGCGGTCGGCGTCGATGGGTCTCAACTCACCCAGGGTGGTTGTGTTGACTCAGTTAAGTGGGGTATTGACAGGGATGCTATTGCTGTGCGTCGGGGTGTGGAGAAGAGGGACGAGCGCTGTGGGATGGATGGGTGGGATGGGGGGGGGGGGGGGGGAGGGGGGGGGGGGGGGGGAGAGGGGGGGGGGGAGACAACAGGACCCTGTGAATCATGGACAGCTCAGGAGGAGGAGGAGGAGGAGGAGGAGAGAGAGGGAGAGGAGAGAGCGGGGAGGTGGAGGTGACTCCACAGCTGGGTGGCTGTTGATCGCCCCAGGTGGAAAAAGACGACGGCCCTAATGAACACAGGGATGCTTTTCCTGGATTTTCCCTGGGATTACTGGAAGCCCCCGTTCCTCCCTCTCTCTCTCTGACACACACACACATACACACACAGACACACCTACCTACCACCATCAGCCAATAAAACAGACAAATATACCGACTTATGAGCGCAAACAACGCAGAGGGGTTTCCAAAGGAGCAGCTGCCAAGACAAACTCTGGCAGTCCTCTACCTGTCCCGGGCAAAGACGCCAGGGCGTCGTCAGAGTTAAGCGAGGCCGACATGGCAACAACACTGAGGGTTCCGTAACGTCTAATGAACCGTTTCATACGGGGGTTCCTCCAAGCGTCTAGCCCTCAGACCACCCAGTCAAATATCATTTGTCACAGCAGGGGCCTCATGTTTGAGTATCGATGGAGAGCTGCCCCTCCTGTGCATACTCCAGTGCACAGACCAGCTTCCCTACTAAGGCCAAGACTCAGAGAGAGACAAGCTCTTCTGAACTGATAAAGAAGATGTCCTATTTAGACTAATGAGGCATTATACTTCCCCTCTATTTCTTGTACTCTCTCATTCACTCACCCACACACACACACACACACACTTACAACACATTGCATCATGAAACCAAAACGTCTCGCTCTCAGACACTCTGAACTGGTGGTTATTGTTATATGGGAAGGGAAAAGAGGATGTGATTGTTTTTTGGTCGTGAGTGGCACGGTTCTAATGACTACATGACTCAAATGCGGGACTAAAAAAGGAATCAATGTGAATCATGGACCAGGCATAGCCCGGCAGATGGTACGGAATTCCATAAAAGCCTTAGTCCTGTTATTCTATCCCATTAATCTCTGACAAGTGCTGCAAGAAGACTCCATAATTTTATAAAATCAACAGTTTTCAGCTAGGTCTTTCCTCGTCTTCTAAATCCACATCCATTTGCTCCAGAATTCCAAAAACGTGGCTCTTTTCAAAGTCATAGTGCCTTGGTAAGGGCAGTATGAGGCATGCGCTAATTATAAGCGTATCAGGTGACTGAGAGTAGTCAAACTGCCCATTATTTACAAATCAGATTTAGGTTTTTTGTCTTTAAAGTGAACCGAACACCAACATGAAAACAATCAATTGGGAAGCTGTAGCGTGTGCTCAGAGGTAGATGATTCACTTTGAGTAGGCTTTATACGCATTTCACAGCTGTCGGCACCTCCTCGAAGAATGCGCACGTTGAAATGTTTTCTAACACCCAGGGAGCAATAAATTAAGCGTTTCTGGTGGTTATGGAATAAACTATACATTAAATTAGGCTGAAAAATTTAAGCCTTCTATCGCCTCAGATGTCGGTTCATGGTGTTCTCATGTCCTGAAACATTCGTCAAGCTTATAGCGTTGGTTTTATTGACCTGTGTCTGGCAGAAACTATGTTTATCTTAACACTGTCAGCAAAGATTGCTTTTGTAAACACTTGGACGGCTAATGGAGGGAGTGATCTTGGGCTTTTTTTGTTTTGCCTGTTTATGATTACAGAGCCTCTTCGACATTCTGAGTACGAATTAAATCAATGTAGCAAAACAGACAAGTCACAGCGCAGTTTGCATTGTAGACCGCAACTCAACTGTGGAAAGCACTAGCTTATCGTACATTCCCAATAAACAAAAACATTCTATTAACGAAATAGACATTACAGTACATACTCCCATTATGTTGAGCACATAAATAGATGTTCATAGTTCAAGTATGCATCTGGTAGATAAAAAAAATCATCTGGTATGAGATGAACAGGGTCAGGGAGAAGCACACGCACGGATGCTGACTTATGTCTCTCCAAAAAAAAAGCGCAAACGTACAGGGCTGATGGACCGCAAGCCGCACCTGTGCCACCTGGGGAGCAGCAGCCCCGCGGCACTTGCCACGGCCGCCCCTCCTTTGCCCTCCCCTTCAGGCCGTGTGATTTCACATGCTCGGTGTGAAAATGAAGCAGCTCAGTGCGTCTGAGCTTTCCACCTTTTCGCTACCCTTTAATTTAGGAGACAGCCTGTTGCGTTTATCAGTTGTTGCAGTCGGTGTCATTTTACTAGCACACAGTTTTCATTATAGTGAAAACTCCTGGTTTTGTAAGCTGTTACTTTTGATCACATTAAAAACAGATAGCTGTTGACTTTGGGCATAGTTACAGTACAGAAATACAAAACGATGAGCTTACCCAGATTTACAAAGCTCATGACCATGTCTGCGTCGTTTAAAAATGCACTGTCCTGAAAAGTTGCCAAAGGGGGTCCTTGCGTGGTAAACATGGACTTGTATTGGTCCAGAATCCCGTCCACTTCGTTTTTCTCTTCGTTAGATATGGTGTTATACAAATCCAGCATGAAGAGCGGTGCAGAGTTATACTTGCCATGTGAAAGATGAGGTCTAGGTCTATGTGGCAGTCCGAGGATGGACAGGATCTCTTTCTGCATCTCTCTTTTCTCATGCGTCCGTAACCTCCGATGAACGAAGCTCGGATGAACTTCATTGTTGCCATCGAATAAATAATTGCTACCTGCAATAAGGAACATGCAATAAGAGCTCCACCACAACCCCGCGAAAACAAACCAATAGCTTGTCATTGTATATCCAGTCTGAAATGATTAGGGTGTTGTCTGTCAAGTATGAGTTTTCCCAAGTTGTTAACTAAAAGTCCTTTGCGTGTCAGTTGTTCTTGTGCGCTCCAACACGTATCCAAAAAGAAGCGGATTAAGCTCCTTTGACAGAGGCACGATTTTTCACGCCATATGAATTATCATCCAATATTCAGTTTTTGAAAGAATTGTCCAAGGCTTTTACTCTTAGATGTCCCCATTAAATCCTCTGTCTGTTGTATTGAAGTACCAAAGTACAACTTCATCTAAATTGCTCCCAATTTATGTTCCGTTGGAAAATACGCTTAAATAGCTAAAATAAAGCATCCCGTTGCAATTTAGGCTGTCAGTCTTCAACTGAGGCGAGTAACCTACACTGCCTCAATTTCGAATCAACGTGGCAGAGGTAGCCTATGTCTCTCCTGTTTTAAAGATTTTCCATAGCTACCGAACACGCAGCAGTAGGCTACTGCCTTGAGTGATTCCTAAATAACGGGAATTAAGCAGGTAGCACAACGCGTGTAGACTCAGGACCCGCCCCAGTCTTTTCGGAGGAGGAGTTTTCGATGACAATTTAATCTCATCGCACGAAACTGAGGGGCTTCTTGTCTGATTTCGAAAGGATAACTCAGTCTCAGGTCACTTGATGCATTCTCAATGAGCATTCCCAACGTAACTTTTGACTAAAACACTTTTCATGCAGATAAAGAAAACATATAAAATACATTCTCTGTCTCACTATCGAGAAATTGCCTTTAACTTCACTAGAACATGTTCTTTAAACTGACGCATAAAGGGCCGTCCAAAGATTCACCACTGTAAAGTCAATTCAGATGGCTGTACGAGAACATAGACATCCGCTTATTTTCCTGCGTAAGTATGACCCCTAACGATGAAAAGAAAAACAGCAACATTTTCCGCTGCTCCAGGGCGCTGCTGGTTCTGCGCCGATTGTTTGACTATAGGATTTGCGCTATGCTATGGCGAGCCATTGTTAAAACTCTGTGCGAGGCACTGTGCAAACGGGCAAGCTTCCAGTCAGACACCGTTTAAGTGTGGGGAAGTGTTTAAATCCTTATCTGCCTTTAAGTGACTTTCATACAAACTTGTCTGTGTATTGGAAAAGGGGGCAGCTCAACTGGATTGAGTACATAGAGACTTCAGTCTGAGTGGATCAGGTGCGGGTATGTTTGGTGCTGGTATGTGTGTGTGTGTGTGTGTGTGTGTGTGTGTGTGTCTGTCTCCCCTTTAGTGCAGAGACCCTAAGCTGTCCTTTGTACTTGTATGCAAACACACACACACACACACACACACGCCATGTTGTGTCTCTCAAGCTCAGATTGTTCTGATAGACAGAGTGTTCTTATCTCCAGGGGCTGGCAATCTTATCTCGCAGCCGTGAAGACCACAGCATCAAAGCCGCAGATGCAAGCCCCCACCCCAGACAACCAGACCCCCACTCCCACCCCCACCTATTCCACCCTGGGCTCCACTCCAAAAGCCAGGCCATCCAACACTGCTCTAACTTCCACACATCAACAACCACAGATGCTATCAGCCTCCCTGTCCCAATAATATGGTGAATAATAAACTAAAAATACATCTTAAGAAATGGTGCCTTTACCATACATTTAAACATAGCATTTCAAATAACATTCATTTTCTTCCCTTGAGGATGTGTATTCTGCATTTCTATCCCGCTGTTCTCTTCAGGAAGCTTATTTTTAGAGACGTTTAGTGCACAAAGCGCTTATATGAATCTTCTGAGGCTGCAGGGAAGCAGTTGTAAGATGTTGCCAGGAGCAGACAAAACTGATCCCACTGCCTCAGCCAGAACAATCAAAAAGCCATGATTCATGATTCTCTCGCTGAACCCAGTGACAGTCATATTGAGACGGGGGGGGGGGGGGGGGGGGGGGTGTTATAAACCAGATGTAAAGCTCTGAGGTGTTATATAGGAATGTGAATACTCCATAAATGTTGTATCCCAAAAATACAGGGCTGTACTTAAAACACTGTTTTTTCCTTTGTTCATGAAATGTTATGAATGCTCATACATTGCCTCCCCCAATGTATAAACACACTCAAACATAACATATTTCATACAGCATATCCTTCTCAATTACTTCTCATAGGGTGCCTGGGATCAATGCCATACTGCTATTCCAACACAGCAAAACTCACTTTTATTATCTTTCCCACTACTCCCTGTGTTCTTTTGACACCAAAGAGGCCCAGCAGAAGTGTGCTACAGATCCCTACAGACGACTCAGCAGCCTGTTGAAGTTGCTAACAAGCGTTTGCTATGAGCCAGCTCAGTCATTCTGAATCGGTCCGAGCCTGAGCTTTAATCGACTGCAATGGTAACAGGAGTAGGAGTGCTTATTTTCATTCACAAAAAAGACTGACAAAAAGAGAAGTAGCCAAGATGAAGAAGGTATAATATGTTTTGAGCTTCGCTAAGGTGTCTTCTGTGTAGCTTGATTATTTATCCTCTTTTGTGAGTCACTTGGGATAAAAGCGTCTTCTGAATGGATACATGTAAGTATAAATGTATGTGTGTGAGTGACAGTGTGATAGTGAGAGAGATAATTCAAATCAAAGTATTACTCTCAATGTGTCTTTCCGTATATTACCTATATTACTATTAGTGTGTACGTGCATGCAAATATGTGTGCGTGCCTATCACCTGACCCAGTGTAAGAAAGAAAGAAGGGGCCTTCCATAATCAAGCCACTCGAAGTCCTGTCATCATGTCGTCTAGACGGAGTCTCTTTTCACCCTAATTAACAGATATATCGTGGATCACTGTAAACATAGCATCTACATAAACACACACACACATAGACACATATGTATATATGTATTTGTATATTACATTTACATACATCATGCAAAAAAAATGGTCCAAAGGTTTATATTTCTAGCTTTAATGCTTAATGGTTCTTCCTCTGCTCTCCTATCCCAAGCACACTGACAGACAAAAACAAGCTACAGTGAGCAAGCAGAGCTCTGGGTTTAGTTTATATATATGCAGTATAATTGTGAGTTCACACACTAATTATGTGGTCATAGCCATCTGTCTGTCTGTCTAAACACACACAAATAAACACACACACACACACACACACACACACCAGTCATTGTCATTACATGCTGGCATCCTTTCCCCTCCTCTTTAACCACAGCCCACACCTGACTTTACAGCAGTCCAGCCGCAACTCCCCTGGCAGCACTTCTTATGTCTCTCTATATCTCCCTCTCTCTCTCTCTCTCTCTCTCTCTCTCTTCCACTCCCTCCATATTTCCCTCTCCTCTCTCTTCCCCTTCCTTCATATCTTCTCTCTCTCTCTCTTTTTCTCTTGCCCCCTCTCCCTCTCTTCCACATCTCTCTCTCTCTCACACACACACACACACACACATACACACACACACACACTCACACACACTTCCTAAGTCGTTCCTGCTCTGTTCAGAGTCTAAGCTTAATGCTGGTACTTTTGATGCCGTGGTTTCCGGGCTTTTGATTCCAGGACCTTGCCAAACACCCCAGACTTCTCCTCCCCTGCATGTTCTTTGATAAGAGAGGATCACAGTCAAATGGCTGGGACAAATAAGAGGCAGATGACTTTTGTGGTGGGTTGGGTGCTTGTCTGACAGACACCTGGGACATCTGCAGAAGGAGGCTTAAATACCTTTGTGTCAGCTCACCGGGACCCTTTTGTCATTACAATAGCCTGTTGGCAAGGGCTCATCTTCATAGAAGAATCTGGGTGGTTCTAGGAGAAGCTAATATGACATTTGATATGTTTTGTTTTTTGATATTAACGTCTCACATACTCTTAAAGTACCCTTAGTTGTGAATATTTAACAAATTTGAAAGATTAGAAAGAGGAAAAGGCCAACAGTTGTAACCTATGCATTGATCATTTTAATGAATTCCCCACAATGCACCTGTGCAGCACTCCTGTTAAGAGAACTTCCCTCCTCGACCAACCCTTGAGGTGAACCTGGACGCCCCGGGGACCGATTCAGCCCGGATAACAGGCATGCCGTGGTCCATCTCATACTGCATGGCTTCCGTGAAAGAGACAGCATCAAATGCGGCGTGGTAGGCCGATGCTCGGTCGGCACGTAGACACTGCTGGGGAAAGGAACTGATCTGTTCCGCCAGCTCCATGGCAACCTGCAAAGCTGACATATCACAGACAGGGTTACCACAGTGACAGCATGTTTACCAATAGTAAGCTATACATCTACCACAAAAACAAACAATGCATATGCATATACACTGCAATCCACGTCAAATAGGAATGATGATTAAAATGTCAGTTTTTTTTTTCAGATTTACGACCATGAAGAAAACCATGAAAAAAATAGACTTTGAACATGTCAGAGAATACATCCAAAGATGAGATCCAAATACAAAGATAGAAAAAAGGAACATCGCAAGTCATCTTTTGCCACAGTGCTGTTTCAATTCTCACCCAGCCAGGATGAACCCATTTTGCCGGGGGTTGCACTTGAAAGGACTGGAGCCGGTCCAGATCTTGTATGGAAACTGTTCTGATGCCCAGCTTTTGATTGTCAAGTTGCCCCCTCTAAGCTATCTCCCTCTGCACCCTGCTATCAGCCCCCGGGCCCAATTAGTCCAGCTTGGCTGTGGCTGGGAGAGCCAGAGAGAGACACTTCCACAATGCATTAGCTTAATCTACTTGTGTCTCTTTTGAAGAATTCTGGCCTAGAAAGAGAAAGACAAAGAGAGACAGAAAGAGAAGGAACGAGAGAGAGAGAGAGAGAGAGAGAGAGAGGGAAAGGGAAAGAGAGAGAGAGAGAGAGAAAGACTGGGTGGAAAAGGGAGAGAGAGAGACAGATAGAGAGGGGCAAAAAAGAGGGACAGAGACAGGGAGGGAAAGACAAACAGAAAAATAGAGGAGGGAGAGAAAGAGACAGAGAGAAAGAAAGAAAGAAAGAAAGAGTGGTTGCATGGTAAAGGAAAGGCATTCCGCCAAATGTATGAGCCCTGTTTGCCAGTGAACTCATGCATCAATAACCATACAACAATAACCATCTCTCATATGTTACTGAGGCACTTTTAAATTCTAATGGGGGCTTTACATATTTTATGTCAGTATGCATTTAATCTTTAGGTGTACAAAGGGGGAATGACAGGCTGGCATGAAACTGCGGCTGTTGCGCCATTATAAAACAAGATAAACACAAGGGGAAAAGTCATTGCTTCATAGAATAAGTATGGAAAACTTCAACTTGCCATGCAAAACTGAAATTTCTTAAGCAGCAGGGGACTACAGCAAGCCATTGGTCTTTTCTGAACAGATTCCAAACAGAAAGCTGAGAATCTTTCAGGTGTGAATGTGTGCAATGTAAAATTATGCATTAGGCTTTTGGGCCTCTTTTGTTACAAGCCCAAGGCAAGGAATCATACTTAAGTTAGGATTGCGATTATTGTGACATGAAGTTATGATTTGGTGTTATGGCTGCCACTGGCCAGTGGTGGTTGTTCCTTACCATGGCCGTCTGGCACCACCCGATTGGCCAACCCATAGGCTAAGGCCTCCTGTGCTCCGATAGGACGGCCGGTCAGTATGAGGTCCAGAGCGCGGGACAGACCAATCAGCTTGGGCAGCCTCACTGTGCCTCCGTCAATCAGAGGCACACCTGGGAGAGGAAGAGGAACAGGCGTCACAACCTCCATGTTGCGCACACACACACACACACACACATACAGGTCAATGCCTTGCATGGAAGCCTCTGACAGCAGTGTGTGTGAGTGTGTGTAAATGGGTGAAAGGCACATTGTAAAGCACTTTGCAAAAATGCAGCCCGTTTATTACACACACTGGTGGTGTGTATGTGTATGTGTGTGAGAGAGATGGGGGCAGGAGACTCACTTGACCACGATTAGCCGCATATGCAGCCAAACCTCTTTTCATAACCTATACGTCTAACTGTGTGCGTGTGTGTGTAGTAGGGTGATCTCCGGCGGGACAGACTTATGGAAATAATGCAATTCTATTCGCACGTCCTGCTACATTCTCCAAAGCCTTTCAAATAAATCAGATTTAAATACGGCCAATTGCCTGCCGCTTGTGCATCTGCAACCAATTGCAAAGCCTGCGCTGTCCGACACCCAGCACATATGGCGTCCTGACAGACACTAGAGAAGGGTATTCAACTGTGGGAGTTCCTCTGCACACACACCCCTCCATCTCTCTTCTCTGTTCATCTTTATTTCTGTGGTAACATGCCAAAGTTCTTATTCTCTCTCAGTTTCTTTAAATTCAATTTATCATGCTTTATTAGTATGACTTTCTCTCTCTCTCTCTCTCTCTCTCTCTCTCTCTCTCTCTCTCGTTTTCTAACTCCCTTTCTTTTTTGTTATCTTTATTTCTGTGGTAACATGCCAAAGATGTCCTTCCCTTTCTTCCTATTCTTCCTCTCTCTCTCTCTCCCTCTCTTTAAATTCAATTTATCATGCTTTATTGGTATGACTCTACTCTCTCCCTTTCCCCTTTCACAGATCAGGTCCTCAGAGAGACGTCTTGATTCCTTGGGTGAAGTGTGGATCCTGACGGGTGTTTGGAGGTTGGAGGCGGTCGGCTCTGCACTGATGGCTGTCAGGGGTGTAGGGGAGTACATGACTGGATACATTCACATCTGCTAATGGAACAGTACTGACAAAATGTGTGTGTGCCCTTTGATATAGACACGCACACATATGATATATACACGAAGACACACACACACACACACACACACATGTAGACTCACACACACACTGACAGGCAGACAGGCAGAGACAGACACACACACACACAGTCATGCGCACAAACATTGACAGACAGACTCTCTCTCTCACACACACACACACACACACACACACACACACACAGACAGACACACACACACACACACACACACACAGACAGACAGACTGACAAACTCACACGCAGCACTTTAATCTCTAATATCGGAGGGTCTGTCTCTCTACTATCTCTCTCCTTCTGTCTCTCTCTCCCTGTAGGTCTGCTCTTTGTTCCTCCAAGCATCCTTCAGCAGTGCCAAGCCACGGCTCCTTGAGACGCTTCAGACTGCCTCTCTTCCCCACAGGCCCAGCAGCCGTGATTAGATTACAGCTGGGAGCCAGGAGTCAGCAGCCAGCAGCCACGCGAGGAGCCCTGGTCTGGGCCTCATTCTGCACGTCCCCAGCCTCCGCTATCACACCCCCGGCTCTAACACCAGACACCAGACACCAGACCTGGCTGCCCCACTGCCCCCCCCCCAGTCCCTTTCTCTCATCCAGCCAGCAGAGCTAGCTTCAGAGCCACTGGCTGGCATCATCAGCACTATCAGGTGCCGGAAAGACTCCTCTTATCCGGCACCCGTCTAGTACACCCCCCGCCCCTCACACATGAACACACACACACACACACACACTTCCTCTTCCCCCCTTCGGATGTGTCCTGTTTGCCCTGATGCGATGGCAGAGCAGTGCCTTTGTTCTCCCTGGGAGGGGAAGTGTGTGTCAGAGTCACTGTAGCCTCAGTCTCCTGCAGCCTCTCCACACTCCGAGCCCTGGGCCACACAATGGGAGAGAGGGAGTCAGAGAGAGGGAGAGAGGGAGTGAGAGAGAGGGAAAAGATGGAGGTTTGAGGGAGAGATGGAGGTTAGGAAAGAAAAATATTATGCATCGGGACATTCCTGTGGCGGATGAAAGAATAGTATGGTCCTTGACAACGTGATGCAGGTTCACTGCTTCTGGAAAAAATATGGTAGATGGTCTTTGTGCAATGTCTGTCATCAGCTGCATTTCTTTCAGGGAAAAAGTTAGATTGCATCACACCAACCTGCAACGGCACTAATGAAAGTATTAAGGTTGTAAATCTCTCCAATTTAGGAAGATAAAATCTGTCAGTACATGTGCAAAAACAAAACAGATAAATTCAGCAGCATCATTTCGTCTCGACCAATTGCCAAGGGACAAGCGGTTCTTTCTCTGCTTCTTTTGCCCGCAGATAAAGAGTCTGTTGGCCGTTCGGTGGTGCGTTGAACCCTGCGGCTAGTCCATGGCAGGCTGATGCCTTCACTCTTTCCTTTCTCGCTCTCTCTCTTTTTCTCTCTTTCTCTCTACCTCCCCTTCCTTTTCTCCTGGTAGAGCACGGTGTCGGGGGCAACCAGTATCAGAGCTACTTCAAAGGTTCACTTCCACAATGGGCTCCCTGGAGACTAATGCGATTACAACAGTGAGGATTAGACAGGAACCGACAAAAACCACGGCGAGCGAATGAACGGACATTCGGATGGATGGGGTGAGATGAGAGAGAGGAAGAGTAAGCGAAAGAGAAAGAGCATGCTCCCCTAAAATCCCACTTTGGGAACGCCGTCAAGACCTTATCGGAAGCGAGGGAGCTAATCTCCTGCTTGCGCAACACAGCCAAACACGTTTGTGTCCAATAAAGTCCTAATGCTTCAGCAGGGAGGTAACAGCGCGGGGTATGCGGACATGCCGGGGCACGTCGTATCAAACAGACCCGAGAAAGGAGAGCGAAAGCAGCTGCTACAGCTCTGAAAATTAAATGAAAAGAGTTGGAGTGATTAATGGGAGTTGTAACGGGCTTTACGTTTCCTTTTCAATAACCCATAGTAGTGAGGCTAATAACACTAAGTGCCAAGAGTTTTAAAATGCATTCACTTTGGCAACTTCACGACAGTGTGTATACATGAGTGTGTGTGTATGTGAGTCAATAAGTATGAGTGTTTTTGTGCAGTCTGTGTGTGTATGTGTCCTGTATGTGTGTGTCTGTGTGTGTGTGTGTGTGTGTCTATGCAGTTTCCTATTCAAAACACTTCTCCTGTGCATTTGTCCTCAGACCACCCTGCGCTGTGTGGTCTGTGCACTCTGCAGGTGTCTTTCCGACCTGAGCCCCCACGGTAAGCTGCTGGGCTGGGGTGTGGCTCCCCCTCGCCTCCCCTCCTCTCCACACCGAGCCGGAGGCCTATCCTCAAAAGGGCTTATGCCGCGCCACGTCCGTCCGGCTGGCAGATGTGTATGGTACGCATACGCCCGTCCTCATCCCGCCCCCCTACTCTGGCAGCCCCGCACACCCTACACACCCCATCCATCTTGCTAATTGGCGCTGTGAGTTGCGGCCGGGAGACTGCGCCAACATCCTCCGCCGCATCCAGCTAGGAGGTCTGCTGCCTCTGCGGCCTCCCCGGCAGGTCAACCACCCTGACCACCAGCGCCTGGCTCTGGCTCGTCCTCACACAAACACACATGCACATACACAAACACCGATGGGAGATTGGGAGGGAGGGAGTGCTGCTAACAGCCATGAGCTGCTGCCAGGCTGTCCTCATTCTCTCACCCTCAGTGCGGCGCGGTGATCTATTATTTCTTAAATAAATCATCTAAGGAGGGAGCCTGCTCCGAGAGGATGTAAGATGGAGTTGCTTTTGGGGATGATCCCAAAATCTGACGTCAGTGTGTAGGGGATATGGGAGTGAAGCGGTTAAGGAACCTAGCTAGCATGCTAGTGCTAGGAGCCTGGAAATTGCGGATTTGAATGCTGACTACCGGTACTAGTGTCTTGCCCTTAGGCAAGACACTTAACCCTAGGTTGCTCTAGAAGAGACTGGCCCTGATAGTTGACTAATGTAAGTCGCTTTGAATTACAGTAAATATAAATACACGTAAAGATAAATAAATCCCAAATATCAATATTTCACCACCTGCTACAGTACACAGAAATGATCAAGTCAAAAAATGAATGAAGATTGTTTCATCTGAGAAATTAAATCTGAGGATACACATATAACAAATAACGTCCCATGCAAGAAGGTATTTAAATCTCCTTGCTTCAACATCTCTCTTGTCTATCGACTTGCAGCATAAAACTTTCCCAAGTACATTAGGTACTGCTAAACTCTCTCACTGGTCACCGATTTCCCTGGCAGCCTAACAAAACCTTAAATAACCCTTCAATCTGCCAGTGCCATAGAGTGCTTCCCAATCACTGCAAAGTAATCAAAGTGATTCCCAGGCCATTGATTCTGGCTCCCTGGCTCCTCTCGTTCATGCAGAAATGGCTGGCTGCTTTCTGCAGCGCTGCAACAAGCTCTAATCCATTGCTGGCTTTGCTGTTAAGTGAGTTCAATGTTAAATATATCAAGGTTAAAATGAATGTATAAATGAATGGAGGAATGAATGAATGAATGAATGAATGAATGAATGAATGAAGAAAAGAAGGAAGGAATGAGTGAAAGAATGAAAGAATCTGTCTATTGCTCACTTCTCTACAGGTTTACAAATTATTTTATTTCTGAAAAAAAAAATGGTCATATAATGGAATTATATTTTTACCACCCTACATTGTACTAGTGTAACTCTACATTTATAGATACATAGTGCTGTAGATATCTACATATAGCTGAGGTCTTTTAGGGCCCTGTCCCAGGCACATCCCTCTGCAAAACTGCAGGTCGCTTCCAGCACAAGGCCTTTGCTCAGCTGGTTTGAGGATTTAGATGAGAGGCTTCAGGTTTAAGAGCCGTTTTTTTATACAGGAAACAGATTTGAAGCGGAGGCTAATGCTCGGCCACATCAGACGGCCACTGGAGTTCTCGAGCAGGGCCTCGTTTTTTTTTTTCTCCCTCCTTCGTCTCTCGTTTTTCTTATCCCTCATTCTCCTTTACCTCCGCAAGACCACAAGGGATTCCCTCGGGCAGTTCCCATCTGCGTCTCGCTGCAAAACGCACACGCCGAATTTATCTGTCAAAACAGGATTAAGGAAAACCTACCAGGGGGATCTGAAAATAAACGTTTGCCAACCACAAGAGAGCACAGTGAGAGAGCGAGAGAGAGCCAGGCAGCGCCATTACTTTTGATGAATGGTGTTTAAGCTTGTGCTCAGCACTGCGGGCTCACTGCTGAGGCGCTGGAGGAAGAAGCAGCTTGTTGTGGACAGAAGGAAGAGTAGGTGGGTGGTGAAAGCAGGGAAAGAAAGAGAGACAGGGAGCCAGAACAGCATTCTCAAAACAACGGTCATACCTCCATCATTGAAATAAAAAAAGTAATACAAAACATTAGTGATGACGGGGAACACCAAGCTAATTCGTCCAGCAATTAGGGGTGTGTGAATTGGGCAATCTCCACTGACGTGATCAATAAAATCATGCAAACCCGTGAGTGAAGAAGAAAAACAAAAGCTTTGAAACTTCTGTGCAGGCACACACTAAAGCTGTGAAAACATCTGAGCACCTAGAGAGAAGAGGGGTCTCTTCAACAAAACCTGGCTCTGTCAATGCTGTGTGGAAGTGTTTATATTCATCTTGTTGATCCAGGTTTTACACTGTTTGTAAAGGCCTGTTGTGCGAGCTCACTGGGAAGGACACTCTAAATTAAGAAGGACTGTGGCACTGCAGTCACGGTGGAAAAGCCCAGCAAGCTGCCCTGTCCGTCCATCGTCAACCTGAGGCATTGTTCTGTGGTGCACATCGAAGAGCGTGACGATGTTCCTCGTCACGGGAAACACGCCCGCTTTTGTTTCATTCCAGTGTGGTCCTTTGGCATGGCTCTCTTTTTGGTAGGCACCACCAGATTCCAGTCAGCCTTACAAAAATAACAGATCCAAGACACAGATAAAGCGCACTGCCTTTTCAATGTTTTTCTTTTTTAAAATGGTGGCTTAAACAAAGATAGGGTGTGAACCACTTGCCAGGTCATGGTGAGGCCAAGGGGCATGAAATGTGAGACACACCAACAAAACTCAAGACGTGCCGCAGAGCAAACTCTGAAAGCTCATCCTAGCACCCCTTTCATTTGCACAGAGTCTCAAATTGTAAATCAGTCCAAAGGGTTATCGGTCTCATACCACCAGCTGAGCCCCACGCCACCCCACAAGAAGCAGCTGCTGCTGATACCAGGACTTCTCCCCACCCTGGCAAAGTTGGCACAGACACATCAGTGGTATATTTTTTGTTGTTGTGGCCGAGGCCGTGCCAGACAGTCTGAGGAGAACAGAGCGAGTCGTATCTCTCTCCCGTCTGGATCTGGTGCGGGGCCGTCAGACGCCGGGCAATACCAACCGAGCCATGCTTAATTACAGACGAGGAACGATAAGACTACTAGTCTTCGACAGAGCCCAGTGAAGAGCGAAAGAGAGGGAGAAAAAAAAGAGAAAGATTGCCTAGGTCGTGGCAGTAAATTACAGCACGAGAGAGCATATTTATAAACACTGCGGTTGTATTTTTAGGGCCAAGAGGAAGGAGGGATATTATGAAGGGGAGCTGGGAAGGATGAGGAAGAGAGGAGAAGGGAAAGAGATGCGTGCAAAAATCCATTCCACTTCCTCTTTGTGGTAACCAGGATACCAAAGAAGTGACTTAAGTCAGTTCCATAAAAGTGTGACAAATAGAGAGAAACAGAGGGAGAGAGAGAGAGAGAG
The DNA here is from genome assembly GCA_017657215.1 of Limnothrissa miodon. Taxonomy (NCBI): domain Eukaryota; kingdom Metazoa; phylum Chordata; class Actinopteri; order Clupeiformes; family Clupeidae; genus Limnothrissa; species Limnothrissa miodon. The sequence goes on along the minus strand of JAGFZM010000126.1, from coordinate 1,003,810 downwards.
AAGGAGAAAGAGAGTGGTCAGTTGTTGAAGGCCGCACCGGCTGGTGTGTGTTTGTGTGTGTGTGTTTGCGTATCTGGGTCACGAGGCTAGCGAAAAGAAATGCTCTAGTTCTCCAAGTCCTTAGTGGATGGTGAGGGAAGATGTAGTGTTTCTATTTTATGGGGTAGTGACAGGTGCAGCCTGAGATTGGACAACATGATCTGGACCTGAGGCCATACCAACACACCCATTTGTGCAATAAATTTACAACACATTTAAATACACATGTGGACACCCAAACACACACACACACACACACACACACACACACACACACACACACACACACACACACACAAGCAGTAAATTACCTGAAGACTGTGAATACAGCAAGTGTGTTAATAAAACAAACGCAAAAAAACTATAATGTGGACAGGTGCCTAGAATACTTTAAAACAAATCTCACATCTTTGTTGTTCGATGCGGCATTTAGATTTGGTGGAGGTATGAGTCCCCACACTCGCCTCCTGGTGTCTGAAATACATGATGGCGTATATCAGGCCTATTCAATTGGCGGCCCGCGGACCACATGCGGCCCAGACGTGGTGCACATGCGGCCCGGACGACGCTCCAGCAATTCAAGTTAAACACCATTCAAGAGCCTCCAGAATGTAAATTGGGTCTTTTACAGAGGGTGTGTTCGTAAACTGACACTCCGAGCTCTCCGAGTACACTCTCCTTTAAATCTTTTCTGAATGTGGATAGAATTGTCGTTCGTTTATTCAGAACGGCACACTTTCGAAGTGTTTAGAGCGTGTTCAGAGCACACACCGGCCACTCTGGCTGAAGGGAGAGAGCAGCAGAGCGTGACGTCAGTCTGAATGAAAACAGTGCTAACTGCTAGATGAAGTTTTTAGGAAATAGACCAGTTCTGGATTGATTTATGAATTAAAGCTCATAATTGGCAGGTAAAAAAAACTTGTCAAGCAATACATTAAAGGCCCACTATGCAACATTTTTTATTTAATTAATCCGTTTCATACTGTTTATGATGCTAAAATTAGTCATTACACGGCGAACGAACGGTGTAGAATGCGCCACCGTGGCCAATAGCGGTAGATACAGCACTTGCAATGTTTAGCAGCGCGGACCGCCTCCAATAGAATGCAGTGCAATACAATGCAATACAGCGGGCTTTAGAGGGAGCTTGTGAGAGAAAAAAACAGAATGTTGCTTAGTGCCGGTTTAACCACTATTTTAAGCTGCTTGTTTATGTTAATTTTGATCTATCAGAAACCGTTCGTTTAGTCACAGAAAAATAACAAGCTTGTGAACTGTGGAGTGTTATTCCATTATCAGAGTGGCAGATTGTAGGCTAGCCTATTTCTCAACGCACCCAGAATATCAGAAACAGACCAAGCTAGTTAATGCCTCCTCCTCCAACCCACCTCATTTTAGAGATATATAATATAAATTGCATGCATTCTCAATCTCAATATTTTTTTAGAATGTCGTCAATTTTAAGGGTAAAAAATAAAAATGTTACAGTTAGTGAAAAATTGAATCAGAATTGTTAATGACTGCTGAAAATGTGCGGCCCAACTTAAGATCTTGGTTCTGAAATGTGGCCCAAATGAAATTTGGTGTATTGAGTATTGAGTTCAGGAGTACCCACCAAACCTCCTGCAGAAGACCCCCATTATGGCACCCTCCTCCACCACTCTCATGTCTGCCAGCAGGGCCAACTCCAGTCCCCCAGCCACAGCATAGCCACTGACCGCTGCAATCAGAGGCTTGGACAGCATCAGGCGGGACGGGCCCTGAGACAGAGACAAGGGAAGACAGACGTGCAGTTTAAAAGGTTAGAAGTAGAAGTATAGAAGTATAAAGAAGTACTGTGACAATGACAATTAAAATAATATTAAAGACACAAACTGCTTTCATTTTGGAAAGTGTTTCCTTAAAACTACTTTTAAAACTCCAAACTGCTCCAACAAAACATCCTCCAAGTGTAAGATGGACATTTCTATTTTATAGGAATGAGGAAACGGTGAGAAAAAGAGCTAAAGTTATAAGTTTTGAAGCTAAAGGGAGCTGTCTCTGATTGCCTGAAATTACAGCAAAACATTGCAATCTGTTTCTAACCAGTCTGGATCTCAGTGTTAAATGTTAGATGTTATATTAATGCTTCCATGTGTATACGTGATGAAATATGATGCAATAAGGCTGAAATGATTTATAGCTCAAAACAAGACACATATTTATGACAGGTGGGGGGGGGGGGATCACATCCAGTTAATCCTTTAAAACTGCAAATCTGCAAACTGTAAAAATCAAAACGGTCCAAGGACTTGGGAACCAGTCACAGGTTGACACAATAATATGCATCTCTCACATGTCTCAGGGGGAAAAACAGCATTGATAAAAATGAATACATATGTCTCCTGTGGCGAATTAGGGTAGCCATTACAAGACTTCAGCCAATAATGCTGGATTCATTGTGACACAGATTGTCACCACATGTCAAAGAGCATCATTCTGTGCCGTACAATGCCGACGAACACAAAGGAGCAGTGAAGAATTTGGGTTGAAACTAGCCAACGACTGAAAAGGCATGCAAAACTGCACAAATGCCAAAAACAGCACAAGGCTGCATCGGCACTGGCGGATGTAGTTGCTTCTTGTAGCGTTTCCCCACTGTGCTTCACACAGAGACAGAGATTTCCTTAGTGCACTGCCTAGGCATCTACTTAGGACAGGTGCGTTTCTTTGTCCTTCACATGACTATAGTGTATATGACAATTACAGTATACTATGACAATTAACCATACAAAGTTAACCATAACCAGTTACAGGATGATGTCCTTGTTGCATATCTAAAAAGCAACACACCTACAGAGGGCAAATTCCTTGTATGTGCACGTATACTTGGCCAATAAAACCTGATTCTGATTCTGATGCCATAATAAAATATCAGAATTCAGAAATGTTACACGCTGTCTGATTAACTGATTGAAGGTATGCCAGCATTGATGAGCAGCACATAGCTATTTCATACCTGACAGTGTGGATGGGGTCACATCAAGACTCAAGGAGAAACAATGTTATGTGGATGTTCCTACCATAGGTCCGGGACCTTTGGTGACATCTTGCTCCAATTTGAGGGAGTCAGAGTGATGGGCCAGCTCTTTCAGATCATAACCAGCACAGAAATTCCCTCCTGGAAGAGACCACAAAATTACAAAGTATGGCAGCTGGAAACCAAATAGGGAGGGGTGGAGGGGGGGGGGTGTGCAGAGAGGATGAAAAAACAACTGGATAGAAAGAACAGAGATCAAGAAGAAAGAAGGAAAACCAGCGAGAGAGAGAAAGAGAGAGAGAGAGAGAGAGAGCAGTAATTTAGAAATGTGTATAAAGGGTTTAGAAGTTGGCACCCGAATGGTTTTTCTTTCTTCAGAGTCAACCAAGGGAATAGCCACAGCGAGCCACACAATGGATTTCATTAATGGCACAGAGAGGGAAGTACACTCAGCCTGCCAGACTCAGCCTGCCTGCACTCTCATGTGGTCGTCACACAACATCTGCCCACTGAGCACTGCCCACCATGATGGCCTGTGCTGAATCACAGTGACTTATGTACTGTACAACCCATGGAAATAATGCATCCCCTCGCAGTACATTATGGCCGTTGATGCTAGGCTGATGGTAGGTTTTCAAGATGCTATGGGATGCTAATGTAGCCACACTGAGTGTGCCGGATGGATGGCCGGTTGTTGAGTGAATCCGGTAAACCGAGGGCTTGAATTTGAATGATGGGATAAGAGGGAAGGTCAGAATAACTTAATCTAATTCAACACCAACAGGACATGAAATGCAATCACTGATAAGCCAGCTCAGTGACACATGCCATACAATATCATGCTCAAGAATTTGGCTTGTTAACAGACTTAATGTTTCACCAAGGATTTTAATTAGGGTCACTGATCTTAAGTTTTACTGGTATCTGCCTTGGCTTCATCAACAAAATAAGCAGGAAAGCAACTTACCCAGTGCACTGAAAAAAAAAATACCTGCTTGAACATAACCACACCCTGGCCTTTAGTGCACAATTTTCTCTCACTGAATTATGTATCAACCGACGATTTGTTGTACGAGAGCCAGCAAATAACAAAGACGGCATTTTGGTGTAGGCCTCATCACGAGTCCTCAACATCATGTCAGGTAAACAACTCATCAATGATGGGTCAGAGCTCATGAGTACATCAGTGGGTGGGGAAACGACTGCAAGCGTGTCTCACTGAAAAAAGACCCTGTAAAGAAATGTGTGCATTCGCTTCCCATCAACACATATTTCCAAAGAGGGGCAATTATTCATAATTTCTCAGGAGGCACTGAAACACTTTTCCCAAAGTGGAACTGAAACGAAAATGATTATGTTTGGACTAATTTGAGCAAAATGGCTTCCTCATGGCTGAGACATGCACCGGGCTGCGCTGCGCTGTGCTGTGTGCAGCTGCTGAATGATAATGAGCAAGTGGTCCGAGTCCACAGCGACTCCCAGTCCCTCTCTAGTCTGACAGGGCAACGTGTGGACATCCAAGACAAATTTGCCAGGGGACGTGAACTCAGGCTAACAACACAAAATGAGCAGGCTAGGAATCCCAATTCACACTGGGGTTGGGGCGAGGGGGTGATGGGATGCGGGGGTGGTGGTGTATTTACCCCAACCCAGATTTAACCCGTTTTAACACTGTAATTGCTGTCGACACACTCTCGGTGCAGTTCAGCTCAGTTCAATGCAGCATAACTAATGCCATTTCGAAAGCCTTCATCTGGCCAGCGTCCATTTTGGGAAGTGTGCAGGCATTAAATAAAAATGTCCTCTGGTCTCTGGAGTGGGTGCAGCAAGAGGCTTTCAGCAGAGGTTGGACTGATCCTGAGTGATGAAATAATTTCCATGAATGGATATAAGTTTAAAGCGTGTGTGTGTGTGTGTGTGTGTGTGTGTGTGTGTGTGTGTGTGTGTGAACAGTGATTATTGTAGTGCCATTAAAAGTAAGTGTTTTGCTGCCTGCTAAAGTTGTGCTAACCAAGAGCAGAGGAGGCTGGCAGATGTGTGAGGTTTCCGGGCAGTGGTGAGACCTCACAGAGGAGAAAGAGAAACAGGAGGAGGAGAAGAGGAGGAAGAGGAGGCGGAAAAGGAAGGGGTTGACTGCAACAGCTTGCTCAACCACTGACTGACCTCCAGCATGCAGTTAAAATCATTGCCTAATTAGGTGACGAAGTGGGGAGGGGGGTTTGAACCATCCATCTTCACACAAAAATACAGGCATGCATACATATACATACATACATACATGCATACAAAAATACATACAGTTACGCTCATCTGTACATATTTAAATACACAGTTATGACACCAATGTACACATACTCAAAAGCACATACACAAAAACACTGTTTCACACCCCCAGTGGAGTGAAACTACACACGCGCACACACACTCACACACACACAAAGGAGAGCTAGAGCCAGCAGCAAGAGGAATGCTTCAAAAAGTGTTTTGATCTCTCACCACTGTTGATTGGGCCACTGTGGTTTCCCACTCATAATTAGAGAAATCAAAATAATTGGACAGGCATTGTGTGCTGTGGGTGAGACACCCACATAATTACACCCTCTGAATCGGTGTAATCAAAACCCCAGAAAAAGGGGGCGATGTATTGAGTTCAAGGCATAATTAGCAACACCTCAGTGTTTGGAGAATATTTAAGCCAAGGAGAGACAAAATATACTCAATCAAGTGTGCATAGCCTACAGTGGCATAAATGGGTTGAATTATTTGGTTTGAGGCCCTGCGTGCCTCATGAATAGAAATCCAAATCAATATACATCATGAGAAAAAATGTGCACAACCTTGAAATAAATAGTATGCTAATATGCTGGTAGTATGCTACCACGGGCTATTTTTTTCACTTTGTACCAGTTTACTTCGATTCACTCTAAGAGAAAAAAAACAGGGGCTAAAATGCCTTAAGGGCTGTTCTCTGACCTGTCTGCATAGAAGAAACTTAAATCATTTATCAGAGCTCGCCGATGAAGCAATCCATAGAAAACCTTGCTCCTAATGCCAGTGTTAGGCTTTTAGCTTTGGAAACATTTTCAGCAGCTGCAAGGATGAAAATGAAATCTTGCACCGCATTCAATAAGCAATGCCAGTAATAATATACAAAATATATGAACAGAATAACCTACAAAAAAATCCAGATTTTCACCCCTGAACTCATCATATCATTTAACATACCATCAGTAAACACACAAACACATACCAAAGTGTTTTTTTTACTCTGAAAGCTGTCAGCTTGTGCATTACCCTAAACTCTCCTAAAGGTTATCAAGGTCAGGACAGACACACTCACCGATACCATGTAGCACTGCCGCACAGACAGTCTTGTCCTCTTCAAACACTTTCAGCTCCTCCAGTAACCTCTGTGCCGTCTGCTGGTTGACTGCGTTGCGCACCTCCGGACGGTTCAAACCCACACTGACCACTGCACCTCTCCGCTCCACCACCACGGCCTCCCTTGCAGCTAGAGGACAATGGGTATCAGACCATAGATCTTATCCAATGCTGGACGCATTACACTTAGACCTCCCTCACCCACTAGGAATGTCTTAGAATGGATTCTGCAAGTCAATGATATTTGGCAATGCAGGTTAGGTTTAAGTCTGTGAGTGTTCAGGGCAAAGGTTAGGTTTAGGGAAGACTGGATTGTCATGGTCAATGCAAGTGAAATATGCTCTGTGAATGCAAGACCACAGCATGAGTTCTGGAAGAAAGTGTCTATTGGCTGAAGTGAACATATGGCCAAACATTTCAGAAAAAGTACATCCCCTATCCCACCAGAAACTGTAAATTCATACATGTCTTCACTGGCAAATGGTGCATTTAAAGTGTGTCAAATAGACCTACTCATTGCTTATTTTCCATGGTTAACTAGATCAGTCAACATCATCAAGCTGTAACCGAAATGCTGATGAAACTCCACTCAACAGCGAATCATATTTGTGTAACTGCGAGCAATCTCTCCCACGCTTAATGCTTCGAGAATCAAAGGCTAGGTGCTTGGTATAAATGGGTCCCTCACAAAATCGAAAGAGGATTCGCCAGACAAGTACTTACTCATTCAATTAAGTGCTGTGTCAGTGGTGACCTTTCAATGCTAACAGCAGATCTGCTACCAATAAGTGTAATATACATTCTTTATTTAACACATTTGTTCAAAAATGTTACAGAAATGTCAGTCATTAACAAACTTTTTACAACCAAGGAATTTTGCCGCCCCCTAACGTCGCTGATGTGGCGAATTGGACCCAACTGGGGTCGATTTTGTTAATGTTTTTGACACCTTTACCTGTCACTTGTCCGCTGGAGGTACAGAAGTTTGAATCGGAAACAAAAGTTTTTCTAAAAAATACTGTTTTCAAATGTCCGTCTTGGAACTTTTTCGATGTATATGGAAAAACCTTTCGCAAGTACTTGGAAGACAGTAGTGCCATTTAACCTTGGGACCCCTTACTCAGATTAATAAAACAGTTAGAGTAATAGTTCTGCTGAAGAAAGCACTAAAGTGCTGACAAAAGTTGTTCATACAATTAACTATTCCTGTCGGAAACAAGGATCGAAGGAACGAAGGTTCTGTGCTGTTTTTGGTGTAATATTGCAAATCTTGCACTTGAGGGCAAAGTTGAGCTGTGGTAAAAACACATTCACTATCCTGAGTTTACCATCTAAAACACAGAGCTTATTAGTAAATAAGTGTAAAGTAATTAATTGCAAATAACTATAAAGTCAGTTGTAATTTCAATTATGTTATTTTCAATTCAATTCAATTCAATTTTATTTATTTAGCGCATTTTTACAAAAGGCATGTCACAAAGCGCTTAACACAAGAGGCCCAATGAGCAACAGGGGCAAGGAAAAGCTCCCTAGCAGAGTTTTTTTGTGTTATTTTGAATGCAAAATAAGTTACTTTCCACTAAATCATCCGATATTCAGATAATATGATCCTCAAAGGAAAAAATTAACAGAAGACGAGGCCTTTTTAATATGGCTTTCCAAACTTTTAACATTTTTAATAAAAGAGCTTTCTGTTTGCACCTTTTTACAATTTTTAAGGCATCATGCACAAAATAATAAGCCATACAAAAGCCATATGATCACCCTACCTAAAATATTATGCCGTCTCATTGTACTTTTGCAGGTTAAAAATAGAAGTCTTTACAAACATGGCGTAGCTGGCATGTCAGTGAATTTAAAAGCAGGTCCTCCATGGCGTTGTACAACCCTGCTTTCACAGTATGTCATTGTAAACATGGCTTCGGCGAAAGTATACCTCCAGAAAAAAACATTAGTACATGCTTTTTTTTGACACTGACTGGAGGTCACACAAGCATGCGAACAAATCCTAAAGATGATATTTACAATGTATATTTTGTTTCCTTTGACACATAATTAGACACTCCAGAAATTCTTTGTGTTTTGTTTTAAGACAAACGACATTAAGAAATACAATACAGTGACCACTGACAAGCAGACATATTTCAAAAGTTCTTGTTTCCCACCCCAAAACCCAGATGTGATGTGATTTGGTCATCTTGTTGTGGAAGACCATTGGTGGAGTATCTCGGTGTTCTTTCTTTTTTCTTTCTCTTTTCTTTTGGCACGTACTGTGTCCAGTTTTATGTGTATGTGCTCTCTCTTTCTCTCTTCCGTTGTGTGCTATACGATGTTGAAGACCATTGATAAGTACTGCTCGTAGGACACTTGGATCCAACCATCTTGGTCTGTGTCATACCGCCGGAACACGTCAGTCAACCTCTGTGGGGACGGAAACAAACAATGCAGCCAGGTCATTCTCAGTGTGTCAATCCAGGGTAACCAATGGGAAAGAAACCCTACCCAAGGCTCAAGCTGTAAATCAGATTAACAGAGACTATTGGATCAAAAGCTGGATAACTAGGCAAAGGGTTTTTTTGTTCTTCAATTCAGCTAATTAATGTATGATTAATTGCATGACTATGTACTATTGTTTCAATAAAGACTGCCCATAAAGAAGGCAATCAGAACTAGAAAGACGGAGACTTCAAAAGTTTGCAGATAATTGAATCTAATTACAAATATGACGTTTTAACAAATCTTACTTGTAGCACTATACAGCACTGGATGAAGTCATCAAAGGCCACTTGTCCCTTCCTCTGGCGGTCAAACTTCTCTATGAGTGTGTTGTAAAACTGGTCCGATAGCCGGTATCCTGAGAAGAGAAGTGCAACATACATTTTTGCCACCTCATCTAAGGAAATCAGACAAAAGGTTACATTGCTTGGATCTCTAGGGATCATTGTTTGGTACATTGGTACATTGCTTGGATCTCTAGTAAGTGCTACACTCGGAATCTTTCAGCTGTGATGAACGCTTTGTGAGTGTGTGTGTGTGTGTGTGTGTGTGTGTGTGTGTGTGTGTGTGTGTGTGAGTGAGAGTCTCTATGTGTGTGTAAGACATATTATGTGAAAAAAAATCCTATTTCAACAGCAGAACAGAACAGTCTTTTGATAAAAGAAAGGCTCTTGAAAGGGCTGCTGTGAATCCTAATTGGATCTCCAAGCAAACTTCTAAGTGTATTTGTGGAGACCTATGAAAATCCCCCTTTTTTTTTACTGTGTAGCTTGCCTGATGGGAGGGTGGCGGGGGGAATGTCTCTGTGAGAGCACACTTACGTAACAATAAAACATATTCATGCACGTTCAGGTCTTAAACGATTTTTTAGTACAATGTCTCAGTTTAGCATACAAATGAGATTTGTAGCTTCCTGTGCAAAAAAGCAAGACAACACACTGTGATAGTAACACAAAATCACAAATCATTTCTTTCAGCAAGAGTAGTCAAGCGCCTGGTGCATTCTTTAGAAGGATTTTCTATGAGCTCTTTCCCGGTGCTTCATTTTGCACTAATCAGTAGCTTCACAAATGCCAGAATTTTAAATCCGGATCAAAGCAGCCCAACACTTTTAGAAACTGCCAATTCTTTAGTGCAAACCACCAACTAATATCAAGGTCTTTTTCCCCATACAGGCAATAAAAATATAAAATCCCTTGTCTTCATCAGAGCAACCTAGATTTAGGTGTGTATGGAGCTGGATTCTTTCATTGGGGTGGGAGAATGCTGATGAGGTTTGTGAGCTGCAACCATCTAACTGCTGAGTAGCACTTCAGAAACACGCTTGGCTAACCATGAGATCCAAATGTACATCTTGATAAAATGCAGACCTTAATTTATTCGAAAGCAATATATTGCACTCACCCACCCACCCACCCACCCACACACACACACACACACACACACACACACACACACACACACACACACACTTTCACCAACTAGCTGACATCAACATGCATGGAGAGCCATACAAATAGACACTAATGGACATTAACGCTAATTTTAAGCTGACAAATGCCGAGGTGAAGCTCACCAGGACGGGAAACACAAACCAACTCAGGCGTCCCCCTGGACAACCACAGCATCTTGTTCAATCATCAGGTAACCAATAAACAGAAAGAAGCATTACGTTGCTCACCGAAGCCAGTGAGGGCCTGCTTGAGCTCGTTCTTGTCGATGAAGCCTGAGTTGTCGCGATCGTATGTGCGAAAGATGTTCTGCCAGTCCGTGATGTATTTCCACACACCCGCAAACTCGTTGAAGTTCACACCCCCTTTGTTGTCCCTATCAAACATGGCTGAGTAAACAAAAAAAGACATCATTAGTCATTAGATCTTTAATTTCATTACAGAAAAGTTCTAGCAGCCTAAACACTATATTTCATGAACTCACTGCTGTCCACTAGATTAATTGCGAGCATTAAAAGCTTGCACACTTTCATGGTAAAACGGCAAAAGTCAACATTATCTAATAATAATTCTGATATGATGTATTGTATTTCTGGTATGTGTCCTAAAATTGTAGTGTGAGTATTTTAACCCTATCTAAAACCCTGGTCTTGAAAGACACATCCTGCGAAACTGGTTCAGTCACAGCTGTTTCCTAATATTTAGTACACACTGATGTTTCCAGAACACAAACTAAATTGTCTAAATTATCTTTGAAGAATAAATGTGATAAATAAATGCAGTAAAATAATGTAAATGATGAATTGAGACAGATCTACATCATGCCTTTGTTTCTTAAGAATATCTATGTAAGCACCAAGCAGCTGCCCTGCTGTCCTGATCCGGCCTGCTTTGTTAGGATAAATATAGGTTGCATGTGGGTGATTGTATACACTGGTTGAACAGTCATTTAGGCAGTAATACTCTCACAGCAATACCTAGACAGCCTACATACAGTACACAGAACAAATGAAATACAACAACTAAAATACAACAACACTTTCAAGAATGCTGTATGTACTTCAACATGAATGTAGTTCAAAAACTAAAGACCAAGAGAGTCATAGAAAAGCAACCAATAACAAAACACAGACCTTTTCTTTTCTTGTTTTTGACAGCCGTACATTAATGTTTAACTTGGACAAAGACACCCAGAAAAGAGTGTTTGTCATTGCTGTTTGGTATTCTAACAAGAAAATGAAATAGTTGCCATGGCAAACATACAAACAGGAGCATGGGAACAGAATTGGCCTATAAAACTGTTGAGCTCAGAACAAGAGCGGAAAAAGAAACATACCAATGATTGATCGGACAGTCACTGGATTGAAAGGCGTCCATGTACCTGTGGGGATGAAGGATTGAAATAAATGACAAAAGTTATGAAATAAATAAAACCAAAGCCCTATTCTTCCATATACATATATAATGTAGAATAATATAGATGTATATACATTATATAAATATATATTTATGCTACCATATAAGCCTTTGTAACAAAAAATAATGTGCATTGTAGCAAAAGGTTTATATATGGCCATAGCAACGGTAACTGCTGTTCATGTGACAGCTAATGTAGGCAGTATTTCTTTGGTGCCGATGTTATATTGTCTTCATTGTGATTTCTGAAGCTAAAATTGACAATAACTGTGAGGGGAAAAGTTTAGGGAGACCGTAAAACGACCCTCATGCAAAGACTTACTACAGAGAGAAAAGAGGTTTGATGAAAAAAAATGCATCATAAAAAGAGGAATCATCCTGTGGAAAGAGGGGGGGGTGGGGAGATGAGGGGAAAAAGAGAACTCTTTTCTCGTTGCTCTTATCTTTACCGGCCCACAGTGAGCACGGGCAGCGCTAGCAGCAATAAGGGGCTCTGAGGGCAACACAACAGAGAGGACCGGAGAGGCGCAGACGGAAAAAAATAAATCCTCCCAACCACCACTGACTCAGCTACTTCTTCTACACTCTGCCAGAGATACTGTGGTGTCTGTGTGTCTCTGTGTGTGTGTGGGTTTGTGTGAGAGAGAGAGAAAGAGAGAGAGAGAGAGAGAGAGAGAGAGAGAGAGAGAGAGGGAAGGTGAGTAAGTACGAGTGATGTGGACATAAACGAAAGAGCGAGAGCATTATTTAGGCTGACAGAAGAGGAGAGATGATGCTAGAGAAAGACTGCTTAAGAGAGAGCCTCTTTTAGTAAAGCATTAAGTCAATCATTTTGCAATCATCTCTTGGCTAGTTAAGACACTTCATCCAAGAACAGGAGTGGACTATGTATATATGTGATGTACAGCCAATGCAATCTTATACTCTACAAAGGTAATGAAATAGATTAATGCCAGTGTTATAAGGAAATGGCAATAGATGAATACTGAAAACAAAAAGTAGAGTTCAGAAAGTGTATAGAGGTGAGAGGTAGATAGAGAGGGGGGATGGAGCGGGCAGAGGAAGGGGTGGGGGGTGGGGGCGTGGAGGAGATGAACTACTTTCTCAGCTATTCTAGCCACAGGAAAGTTTGCAGTCAGCTGTCACCAGTCTTTCCCAACTAGCCCTCTACGCTGCCTGCCTGCCTTGCCCTGGGAAGACTTTCTCAGCTGGGTGGAGCCCAAACTGACAAGAACCTCCATGACAGCACTGAGGGAAAGACCGACAGAGAGAGAGAGAGAGAGAGAGAGAGACACAGAGAGAGAGGGAGAGGGAGAGAGACACAGAGAGACACAGAGAGAGAGGGAGAGAGAGAGAGAAGGAAAGAAAGTCAATGAAGTGACGGAAAGACTGAAAGAGACAGTTGGGGAAACATGAGTATTACAGAAAAGGGACGTGGCAAAAAGAGAGATGAAGGGAGAAAAGACGAAAAGAAAAAAAGAGCGAAAGAGAGCGAGAGTGGAATACGGTGCTCAGGTCACAAGACAAATGGACAGTTCAGCCAAGCAGCAGTTCGACTGAGCAGTGGTGTGGGAGACGACAGAGTGTCAGATGAAATGTGGCGTAAACCTGTGATGGTGGCTTGGGTCGATAATTATGCCACTAAGCGTATGTGTGTGTGTGTGTGTGTGTGTGTGGCATGCACCAAACAAGAGAGGGGCTGTGTGTATATGTAAGTGTGTGTGCATGAGAGAGAGAGAAAGAGAGAGTGTGTCTGAACGACAGTGAGTCAAAGCTTATATTTGTAAGGACATTTATGTTAATACAGTCTGCAGTTTTGTGTTTGTGTATGTATGTGTAGCTACACTGGTATGTGTTCATCTCTGTGTGAGTGTGTATTTTCTTTGTGGGTTGGTGTGCGTGTGTGTGTGTGTGTGTGTGTGAGGGCAAGGGAGCAGGTCGGTGCTGCTTAGGTCAGGCTGGTTGCTGGCTGGCACAAAGAGGGTTCTGTCTTGTAGCACACTGGGCCCTCTCACTCTCACTCTCTCTCAGTCTCAATCACACACACACACTGTACACACACACTCTTTCCCTCCAACCTACCCTCTCTGTATCCCTTCTTCTCTCTTTCCCCTCACTAACTCTTTTGCTTGCTCACTTGCCCTGAGTGCCTCCTTCCCAGTGCAACGCAGTGGGTGGAATACAGGCAGCACCCATAAACTAAGGTCTTCATAGGCGACACACACACACACATACACACACAAACTCACACACAAGCACACTCACCTTACGCACGCACACATACATACATACACACACGTACACACACTCACGAACAGTGAGTATAAGACATGATGAACGTCACACTCTAATTTGTTTCACATTGTGCTGTTCAGGCTGAGCATATACGTGTACCGTAGCCACATACAGAGATCATGAGCAGACACACACATTCAGATACACAAATACACACACACACACACACGCACACACACACACACACAAACACCTCAACACAGCACTCCACAGTTCTTGGCCTTGACAGGCTCAAGGCCAACATGAGGCCTTAATGAGAAGGCGCACACACGCGCGCGCACACACACACACACATACACACACACACACACACACACACACACACACACACACACTCCACCCACAGTCACAGAAGGCCCATTAGTTTAGGTAATAAAGCATATTAATGTTCATCCACAGGACTCCAAACACTTCTATTCCTAATTTTAGTGTGTCAGTTCATATTCGCATGATGTCACACACACACACACACACACACACACACACATACACTCACACATAGACAGATTTGGTTTCCAACGCTCTCTCCTAACCACATCTGCAGAAGACAACTGCACAAGCACTGGCATATGGGAAGAGCCCACTTATTTCATGGGTCATGAATTCGACAGCAGATCGGGTGCCCCAGGTCTCGGCGGTGGTAAATTTCGGACGGACCATCAAAGTTTATCGTCATTCTTGGAAAATAACCACATCAACATCCCAAAAGCAATCCTGAGCATCCAGAGAACTCCCTCTCAGGACGCTCCCCCAAATCAATATACGGATACGAGTCATGGCTGCGCAAAACTCAATTCCTGGCCCAGAAACCCAATACCCTGATGAGCATGTACTAAGGCCTTCACATGCAAGACGAGTCGCACACACACACACACACACACACACACACACACAAATGCACACACAAGAAATCTGGTGTCGATCAATGAATGGGGGAAAAAACTGTACATTTGATATCACATGGGCCAAATAGCAAAACAGTTATAGTTAACTGTATGGGGCATAAGAAAACTAAGCTGAAAGTGAGTTTCTATGCTCCATTTGATAAATATAAGCTGCTGTTGTACAATCTAATGTTGTATCCAATTGTTATTTTTCCTAAAGACAACACTTTATAACCTTGAACAGCAAGACTACTGATTGATTTCCATAAAGATTGTTACTTTAAATCAAGCATGAGGCCCCGTTACAAAAGCTTGATAAGGCTGCAGTTACAAAGGCACTGTACTGGGCACTTGCCACCATAGCCATCCTTGATCGAGTTAACTCTACACCCGTAACTATGATTCACATGCGGCTGTGGACAAGGTTCCTGTGACCTTGGTGCAGGGGCAGGCAGTGCTCAATGTCTCCAGCAGTAAGTTAAGGCAGTGAAGTGTGCCGTGCCACCCTGCAACCTCAGCACCCAGCCAACCCTGTGCCAGGCCTCAACGTCGACCGGAGAGCATGTCAGCATGCCAAGCGTGCCACAGTTGGGCATGCACTCGTCTTTAATGGCCGCTGACATGTTTGCCCTGACTGATATTTCAAAGGGCTAGTCCAGCGTCCCTGAGACAGCCAGAGTAGGGCTGGGCGATATGGACTAAAATGTATATCTCGATATATCTCTCTCATATATCGATATACGATATATATCTAGATATCTTTCCAGCAAAAATAAATAAATAAATAAATAAATAAATAAAATAAATAAAATAAAGTGTCTATAAAATAAATAATGAAAATAATATAAAGAGCTTTTTTTCAAAATAACAAGTTCTCAACTAAACTGTGCAACAGTAATAACAAACATGTGGGCCTTCTTTCCATTTGTATATTTTGTGCAAAGAAAACGAATGTGTTAAGAGTCTCCGCCGTAATGTGACACAAATGTAGGACTCACAGGTTCTGCTAACATTTCTCTACTCGTCTGTTGTCATTGTGTCACAGAGTTCAAATGCCAATCGCGCTCTCTCATCATAGTCGCGGCAGTTCTTGTCTTGTAAAGTAACAACACAAATCCGCGTTCCACTACGGCAATTGATGCCATGTCCACCGTGATACGGCAATTGATTTTAACGTTATGCTCCACTGCCGCTTTTTCTGTCATAGAGTTAGGGAACATTGCATGCTAAAGAGTTCTGAAGTTTTGCTCAGTTCCCACTGGTTTTGTGGCGGTCTGTCCTCGGAGTTTGTAACACTCTTCATATACTTGCCGGTGGTCTCCATTTCAAAATGACCAAACCGTTGTTTCGCTTTTTTGGCCACAATAACCTTTCCGCGGCATTCTCCATCTGTATAACTCATGCATTCTATGGAAGTCGCCATTGTTGTTTACTCGGTCTACATGAGTAGGGGAAGGGAGGAGCTAACTCAAAGCAAGGAGCACTGAGCTATCAGTGGCAAGGAAGCTGATGCACAGACATCGCATAGCAGAAAAAAGCGGAATACTTGTCTCTGGATTAAAAAACAAGTCATAACCGATATATACGATATGTCAAAAATCATATCGTGGTTTGAAATTATATCGATATTGATTAAATATCGATATACCGCCCAGCCCTAAGCCAGAGTCAGTGAAACATGCTGCAGTTGGACCAACCTGGATGCTGAGAATAATAACAAAACATTTTGCATGCAGAGAGAAAGGGGGGAAAAAAAAGTGTCAGCAGACATTTGCTTATTCACGCCGAGCACTGTGGGGCACTTGCAGAGTCTGACTGAATCATCGTGGGACAAGGGGGCACAGCATGGTGACGGCAGCAGGAGAAGAGGGGAACTGAGGGGGTGCAGGAGCTCTGCAGATGCAGCTGTGCTCCTACCGGTTGTGCCATTCGCTGCCGTTAGATGCTCAACTGCAGCCAGGTCATTTTTTTTTTAACTTGGCCCTTCTCCTTTTCCCTCCTCCTGCACCACAGAGGAAAACACACACACACACACACACACACAAAAAACACCCCTCACTCACACACACACTCACAAGCACACAATCTCAGAGCAGGGCACAGAGAGTTGCTCTCTTCCAGACCCATTTTTTAAAAATGACTGGCAACGTAAATCTGCGCCCTGACAAATGCTGAGAGCAGCACAGAGTGGAGCTTTGGCCGGGGCAATAAATACAACAGCGGTGACGGAGCCTCTAAAAGAGATTGCCCTTAATTGGACAGAGATGGCGAGAAACACAATCAGGTGAATCAGAGAACTAACGAGTGCAGGAGAAAAAGAATGAGAGAGAGAGAGAGAAAGAGAGAGGGAGAGGGTAACAAGAGAAGCTGAAAGACACCCAAAGGTTATGACAATAATGTTCGGTCTTATGATCATGCAAATAGTGGGTTGTCTGAAATCTAAATTTGAATTAATGAAGATGGAGTGAGTATGGGAAAGAGAAAGAAACAAAAGAGAAAGAGAGAAAAAGGGGATAAAGCTAGCATCGGAGGACACATGGAGGTCAAGCAAGCAGTCTAGCTCTTTCAGTACAGGCATTAGGGAGTGTGGATTTTTCAGTTGGACATTTTTTCACTGGGAGGCACATTTGTTGCCATTTCAAATACCACAGGCATAACTTAAACAGACCATATCTAGCTCAAACAAGATATGGATCTGGCGGTAGAAACGGCATACCATATACACAGAGTTTACAGGTTCAACACTGATTCCAGGTCAGTTCCAGGAAAGTTAGTGGGGCAGTGCAGAGGATGAGTGCTGCTGTGTTTTGAGGACTGACTGTAGGTCGGTGTGTGTGTGTGTGTGTGTGTGTGTGTGTGTGCGCGTGCGTGCGTGTGTGCGTGTGTGTTGTCGTCCCACAAGAGACACAGAAGGCCAGCTGGGTTTCTGCTGTTGCTGCTACCGTGCTGACAGGACCAGGAGCAGCTGGCCCAGTGAACCATACAGACGAGGACACCACCAAACACACGTACAGGGACACTTTTTTAAACACACACACACACACACACACACACAATCAATCAATCATGCATTCTGTACACACACACACACTTACACCTTTTTTACACATTTACAAATTTGATCAACCACATATGAATACATTCAAAGACACACACACATACACAACACACATACAAATTACGATCCAGTTAATGGTATTACACTTAATGGTACCACTCACTTGTGGAATGATCTGTTTCTGTGTTCTCACTGATAACTGGTTATCATGCAGCAAAGCCCCCCGTGGCTGTATGCATAATCAGACACAAGTCCAAAGCGTGCAGAGAGTCCCTTTTCAAAAAGGTTTAATTAAACTGGGTGAACTGCAAGGCTCAGAGTTAATACTGGTCCTTTTTTGAAGGTCAGCTCTGAGAATTGTGTGTCCACTAGAGCCAATTCAAAGTTAAACCCCATGGTATCATTAAAAGATTTGGAATACACAAAGCAGCACAGCGCTGCTGACTTTGAGTCCATTCACCACTGGATCTGGTTCCGTCTGGACGTCTGCTCTGCTTTGGTTGACACTAAAGCGCAATGGAAAGGCTCTGGATACAATAGACTGTGGATACTGTCAGAATTTCCATAGCAACGTTCAGCCCGAGCCTTGTTTGAATATTTTGCGGAATTAGCTTTGCCTGTCCCCAAACTCCCCAACCCACCCCTCTGACTAACAGAAAAAGAAAAAAAGGTTTTGATTGGCCAATCAAGTGACAGAGAAAGGCCGCCATTTTCTGCCTCATTCAGGAAGTGTTTGTTTTCCTGAATGCCACCAATTCAATTGTGCCTTTGTCTGGTTCACATGGTCGGTCTGGCTGTCTGAAAATAGCCTACCAGTATGGTCCTTTTGGAGTATAACATTTTGGCAAAAACTAAAGGGACGCTGTCTTGACAATGTCTTGTAACACATTTCACAACAGCACAAGCCAAGGGTCAGTTGGGTGCTGAAATAAGGGCAGCTAGACAGAGGCGTGGCTGCAAATGAATAAAGAAATGAACCGTACCGTTCGATAAGGCCTGCTGGAGCTCTGTGTCTGATATTGCGCCGCTTCTGTCCTTGTCAACCCTAGGAAGGAAACAAAGAGACTGCATGAATGTAAAGTGAAGCCATATCGGTTGCATCTCCTTTGCATGAAAAATTACGTGAACTGTCCCAAAACACCACCATCACACTCACACACGCAGACACACAAACGCATACGCATATGCACACACACACACACACAGCCCTCCCTTGCAGCTCCTGCCAAAGATTGGCTCTGTCACACTGGATACAGACAGAGGAAGTAAACTGAAACCGAAAGCATCCTTCAGCACAGGGAGGAAAGTAGCCAGGTGACACTGCTGTGAAGGAAACCCAGGCGTGTGTAAACACTCCATTACGGATGAATGCAAAAAAGCCAGGTGGCGTTTCACATAAAGCCTCAGACTCTGGTAACCACAACAGCCTTGTACAGGCCTGTCACTTCCTATTGTCAGGTGATTCGAGACATCAGTTGACTTCACTTGTGGAATGTCTAGGACACAAAGGAATGTTGGAGCAGGGTGGGCTGTAACTATTGTTACAGTACTTTGACAATGAAATGCCAAAAATTCTCGCCAACCTCAATGAATAGGTACAAGATTAAGATGCAAAGTAGGCGCCTGTATTAGGTGTCTGTGTGATTGCAGAAAAGAAAATAGAAAAGTTCACATGAATGGGTCATTGATGTAAGCAAGATGTAAGTAGATTGGTATGTCAGGTAATATGCGAGAGCCGTAAGTCACACATACAGCCACACAACCGACCTACTTATTTAGGCCTTGTCATTTTTATATTTTAGCATTAAGGGTGCAATGAGCAAGAGACATTTGAAAACAACTAGACTGGAAGAAATTGGCCAAATTCGTTTTCCCTAGATTTTTTTTTTTTTGGTCATAAAATAACTGCTCTTGTGCAACACATACAGCCAATTCATGACTCATATGTTCCCTAGCAACCTGACAAGCCCTGCATACCAACAACAAATCCTGTATTTGCTAGCTCTGACTGGGAAAGCCCCTAAAGAAAAACACAACCGTTAGTTTGAGTGAGGCCACCTCTGTCCCTCCCAGTCAAGGAGCACCCATACATGTGTGAAGTAGAAAGCACAGAGCCTTACTAAATAACTCTTCGAAACAGAGAATTAACAAAGATGCAGTTAAGTGTTATGTATTCGTCAGATTCTCTACTCTGGTACAGTGTTTTAGACAAAGAATTAGGTGGCTGAAGAAAAAAAATACGCCTCCAGCAAGCCCATCTGTTTTTCTCTGCGCCTATGGACTGCTCACTGTGTTAGATGAAGCATATGTGCCTTAGCTGGTTTGTTTTAAAACTAAAGCCGTTTCATCCGTAACGCAGTAATGGGACAGGGAAAGCCAAGTTGGACGATGATTTTCCATGAGTGTTTCGGTACGTTAATGATAGTCATGCCAGTCTTGTTAAAACGATCTGGCATTTTGAAGGTTTGTGAAAGCGTAACCGCAGCTGCAGTCAGACCATTGGCTCAAACCTTCTTATTATTCAACTGTCGACACCAGTAATAAAGGATCTTACCTGTTCAGATTTGTGTGTGCTAGTCATGGAAAAGTCGTGATCATGGGTGGGACGAAAGCTGAGGGAATTTCGTGAGTCAAGTTAAACGAAGGCGGTACTGACGTGACTCACTCATTTGGTCCTTGACCCTACAAAAATCATATGACCAAGGAATGGATATCCTCAGTCAACTACTTCAGCACTCCCCGGATAGAAGATAGGTGCTTCAAATCAATAACGTTTAAAGTTCAGTTTCAACGCGATAACTTGCATAGCATGTGCCTTCTTTTCCACGTCGTCTACTTCGAACACAGTGGTAACTTAACAGAACGTTACAAGAAAGCAGCAATCTTCTAACCCTCTGCAGTATTACATAACTCGTTACCACCACAAGGGTTAACTAGTCAACTCATTGTGCCCCCACCTCTTTAAAAATATAACCCACTGTCAAAAGCTGGCACTGACAGGAAGTTTACGATGATTTTAACAGCCAACAGTGAATGAAGGGTTTTGACAGACTGCACTTTGCAGTTGTGTTATTTGTCACGAACACCACAAAAAATTAACATTTCATCCATTTCCCAGGCCTTGTACTTAGAACGTAAGAATAACAAACTTCTCGGGTACGACTTAATGTCATGTAACATTGGTCGGTCATGATCGTTGCTGTACATGAAAGGAAAAAAACGATGAGAAACGTAATTACTGCCAAAAGAACACCTTCTCCAAGTCCCACAGCGTACTGTAGAACTTTTCGAGCGACACTGCGGTTGAAAGAAGCCAGAACTGCGCATTTGGTTAGACTAATAAAGGTATAAATGGCATCAAGCGAGTTGTCACTATCCGATCTGCGCTATGGTACGTAGCTGCAGTTGAAGCTGTAATTTCGCACGAGGAACCAAGAAAGCGATCGTGCTTCCACTCACCTCTGAAATATATTCCATAGAAAACCTTGATCTGGCGGCGCGCTATTATAATGAGGTGGTCGGTACTGATTATGATAAGCCATTTTCTCTGTCCTTTCTTCCCCGCCAAGGAATTGTGCTTCGCCAAAAATATGCTCCTTCAACTTGCTTCAATCTGACTCTCTGACATTCTTCACGCAGAGGCGTGGCATGCAACTGACCATTTCCCATAAAAAAATAAGGAACGTCATAGGTCCGCCCACTCAGAAGTCCCCAAGGTACTCTCGAGAGGTTGATTGGTTCGCTGCCAGCCAGCATGTGCTAATTGGGTGGGGCTCGTTTACGACCAGTGGAAAATGTACTCTAATCACTTTAGGATCTGAAGAAACATCAATATTAGATGACTAAAATATCTCTGACTATCATGTCAGTAATGCCATGGATTCCACACCGTGGTTGTTGAACTGTTGATTACATTTGGTCTTATTGATTATTATTAATTAAATATTATTGTTGAAGAGTACGTATTGCTGATTATGTCTGGGTTATAATTGGCGGCAAAAGTGATAGAACGTCAACTGAATTTCGCGCCAGTTGATGTTTCAACTGGGAAGCCTGGGATTCAGCAATAGCCTACGTAACTGATCTCAGGACATATGACAAAAACAGAATATTGTCAGTGTTCGCATAAAAACTAACTAACTACAAAGAAAAAGTTAACCGTTCTCACATTTATTTCTGTGTGCTGTGAAAGTAAGTTACTACTTGATATTTTACCTCAACATTAAAATGTTTTACTACCCTGATGTCCTGCAGCGCCATTCTGGTTGCTTCTCAACAATCTGGTAAGTGAATGTAGGGACTAATCAGCGATTTAAATGGTTAACAATAAATAATTCCACTATTATTTATCTTGTAGTAAAGTCTTGTAATTGTCTTGTCTTGTAATATGTAACATTTTTTGATGGGCTATATATAAGATAAATCGTTTTACCTACTAATTAAATCGTTGTACCTACTAGCCTACCTGTTAGCCTACAGCTGATGTTAAGCTAAGCTCTGCTAGTTGAAGTCAGCCTTTCCTAAAAAGTTAATGTTGTGCTCATGGAAGCATGGAACCTCTTGTCCTTTTAAAATGTAAGCCTAAATGAAATAAAATGTTACGTCACTTGTTGCATATTCCTCTCTAGGTGTTATCTGATTGTTTTCATGTTTCAATGCCTTTTGCTGTAGTAAGAAGAAAGGTACTGCTAAATATAGGCCAAAAAAAGACAAGACTTTTTGTTTTTTGCACCCCACTTGTCATGTTTTCCCATAATGAGGCCTGGCCACAGTTGAGAATTATTAAAATGAGGGTTGAAGGTTACTGTATTATGATATCTGTAGGCTGGCAGCCACCAAGGGTATAAGGATAACGAGAAGAGAGATTCTGAAAGTGAACATCATACGAACATGGTAAGGATAATAGAGAAGCCTGTGATTGCATTTTCTTGACCCTGATGCACCACTGACTCTGATTCTGACTGCATGTGTGTTGTTGTAGTGAGGACATTATCGAGTATGTGATGGTGAAGGTACCCCCTGTCCAGCCAAGCCTCCCGCGACCACGGTTCTCTCTCTACCTCTCTGCTCAGCTACACTATGGCATTGTTATAGTTTACCACCGCCAGTGTGGTTTTCTTCTGGGTGAGCTACAGTAGGAGAGGCTGGAAAGACCCAAACCTCTCTTACTTACACAATACACAATCTACAGGTGTTTAGATGGTTGTGCAGACGTAGACATATGCCTGTCAAAAGTGAATGTGTTCAAATTTTGATTGCCCATACTAAATGAGCTACATGATCCCATGTTTTTTTATCCTGTGTTTTGTTACTGCTTTTAACCTAATGTGAATTACACTCAGTTAATGAAGTACACTCAGCACACAGAGAAGTGAGTACACATTAACCTTGGTAAAGTGGTCAGATGTGGCCTACTAGGGATTTAACCAGCAAACCTTCGATTTACTAGGCCAAAGCTCTAACCATCTACAGTACACCTGCCTAGAAGTTGTTTCCACCCAGTTTCAAAGCCAAACGTGAAAACCACTGCACTATGAAAACTCACACAGAGAAATATAGAAATCAAATACACTAAGGCGGCAAGGGGAAAAATCTCACTAGATATTGATTTGAACATTACTCCAAAGAAGTCATGAAAGATGTGAAAGACCCATTGTCATGAATGATTCTAGTTAATGCTGTGATTGCACATGTAGTACATTAGGGACAATGGCAAAAGCCCATAAGACCACATGCCTCAAATTAACTTAAAACCTTATTACTGTCAGTTGGACAAATATTGATATGAAGAATAAAACATTCCCATACATCAGGCATGTAATTGGATCGATGAAGCCTTGATAAGCAAGTCAGATCAA